>SJYR01001310.1:567804-662785 GCA_006410655.1 Kobus ellipsiprymnus
TGACTGGTGTGAAATGGTACCTCATTGTGGTTTTGATTTGCATTTCTCTGATAATGAGTGATGTTGAGCATTTTTTCATGTGTCTGTTAGCCATCTGTATGTCTTCTTTGGAGAAATGTCTATTTAGTTCTTTGGCCCATTTTTTGATTGGGTCGTTTATTTTTCTGGAATTGAGCTGCAGGATTTGCTTGTATATTTTTCAGATTAGTTGTTTGTCAGTTGCTTCATTTGCTATTATTTTCTCCCATTCCGAAGGCTGTCTTTTCACCTTGCTTACAGTTTCCTTTGTTGTGCAGAAGCTTTTAATTTTAATTAGATCCCATTCTTAATAAATCTTAACTTGAAAGTTTTTTTTGGCAGGAGGGAACACTGGCTTAATCCACTGATAAATAAGGTACTTCTCTAAATTAACATCTAATGTCTAAATTAAAATCTAATGTCAAGATGGAATTTCTCTAAATTATTCTTGTTTTGTAAAGATAAGAGCTAACTAAGGCAAACTGCTATTGGTGAGTCATCTTAAAGAAAAAAAAAGAAAAAAGCAGAACATTCTTGGGCTTAAATCCAGGCAGCTGCATATTATGCTTCTGGAGAAAAATGCAGTCCAAACTCCTTACCTGCACAGATTGCTGGCTGAAAAGAAACGGTCCTCATGAAACTCGGGTAAGGGCTCAGGAAAAAATGTCACCTTTGTCACTGTTACCTGGATTTGATCCCTCAATTATAGTAGAGGAATGAACTGTAAACATTTTTCTTAAAGGGAAAATTAAGATAAAATTAAAAACCAGCCAATACTCTTGTCATCATTTCCAAATGACTCTGCCCCAGTACCTGCCTGGGTGGTCCGCTGACAGCTGTCTTCACAGTGAATATACCCCAGGAGGTAAAGAGTCCGCCTGCCAAGGCAGGAGCCACAGGCTCATCCCTGGGTCGGGAAGATCCCCTGGAGAGGGGAATGGCAACCCATTCCAGTGTTCTTGCCTGGAGAATCCCATGGACAGAGGAGCCTGCTGGGCTGTAGTCCATGGGGTCGCAAGAGTCGGACAAGACTGAGCACAGCACAGGGCGTGGTCTTTGTATATCGTTTCAATCATTTCCCTGGTGTCAGATGTCAGATCCACATATTCCAATAACATACACAAGCCTCAAGGGAACAGAATTGCAGAGGCAGAGGTTAGAAAATGCTTTATGATTTCAGATCTGCATCAGTGAACTGCCTTTCCAAATAAATGTACCGACAAAAACAACACTGTAGGAAAACAGGAGTCAGGAAAGATAATCCTGGGACGGGACACAACAGAATGACAGCTAGCCACAGTTGCAAGGGATTGCGGGTATTTCCCCTCATTTTTCTGTTTCCCAAATTCCCTGTGATGGTCATATGACCTTTATAGTTAAAAAAAAAAAAGAAAAGGTTAATATTAGGAGGAAACCAGGTGCAGGGTGTGCGGGAACTTTCTGCACGATCTTATTTTTTTTGCTGGAGCTGTGTGGTTTATGGGATCCTAGCTCCACGACCAAGGATTGAACCCAAGAACTGGTGGTGAAAGCGCTGAGTCCCAGCTGCTGCACCACCAGGGAATTTCTACAGGATCCTTTTTTTTTTAAGATTTTCTTCAAAAATCTAAAATTATTTCAAACAATTTAGCATTTGGATGGCTGGAGGCTTCTTTAAATTTCTGATTAAAAGGAAATTAGAGAGGAGAGTCTCTACCATAGGTTTGGTTTCAAGCAGGAAACCTGACAAATTTCCATTAATGGAAAGGCTGTTGGATCTATACCAAATGGCAGGCAAATAAAAGTGCATTTATCTACTTTAAATACTGAAGGTCTATGACTTTTAAAAAGAAGTGCTGGGGGCTTCCCTGGTGGACCAGTGGTTAAGACTCCAAGCTTCCAAGCTTCCACTGCAGGGGGCTCGGGGTTTGAAGAAGAGAAACAAGGAAAAACAAAGTGGGCAGCGGGGGGAGGGGGGATACTGTCATGGGCATTTAGAGGCCCCTCGGGTGTATACTTTATCCTTGAAACAAGCTACAGAAAAGTTTATGCATGAGGGTCTTAGGTCAGATTTGCCTCTTGAAGCGGCTGATGCAACCAGGGAGCAGTAATGGAAAGAGCCAGGGGTGGAGAGTGCCAGGACTGCTGACACGAGGAATGGGCAGGGGCAGACTCAGGGTGGAGAGGGGAGAGGTGGTGACTTTGACCTTGGATGGGAGTCGCCCAAGCTGCTTGGGAGGTCTCAGGTGACAGCTAGATGCAGGAGTGGGGGCCTCAAGAGACAATCCAGAAGAGGGAAGGAGACTTGGGCAGAGAACAGTACCTGAAGCCAAGGAGTGGACGAGGCTCCAGGGCTGGAGAGACTGCTTTGCAGAGCTGCCTGGGGACTGGATGGGACAAGACATGGCAACGATGGCCCTCAGGGTTGCTGGTTTGCTGCATGTAGTGCAGAACAGGGGGCAGAGGGAGTTCATCTCAGAAGCACTGCTTCATCAGTTGAAATCTGTAGGCTGTTTTCTCACAGGCTGTCATTCAGTCCTCTTTCTCCATCCTGTATTTCCCTAGTTGTTAATTTAGACCAATGGTTCTCATCCTGGGGTAATTTTGGCATTTGGGGGACATTTGGCAGCATCTGAAAACAGTTGAGATCATCATCGGGGATCAGGGGTGCCCCTGACATCCAGTGGGTCACCACTAAGGATACCCCAACCACAGAGAACCATCCGGCCCCAAATGTCCACAGAGCCCAGGGTGGGGAAGGCCAAGTGAGACCCGGACATGGAAACTGAAACATTCTTTGCCCTGAAGCCCACCTTGCTGGCTTCAGTCACTGAGACTCGGGGGCTCTGATGACACAGAGATGGGGGCCACCCTAAAGCTTCGATAAGCAAACCTTCCACATCTGCGTCTTTCTAAATTACACGGTAAATGACTGCTCGGGATAGAGCAGAGGACGGAACCCAGGAGTGTCTCCCTCTGATTAACTCACCGTATGTGAGCACATGTGCTCAGTCATTCAGCTGTGTCCCACTCTGTGACCCCACGGACTGTAGCCACCAGGCTCTTCTGTGCATGGGATTCTCCAGACAAGAATAATGCAGCAGGTTGCCATTTCCTTCTCCAGGGGAACTGACTTGCTAATTAATGCCCTTTGGGAACTTTCACCCAACTTATTATAAGCCTGGCTAAAGGGTAATTAGCTCAGAATCATCTTAACGTCTCCGTATACTTCTCTCTTCTGCCCCAAGAATGTTGTCTAGGACCAGATCTGACCTTCCCATCTCCCGCTGTTCCACCCCACTTTCCTGGTCGATTGACCAGACTGTCACCTGCCAGAGGAAGAAATAATGCTGCCGTGACACCATTTCTTCCCAGGGATGCATGCTGGCTTTAGGGCTCACAACGGCAGCTTTGATGACCCACTCTTCTGGGTGACAGGAGCATGACGGTGGGTCGGCTGGTCTCTAGTTGGGGGATGGCCCTGGCCAATCCTTCTGCTTCCTCCCCAGGCCTGAGACCACACTTGCCAGATGCCAGACGCTTCTGCTGGGATGCCCAGAGATGTCAGAGGTCATGGGTATCTGAGACTTGCTTTTAAGTTCTTACAACTTTCTGGTGTCAGGCGCAACTAGCGTAGAGAAGCCTTACGATCCAACGATGAAAAACCAAACGACTGATTCAGAAATGGGCAAAGGGTGTGAACACATATTTCTCCAAAGAACACACAGAAATGGTGCAACTAAAAGACTCCACACGCTATAACTAAAATCCTGCATGCCACAGGTGAAAGAGCCTGCATGCTGCAACCAAGACCCAGCGCAGCCAAATAAATACATACTTGTAAAAAAAGATCGTGAGAAGTAGCCAACAAGCATGTGAAAAGCAGTTCAACATCCCTATTGTTAGGAAAATGCAAATCAAAACCACGATGAAATGCCACTTCACACCCACTAGCATGGGATGATGTAAAATGACAAGGGTAGGGGAGGATGCAGAGAAACTGGAATCCTCCTACGTTGCTGGCGGAAATGTAAAGCGGTGCAGCTGCTCTGGGAAAGTTTGGCAGTTCCTCAAAAAGTCAAACGAATTACCATGCAGTCCAACAATTCCACTTCTGGGTATGGACCCAAGAGAACTGACAGCAGGGACTCAAACAGGTATCTATCTGCACACCCGTGTGCACAGCATCGTGATTCACAACAGCCAAGAGGTGGAAGCAACCCAAGGGTCCGTGAACAGATAAATGGATAAACAAAATGCGATATATCCTTAAGATGGAATAGTACCCAGCCTTTAAAAGGAAGGAAATTCTCCTGCCTGTTACAACCTGGATGATCCCCAAGGACATCATGTTCTGTGAAACAAGCCAGTCACAAAAGGACAGATACTGCATGATTTTACATGTACGAGGGACTGAGTGTAGTCAGATTCTCAGGACAGAAAGTAGAATGGTGGGTAACACAGGCTGGGGAGTCAGTGTTTCAGGGGGACAGGGTCTGGGGAGATGAGAAAGTCCAGGAGATGGATGGTGGGGATGGTGGCGTAGCAATGTGAATCTACACTTAAAACCAGTTAGAATGTCTCCTAAAAAAAAAAAAGGCAGGACTAGTGCTAGAGGGACTTTGCCCTTCAGAGTGAGGCTATAGCTCAGCCATCGTGGACTTCAGCTTCCTCCCACAAACCTGACATCCTGGGGTCTTTCCTGTCTATTGACAGCTCTCTTGCATGACGGACAGGGCCCTGAGAGCTTCCTCAAGCAACTGGTTCCGACACCCAGGGAGTTGCTCAGGGCTCTAAAAGTGGCCCGGAAGGTCCTTGCTGCCCACTTTTAATGGTCGCTCTTCAGAGCTCCCTTAGCGTTTGACAAGGGTGGTTCAGGGAAATAAGGAAACAAAACTGCTATGTTTCATGTTTTTGAGTCATTCTGATGAACAAGTTTAACCACTGCGTGGAGGGGAAGGGGAGGCAGCGGGTAGGGAGAGGGAGGGAGGGTGTCTCTGGAACTTTTTACCAACAGTAAACTAGTAACTACCATGTGATCCAGCAATCCCACTCCTGGGCATATATCTGGAGAAAAGCGTAATTTGAAAAGACACAATGCAGCACTATGTTCACAGCAGCACTATTTATAACAGCCAAGACACAGAAGCAACCCAAGTGCCCATCAACGGATGACTGGCTTAGGAAGATGCACCCACGTACCCACCCACACAATGAAATATTACTCAGCTATAAAAAAGGATGAAATAATGCCATTCAGAGCAACACGGATGGCCCCAGAGATGATCGCACTAAGTGAAGTCAGACAGAGAGGAAACAAACATCATGGGACATCACTTATATCTGGAACCTTAAACAATGATGCAAATGAGGCTTATTCACAAAACAGAAACAGACTCACAGACGTAGAAAACAAACTTACGGTAACCAAAAGGGAGAGTGCTGGGTAGGAGAGATGAATCAGGAGTTTGGGATTAACATATACACGCTACTATATATAAACCAGGTAAACAGTAAGGAGCTGCTATATAGCACAGGGAACTATATACTCAATATCTTGTAATAACTCATAATAGAAAAGAATCTGAAAAAGAACACACACACACACACACACACATATATATAACTGAATCACTTTGCTCTAAACTAACACGATATTGTAAATGAACTATTGAAAATGAACAACTAAAAAATATTCTATAGTGCTAAAAAAAAAGAGTAAACTAGTAAGAATCACTCCTAAATGATCACACCGACTACCAGGGAAAATGGCCTTCCGAAATGAGGATGAAAAGGGCAAATCAGGTCAGGAGGACAAAGGTGAGATCGCGATGCTGTGATATGAACACAGCTGGGAAGGACGTGAGGAGAACGCCCCTGCACAGCCCAGGCTTGTCTCAGAGCTTATGCACTTCCCTTCGCTCCATTTCCCACCACTTTCTGGTATCAGGCAAAGAGGCACCTTTAGCCTCATTCACAAGGAATTCTGACCCTAAAAAAGGCATGCACTTTGTGGATAAGTTATTTCATCCCTCTGAGGGCAAGGCCAGAGGCTGGACTGTAGGGGCCCCAGCAAAACCATTCCACCCGCTGAGGCCCTGCTAGCAAGTCAGCAGGCTTTCCTGACTGGCATGTTTTAGTTTTAAACAATTACGCTAATTCAACTGACTGTCCAGAAATCAAAATGACGTGATAAAAACATTTTAATGAAAACAAAGTGATTTTGAAAAGATTAATTCAGGTGTAGCTACGTCGCATCTGAAATCTTGCAGAAAACCCCAACTGGCCTGATTATATAATAGTATTATTTTTAAAACTTTTAATGCAGGAAATAAAGAGCAAACATCAGCAGAGGTGGCTGTGAGGAGGGCAGGGGAAATCAAACACTTGACGCGGGTCAGCGTGTTTCTCTTTCAGTAGATAAAAACCATTCTGTTCAAGGAGGAAGGCAGGAAACAAAAACACAAACCTACAATGCTAAAAGGAAAAGCAAAACTGAACCTTGCTTGCAATGGCCTGGGAAATCATTCAAGGGCACTGCATGTCTGTGAAAACAACTGAAATGGTGTGAGAGGTTGGGGAGGCTTAGCAAGAAGACCTTTCATGGAGTTCCCAGTGCACACTCACACCTGCCAGGAACTCCTGTCCCTTCACCATATTTACAGGATCAGAATCATGGGCCTAGAAAGAGAACAGGAAAAATCAGGAGTCTGTTGTAAAATCAGGTGGTGGCACACCCTGGCCCTTGGGCCAGCTACCGGTTTTAGTCAATAAAGTTTTATCGGCACCCAGGCCACGCCCACTTGTTGTCTGGGGCAGCTTTAGCAGGTAGGGCAGCTGTGAAACAGGCTCTGTGGCCTGCAGAGGCTGTATTTTCTCCTGGGCTTTTTATAGAAAGAGAATGCTGAGCCCTGGTCTACCGTATCTAATTGGTTTGTTTTGGAAAGGAGGGCCTATTCCCTGCAATCAGCATGCACCCAGAAGGGCTCATGTGACGCTCCCCTTTTTAATTCCTGACACACACAGGGAATGGAATAAAGGAAGCAGGGAAGTAGTTTAGCTGTGTGGAGTCATTACTGAACTCCAGAGCCCTGAAATGGCTCATGTTGGTAGCAAACAGGTACGAGGGGTGGGTTTCTGACCATCTCAAGATCCCCACTGTCCTGAGAATGCTGGTTATCCGTATCTAATTGGTTTGTTTTGGAAAGGAGGGCCTATTCCCTGCAATCAGCATGCACCCAGAAGGGCTCATGTGACACTCCCCTTTTTAATTCCTGACACACACAGGGAATGGAATAAAGGAAGGAGGGAAGTGGTTTAGCTGTGTGGAGTCATTACTGAACTCCAGAGCCCTGAAAACGGCTCATGTTGGTAGCAAACAGGTACGAGGGGTGGGTTTCTGACCATCTCAAGATCCCCACTGTCCTGAGAATGCTGGTTCTAACTGGCTCCTACATTTGGAAAATTCCAGAACCTTGCAAAACCTTCATTAGTATTCCTTTTAGTACTGCAATGCTGTGAGCTTGAATACATTTTAATATATCTCATGTCTCAAGGTCAGGAAGAAAACACTTTTCATGTGCTTATGTAAGCTAGGTGGAGGACTAGGCAGACAGAACTTTATTCCCCTCTCTAAGGCAACAAGACTTTTGTATTTAAGAGGGTGGTATCTGAACACATGGAGAAGAAGCAGATTATATAGAGGACAGGCAAATAGCCAAACATTTTGACCCACTGTAATGTATTAGGCACCAATTTATACTTTACAGCAAATTATACCCACAGAGGATTCAGATTTAGACACTTCCCAAGCGAGGAACTAGTTCTCCTTAAGGTCAATCTCTTTCCTCTCCTCACTTAAACTGGGCTCCTGAGAGTGAGCTCTGAGTCCAACCCTTACAGCAGATTATATAGAGGACAGGCAAATAGCCAAACATTTTGACCCATTGTAATATATTAGGCACCAATTTATACTTTACAGCAAATTATACCCACAGAGGATTCAGATTTAGACACTTCCCAAGCGAGGGACTAGTTCTCCTTAAGGTCAATCTCTTTCCTCTCCTCACTTAAACTGGGCTCCTGAGAGTGAGCTGGAGTCCAACCCTTAATTTTAAAATACCCGAAAGTTACAATGTGTTCTAAAGAATGTACAGATTAAGTACTAACAACTCCTGTAAGCCTGTTCTCATTTACAAGTCACTGGAAATAGAGAGCTCCTGCGGTGGGTGGCATAAAATCCCCCCCAGTTTCATGTCTACCCGGAACCCCAGAAGGTGGCCTTATTTGGACATGGGGTCTCTGCAGATGTAATCAAGTCAAGGATCTCAAGATGAGATCATCCTGGATTTAGGGTGGGCCCGAGATCCAAATGATGGTGTCTTTATAAGGGAAAGAAGAGGGAGATTTGGACGCGGAGAAACACACAGATACGGAGACAGGCACAGAGGAGGAGGCCATGAGAAGATGGAGGCAGAAGAAAGGATTAACAAGGCCCTATTGCACAGCACGGGGAACTGCATTCAATAGCTGGCGACAAACCACCAGGGAAAAGAAAGTGGAAAAGAATACACAAGGACTTCCCTGGTGGTCCAGGGGCTCAGACTCCACACTCCCAATGCAGGAGGCCTGGGTTTGACCCCCGGTTGGAGAACTAGATCCTGCATGCTGCAACTAACAGTTCGCATGCCTCAACTAAGGCCCAGTGCAGCCAAAATAAATACATATTTAAAACAGGACAAAACACAGCTAGATCCAGGTGACAACGTGGATGAAGCCTGAAAACGTCATGCTAAGTAAAAGAAATCAGATGCAAAGGGCTGCCTGTTGTGATTTCATTGATAGGAAATGTCCAGAATAGGCAAATACATAGAGATGGGAAGTAGATTTGTGCCTGGGGATGGGGAAAGGGGGAGTGATGGCTAATGGGTACGAGATTACCTTTGCGGATGATGAGAATGTTCTGGAATTAAGACAGTGGGGATGATTGCACAACACTGTGACTATATTACAAACCACTGACTCATACGTTTTAAAAGGGTGAATATTATGGTATATGAAATTTCCAGGCAAGAATACTGGAGGAGGTAGGCATTCCCTTCTCCAGGGGATCTTCCCAACCCAGGGATCGAACCTAGGTCTCCCTCATTGCAGGCAGATTCTTTACCATCTCAGCCACTAGGGAAGCCCCGTGAATTATAATATCCCAATTAAAAAAAGCAGCAGCAGAATGGTTGAGCCTGTGGATGGCAGAGCTCACCCCAGCAGGTGGGGAAGCTGGGGGCTTTCCCCTTTGATTGAAGCTCTGGGAACATTCTAGAAGAAGGAAAAACACCACAAGGAAGGTTTTAGCTTCCTGATCATCAGCAGAGTTAGGGTGGGAGGGGAAACCTGGTGACGGATTTGGAAGCACTGATTTACCAGGTGGGACTTACAATAACTGTTCCTTGGATTTCTGGAGGAGACCACTGTGGTTGCACTTCATTTAAGGAAAAAACTATCCATTTAGTTATTCATTTTGAAAGAAGTGATTCTTAAAGTTAAAAACAAAAAGAGCAAAGTTGTATTCACCGCTGCAATTCTAGGACCTGATTCACAGCGGGTACCGGGTAATAAATAATCTGCTGAATGAATGAATGACCAAGTGAGCGAATGAACGAACACACCCAGACGCTGTGGGAGCGCTCCACCAGCAATAACAGCCCTAGGAAACAAGGAGTGGTATGTTTGTAATTCGACGTACAGGAAACCAAGGATTAGAGAGTTTAGCTAGCATCTCCAGCAGGCCAGAGGCAGACCCGAGTGCCCTGCTGTCATCTCTGTGCTCAGCTGCTCATGGTCCTGTGTTCAGAGAAGTGGCCTCGGGCAGGTCAGCGAAGGAGTGACGGTGGCGAAGGAGTGAGAAGGGAAAGTGAGGGAGGGCAGGGCTGTGAGCCGGGGGCTCCCGAGTCAAACGAGAAGGAAAACCAGGTGTGTCGTGCACTCAGTCACTTTAGTTTTGTCTGACTTTTTGAGACCCCATGGACTGTAGCCCGCCAGGCTCCTCTGCCCATGGGATTCTCCAGGCAACAATACTGAAGTGGGTTGTCCTGTCCTCCTCCAAGGGACCTTCCTGACCCAGCGATCGAACCCGTGTCTCCTGCATTGGCAGGTGGGTTCTTTATCGCTGAGCCGCATGGGAAACCAGGTGTGCAACTTTCCTATTTCGTTTGTGTCAACCTACCACAGACACGCTGAGAACAACACAAATATACTCTCTTTTGGTTCTGGCGGTCTGAAGTCTAAAACAGCAGGGTTGCAATCCTTCCAGAGGCTCCAGGGTAGACTGTCTCCTGACCTCTTTCAGCTTCTAGAGGCTGCCTGCTTCCCGTGGTTCATGGCCCCTTCCTCCAGCATCTTCTTTTGAAAGTTTTTTATACACGTTTATTTTTATTTATTTATCTTTGGCTGCACGGGTGTTCACTGCTGTGCACAGGCTTTCTCCAGCTGCAGTGAGTTGGGGCTCCTCTCTAGTTGCGGTGTGCGGGCTTCTCACTGCGCTGGTTCCTTTTGTTGCAGAGCATGGGCTCTAGGGCTCTCAGGCTTAGTTGCACTGAAGCCTGTGGAATCTTCTTGGACCAGGGATTGAACCCATGATCCTTGAATCAGTAGTGAAGTTATGTCCGACTCTTTGCAACCCCATGGACTGTAGCCTACCAGGTTCCACCATCCATGGGATTTTCCAGGCAAGAATACTGGAGGGGGTTGCCTGATTCTTAACTACTGGACCACAGGGAAGTCCTAAAGCTAGCATCTTCTAACCTGTCTATGACCTCTGCTTTGGTCATAGCATCACCTTCTCTGACCCGGACCCTCCCTCCTCCCTTGCATAAGGACCCTAGTGTTGACACTGAAGCCATCCAGATAACCAAGGATTATCTCCCCACCTCCAGATCCTTAACTAACTCACACCTGCAAAATTCCTTTTGGCCACGGTAGGTCATCTATTCAAAGTTCTTGGGGGTTAGGACGTGGGCATCTTTGGGCCACATTTCCACCGGATCAATGGGGTGGGAGGGGCCCACTATAGTTCCAGAACAGAGAAGAGATGTAGATGTCTCCTTGATCTCCAGAACCACAACTCTCCACGAATAACACCTTGGTTTGCGTGTGGGTGTTAGCTGATGTCTGCTGGGAAGGCAAGGATGGGAAACCACCCGGCTGACGGGCATCAGACTCCTGAAGCTGGTTACATAAGCACACGAGTCAGGCTGCTGTTCTGCTGTCAGAATTCATTTCTGAAGGTTTTCACATCACCTTGCCGCTGGATTCTCCACCTCTCCCCTCCCTCCCTCCCCCCCAACCCCCTAGCAGGCAGTGCCTGCTTTCTAAATAGACACCGTGGGACTTTCCTGAGGGTCTAGCTGGCTAAAACTCCTGGCTCCCCATGCAGGGGGCGGGGTTCCATCCCTGGTTGGGGAACTTGATTCCACATGCCCCAACTAAAGATTGCAAGTGACATGAGTTACCCTTCTGTCCCGCTCCCCTTCCATCCCAAAGAGCTACAACTTCAGGGACAATGTTCTTGAACTCTGAAAGACACTGGGATGGGGTGGAGGTGGGGAGGCGAGAAGAGACCCTTGATCTGAGGGGAGGGCACAGTCTTCCCCAATCTCCAAAGCAAGACAAACTTGGAGAGAGCTCCAACTGGCCAGCCCAGTGAGGGTTGGCTCCTGGGAGCTGCAGGCTGCGTAGGGAAGCATTCTCCTAGCTGATGACGTTGGGGCCCAGCATCCATCTGGTCACCTCCATCACCCTCTCTCCCACACCACCACCGACAAAGCCCCCATTCATCTACCTGTGAAGGGACCTGAACTCTGACCTCTTTCTACAGTCCTTGTTTGTTTGGGTTCAACCGATCATCACCGCTCAGGCCACCCTGTCTCCAGCCTCCCCCCTTTCCTGCTCCTCCACCCGAGGATGGAGGCAGCCATTGGGTCCACCCTGGCCTATAAGATATGACGGATGGCACATCATTTCCTGACTCTGAGCCTCTGTACACCGTTCTCCCTCTACTCACAGCTGCTGAGGCCTGGCCCGGCCACCACCCCGCCACAAGGACTCTCCCGCCTGGGACACAGCCAGGGTGACACTGTGACCTCAAGTCTCTGCCTCAGCTGGCCTGTCCCAACGGACAGCACTGAGAACTCTAACTGTCTCCCACGTGGCAGGGACCTGAGTCTATAATCAACTTTCTCATTTAGTCGCTAAATCATGTCCGAATCTTTGTGACCCTATGGGCTGTAGCCCACCAGGCTCTTCTCTCCAGGGGATTTCCCAGGCAAGAATACTGGAGCAGGTTGACATTTCCTTCTGCAGGGGATCTTCTTGACCCAGGGATCAAACCTGGGTCTCCTGCATTGCAGGTGGATTCTTTACCACTGAGCCACCAGGGAAGCCCCTCAACAGCTTTCTTGAAATGGAATTAAAATACTACGCAATTCATCCTTTTCAAGTGTACAGTCCGATGGCTTTCAGTTTATTCAGAGTTGGGTGTCAGTTTCAGAACATTTTCCTTACCCTCAAAAGGAACCCTGGACCCCTTAGCTGTCACTCTCCCTTTCCCCCTCTTCCCACCCCAGGCAACCACTAATCTACCTTTTTGGCGTCTCCATGGATTTGCCTGTTCTGAGTCTACTGCGTAAATGGAATCAGACACTATGTGGCCTTTGGGGACTGGCTTCTCTCACTGAGCTTTCACATGGTTTTGAGACTCAGCCAAGTTGTAGAGTGTGTCAATGCTTCATTCCTTTGCATGGCTGAAGAACAGTCCACCGCAAGGATGGCCCACCTTTTCTGTCTCCCATTCTTCCTTTTTTTTTTTGGCCACACTGCATGGCTTGCGAGGTCTCAGTTCCCTGACCAGGGACTGAACTGGGGTCACAACAGTGAAAGCCTGGAATCCTGAAACTAGGCCACAGGGAACTTCCTGGCCCACATTTTCTTTATCCATTCCTCAGCTGATGGACATTGAGATTGTTTCTCCTCTTTGGCTGTTGTGAACAATGCTCCCGTGACGTTTTTGTGCCAATTTTTGTGTAGACCTAGGCTTTCTTTTCTCTCTGGCACATACCTAGGGGTGGAACTCCTGGATCTTATGGGAAATTTACGTCTGACCTTTAGAGGCACTGCCAGACTGTTTTCGCAGTTGTTGCCCTGCTCTACAGTCCCACCAGGAGTGTCTGAGGGTCTCCATCTCTCCGTCTTCCTGTTCCTCTTTCAGTTCTTAGACTGAGCGCCCCTGAGGGGATGATGCAAAGGGTCACAAGGATCTGCCATCAGTCCCATGTCCTGGCATGATGAGAACTGACGCCCTTACTGCCATGATGCCCAGGGGTGCTCCACATTGCACCTGGTCAGTTACTGTCCATTTCACTCTTATGAGGGGACGGAGGAGTACACTAACTCTACTGTGGATGACTTCGCAATTTATTCTTCTAAATTCAATTTCCCTCTGAAAATTAATCTCAGCAAATCAGAGCTATCCATGAACAGTGTAACTGTCCTGGTGTGCTGCAGTCTTTGGGGATACAAAGAGTCAGACACGACTGAGTGACTGAACAACAAATTGTCCTCATGGGATCACACTGGATTCCAGCCAAGCAGTCTGATGGGGTCCTGCCCTCCCTCCACCCCACACTGTGATGGAGGGGGCACCCACTTATACCCTCTTACTATGGCCTTTCTCTCCTCCTGAAATCCATCTGTAGGAATGACCAGCTGATAAAATGTCCCGGGGGTTGATGGTGGTGACAGTTGCATGAGCTTGTGAATGTCCTAAAACCCACAGAAAGGCACACTTTAAAAGGGTGAATTTTATGGTATGTGAATTATGTCTTAATGAAGCCTTTTTTTCTTTGAAAGTGACATGTGTTTACAGATGCAGAGAAGAGACTTGTGGACATGAGGTGGTGGCGGTAAGGAGAGGGTGGGACAAATAGAGACTTGCACTGACGTATACACCATTTCCTCCTCCAGAGGATCTTCCTCATTCAGGGGTCGAGCTTGCATCTCCTGCACTGGCGGGTGGATTCTTTACCGCTGAACCACCAGGGAGCCATATATGCGCTACCGTGTGTAAGACAGCTGGCTAGCAGGGACTGCTTACCGCTCAGGGCGCTCGGCTCCGTGCTCTGTGGGATGGGGGCGTGGGAGGGAGGCTCCAGAGGGAGGAGCTATATGTATCAGTTCAGTCGCTCAGTCGTGTCCGACTCTTTGCAACCCCATGAATCGCAGCACGCCAGGCCTCCCTGTCCATCACCAACTCCTGGAATTCACCCAAACCCATGTCCATCGAGTCGGTGATGCCATCCAGCCATCTCATCCTCTGTCGTCCCCTTCTCCTCCTGCCCCCAATCCCTCCCAGCATCAGAGTTTTTTCCAATGAGTCAACTCTTTGCATGAGGTGGCCAAAGTATTGGAGTTTCAGCCTTAGCATCAGTCCTTCCAACGAACACCTAGGACTGATCTCCTTTAGAATGGACTGGTTGGATCTCCTCACAGTCCAAGGGACTCTCAAGAGTCTCCTCCGATACCACAGTTTAAAAGCATCAATTCCTCGGTGCTCAGCTTCCTTCACAGTCCAACTCTCACATCCATACGTGACCACTGGAAAAACCATAGCCTTGACTAGACAGACCTTTGTGGGCAAAGAAATGTCTCTGCTTTTGAATATGCTATCTAGGTTGGTCATAACTTTATATGGCTGATTCACCATTGTTGTGTAGCAGAAACTAACACAACATTGTAAAGCAATTACATGCCAGTTAAAAAAAAATTGACATGCATTGAAAATGTAACCACGTGCAATATGTTAAACATATATCCCCTTCATTAAAATCTTTAGAATAATTTTCTCAAGATATGGTGATACCTTAAACAAAACCAATTGCAACTTTAATCTCAATGGCAACTATAAATCTACTTAAGAACCAAAGCAGAGAAGCAGCATACCAGTTGAATTTAGTTAGCTTGCTTGCCTCTGTGCTTAGCCTCTCACTCTTTGTAACTCTATGGACTGTAGCCCGCCAGGCTCCTCTGTCCATGGGATATTCCAAGCAAGAATACTGGAGTGAGTTGTCATTTCCTTCTCCAGGGACTGAACCTGAGTCTCCTGTGTCTCTGGCATTGCAGGTGGATTCTTTACCGCTTACACCCACAGCAATTTTAATCACACACACACACAAAAGGAGCGTAGCTGCAGGGGTCCTTTCACTGAGGCCTCCCGGAGGACATTATTTGAATCAGACTGCCCCTCCCCCGTCAGCCACATTCCTCCTCCAGAAAAATTCTTAGTGGCCGCTCAGGAGCTGTGCAGGGAATTGCTTTGTACCTGGAGAGAGGGTTTACAAACCAAGAGCAGCTCTTCACCACTTTCAGGGGAGAAGTAAAGTTTAACTCACAAATAATGAAGAAAACAGTGACTAGCTGGACCTAACAAAGCCTCTGGGCTTAAGATGACTTAAGAGAGCCTAGAGGAAAATGTTTAAAAAGTCATGGGTGGAATCTGCAGAAATGGAAACAGGACCCAGGAAGAGCGAAGAAAAATGAAGGAGACCTTGACATGAGGATCAGAAATATGCTAAGCACGTGGAAGGTAAACAGCCAGGGAGGCACAGCTGGTGACCACAGCCCTAGTCCCGTGGGGGCGGGGGTGCGCTGGAGACAAGGGCAACTGGCTGTAATCGCTACTGTGTGACAAGAATGAAAAGTATACCAAGGTTTCCACCAGGAACAATGTATGCGCTACCACAGCTTTCAACGTGGGGGCATTCTTAAGTCCACTGAAGGAAAAAAAAGAGAAAGAAAAGAGATTCAAAGAATTCTGTCCTGCATGCCATTGAAACGGGAAGTAAGCCATACACAATGCAAACAAGTTACACTGACAAGAATTAAAAAAACTACCCCACTCCTTTATTTGGGGGCTGACCTGTGCTGCATGCAAGATTTTAGTTCCCTGACCAGGGGCCAAACCTTTGCCCCCTGCAATGGAAGCACAGAGCCCTAAACACTGCACTGCCAGGGAAGCCCCTCTTACTCGTTTTGGCAGATTCTTCCACCCCCTTAGAAGGGCTGGACCCACAGAACTAGCAAACTATTGATAAAACATAAACTGCAACCCAGTCCAAACAACAACTGAAATGCTCACATTTTCCAGACTCTTTATTACTTGGAATGTCGACTGAAAAACACGGGCCTGCCTGAGATTTAAAAAAAAAAGAAAAAGCAGCAACATGGATGGACCTAGAGTATTAAATGAAGTAAGTCAGAGAAAGACAAATATCATATGATATCATTTACAGGTGGAATCTAAAAAAATGATACAAATGAACGTAACTACAAAACAGAAACAGACTCACAGACATAGAAAACAAACTGATGGTTACCAAAGGGGATGGCAGGATGATAAATTAAGAATTTGGGATTAACATACACACACCTGTTGTTTATATATAAAACAGGTAAACAGCAAGGATCTACTGTATAGCACAGGGAACTACCTTGTAATAAACTATAACAGAAGAGAGTATGAAAAAGAATGTATATACGTATGTGTGTGTGTGTGTGTGTATATATATATATATATATATAGGAATATACACATATGGGAATATATTTATATATATGGAATCCCCGGTAGCTCAGCAGTGAAGAATCTGCCTGAAACACAGGAAATGCACCTTTGATCCCTGGGTTGAGAAGATCCCCTTGAAAAGGAAACGGCAACCCACTCCAGTACTCTTGCCTGGGAAATCCCACAGACAGAGGAGCCTGGTAGGCTACAGTCCATGGGGTCACAGAGTTGGACACAACTTAGTGACTAACCAACAACAAATATATATATGTATAATTGAATCACTCTGCTGTACACTTGAAACTAAAACAGCATTGTAATCAATTATATTTCGATAAAAATAAAAAAATTAAAATACAGACCTGGGGGCATACTACATGCCCAGAATATATAACATTTATGGAGCATTCACCATATGCCAGGAGTTGTGCTTCCCACCTTACATGTTTTACCTCATCAAATCCACAACCGATCCTCATTCTGGGTTTAAACATGGGGAGACTGTGACTTAAGTGGTGGAAACTGGGACCAGAAGAACCCAGATGTGATTTGACACTTAAGCCTGTGCTCTTGACACTTCTCCATACAACTCCAGAATCATTCACCCAGACACCTGCAAAACCATCCCCACATCGCCCTTGGCCATAGGGCTGTTCACCTGTCCTGAACTTTCTCTAGTCAACAAGAAGAGATCTGCCCTTTTACGATCCTGGCTGGAGTTCCACTCTCCCCCAAACGGAGACAAAAGGAAGAAAAGTTGTGTTCTTCATTTCCGAGGTAAAACTTCGCCAACGCTTTTGATCCCCTGGGCCAGCCATCTCTTCTACTACTTCGATCTCAACAGAGAACCAGGTAGAAGAGAGGAGAAGATAGTTACAATAAACCGTGCAAGGACCAAGGGCCTCTGATTCCTGCACCGCACCATCTAAATTCTTCCACAAGAAAGAAACTGGAGGAAGAACTAAAGACCCAAAGCACACACACTTCCTATGAATTTGTGACCCTAACGATCAACTGGCAGGAGGACGTGGGCTCCACGGAGTGAGCGATGCTCAGAGGCTTCAAGTCCCCCGGTGCTGAGTTATCACCACATCTCAGGTCCTGCCCCGGGAGCTCCAGATCTCGGACGCCGAATGCCCTCCCTGTTGAACCAGGGAGGTTGCACTGCCCAAGGGCTGGGGCTCGGCCGGAGCCGGCGGGCATCGTCTGAACTGTGCCTTTTGCAAACAGAGCCTGCATGCACGGAAGGGACAGCCTGCACTGCAGGATCCGCCAGCCAGTTTGGACGAGCCCACGGGGGCCGGCCCCGAAGCAGAGGCAGCCTCGGGGGTCCTGCGCCCGAGGCCACCCCCGGAAACCGACGGCGCCTTCGTTGGGCCCGAGACCTCCTCCCGAGCCTCGTTCTCCTCAGACCTGCCCCGCCGCCCTCACCTTAGTTCGTCGCAGGTTACTTGCCGCCCGCAGCTCCGTTAGCTTTCCTGCCGCCGCTGCCGCCCGGCCTCCGGAGGTCCACGGCTGCCCTCGGCTCGGAGCCGGAAGCGGGAAGTCGCGGGGGTGAGGTGCGCACGCGCGGCCCCGCCCCCAAGGGCGGGTCAGAGGGTGTGGGCCCGGAAGGGGGCGTGGCTCGAGGATCGGTGGGTCGCGCGAACCTAGGACTTTGAGGCTCAGCCTGGTGATGCAGGCAGGGGTCTTTAGCTCGAGCTTAGGCAAGGTGAGGGGACTGAAAGGTACGTTCGAGGAGGGTGAGGGCTGTCCTTGAGAGGCTGGTCAGTCGGGCAAGGTGGGTTGCGCGAACCTAGGACTCTGAGGCTCAGCCTGGTGATGCAGGCAGGGGTCTTTAGCTCGAGCTTAGGCAAGGTGAGGGGACTGAAAGGTACGTTCGAGGAGGGTGAGGGCTGTCCTTGAGAGGCTGGTCAGTCGGGCAGAGGGGCGTCTAGGGGAGGCCTGAGAGGAAATCAGCGGAGTTGGGAGCCGTTTTGGGGGAGGGGGTCAGTGGGGCCCCGAAGTATTCGCGGGACTGAGAGGCGCTTAGAAGGAATCTTAAGGAGAGATCATTGGGGTTGAGGAGTGTTTTGTGGAGTCATCGGGGACCTGGGTGAATAGCACGTCTGGGAGGGGTTTCCTGGTGGAGGATAGCAGGGCTGGGGGGGGCGACTTGGGGAGTTGGAGCAGAAAGTAGGGTACAATGAAAGCCTGGGGACATCAAAGGGGATTAAACCCGGGGGAGAGAAGTTTGAGAGGGGAGGGTGCAAGAAATGGAGAGAACAGGTCTGTCTCCTGCGAAGAAGTGGCACCCTAGGTTATAGGAAGTGAAAATTTACAAGTCTTGAAAACATGAGTTATTTATCACTCAGGTGATCCCAGACACTGCAACACAGATACCACCGGATACCCCAAACACATTTCAGACACCCAGGCAGATACCATCAGATACTCAAAACTCACTTTCAGGCAAGGGAAAATAGACACCCCTTGTTGGTCCCTTAAATACCCCCAAATTCAGAATCTGAAAAACATGCCAAATATCTCAAAAGTACTGGATGCCTTCATCCAGTAGCCATCAACTACCTGCAAACAGGCTTTCAGACACTGGAATATATCAAAGCCCCACATGGAAACTTCTAGATTCCCTCCAACACAGATGCTATTAGAAACCCCCAAAGGGGTGTTCAGAGGATGGAACACATGCTGGACACCTCCACAGAGGTGTTTTCAGACACCTATAGACATGCCAGATGCCCCTCCAGGTGCCAGCATCCCCTCAGATACCATCAGCCACCCCAGCCAGTCCTGAGACTTCTCTAATCCAGGCCCTCTATAGGTGAAGAGGGTGGGTAGGAATCAGGAGAGGAGCCAAAGAGCTTTCACCTCAGGTCCAAGCTAGTCAACCAGGTCAAGATCGCCCCCAAATAAGCTTACTTTATAACACACACATTCAGGATGTCCCTAGTGACCCAGTGGCTAAGACCCCATGCTCCCAATGCGAGGGGTCTCGGTTTAATCCCTGGTCAGCGAACTAGATCCCACATGTCACAGCTAAGAATTCGAATGCCGAACTAAAAGTTCTGCATGCTGCAACTGAAAGATCCCACGTGCCTCAACCAAGACCTGGTGCAGCCAAATAAATAAATAATAATAATAAACCCACACACAATCTGTGTTTGAGAGCTCTCAGTTAAGAACCTAGGTGGCAGAGTCCCCAAGTGACCTGTCTTCGGTTTAAGTCCAGACTTCATGATCAGGAGAGGGAACATGTCTAGGGAGTTGGAGGGTCCAGAAGTGCAAGAATCCCACCCCAGTGGAGGTCATCAGACACCCACCCCAACTGAGGTCAGAAGTCCAGACACAGGTACTTTTGAGGTCTCAGTGGATCTGTAAACGATCACTCTCTGAATGCCCATAACTTTTGGACTTTATCCCGAAGTGGGAAGTCACTGAAAGATTGTAAGCAGGAAGAGTGGCATGATCCTTATATCTATAGCTCCCTTAGTTACAGACACCTTCAGGTTGACAAAGTTCTCCCCTAAACCCTTTCAAGGGGCTTGTCAGAAAGAAGAGCAATCTCTTGTCTTCCTTCTATCCATCTAACCATTTTCTGCTTTTACCAAGTCCTTATCATGGGCCAGGGACTCTACCAAGAGCTAAGGATCTGTGTTTCTCAGTCTTGCTACTAATGACAGTTCATGCTTGTGCTCACTTAGTGGCGTCTGACTCTGTGACCCCATGGACTGTAGCCCGCCAGGCTCCTCTGTCCATGGGATTCTCCAGGCAAGAATACTGGAGTGGGTTGCCATGCCCTTCTCTAGGGAATCTTCCCAACCGAGGGATCGAACCCAGGTCTCCTGCACTGCAGGCAGAAAACTCTGTGACCCCATGGACTGTAGCCCGCCAGGCTCCTCTGTCCATGGGATTCTCCAGGCAAGAATACTGGAGTGGGTTGCCATGCCCTTCTCTAGGGAATCTTCCCAACCGAGGGATCGAACCCAGGTCTCCTGAGTTGCAGGCAGATTCTTCACTGTCTGAGCCACCTGGGAAGCCCATAATGTCCGCACACATTGCTAAATGTTCTTCAGGGGGGACACAGTGACCCTTGGCTGACAGCCATTGGAACTTAAAGTCACCTCATGCAGGCTTCCTGGGGGAGGTGGCCTTGTTCTTTGTCTTAGAGAATGAATAAGAGTTAGGTGGCGGAAGGAGTTCCAGGAAGAGCACTGAATGAGCAAGGCACACGTGACCAGCAGCCACAAGACTTCAGGGTGGCCAGGCGAGGGGATCTTGGTGGTTGAGTAGTGGCAGAGAAGGGTGGAGGGCTAGGTGGGGTCAGACCATGGAGGAGCCTCAAAGGTCAAGTCTAGGAACAGGACTATCAGGAATGGCGCTCAATCAGCGGGGCTGGTGGCTGGGAAAGTATCTCAGCTTTACCCTGGAGATGTTAATTACCTGGAACATGATTCACTTCCTGTTCTGTTCAACTTACAGTGAGGCTGTTTCCTTAAGGGGACAGTCAGTCACATCTAGCTTTGAATACCTGTGATGGGAGGGAGGCTTGTGGCGACTTACACCCGGGTGGTGCCTGCTCTCAGCCTGCTGGAGTGAGACACAGGTGTTCTGGCCTCATGTTGCTCCCTTAGACAGGTGTGGGGCTGTGGTCAGAGCCCAGGGTTAGGGTCTGTGACTAAAAGGCTAGCTTTGCTTCCATAACAAGAGCTATCACCACAGTGCTCTGAGAACCTCCTGTCAATGCAGGGGACACGGATTCAACCCCTGGTCCAGGAAGATCCCACATGCCATGGAGCAAATAAACCTGTGTGTCACAACTACTGAAGCCCACCTGGCTTAGAGGCCGTGCTCCGCAACAAGAGCAGCTACCGCAGTGAGAAGCCCATGCATAGCAACTAGACAGCAGCCCCCGTTTGCCACAACGGGAGAAAGTCCACTCAAAGCAACGAAGACCCAGCACAGCCAATAAATAAACACTAAAATTTAAAAAGAGAGATATTGCCAAATGTTGATGACAGTAGGTGCTACCATTGCCCGTATGTACCCAGCACCATGCTGAGCGCTCATCATTTCTGTGACACGAACTCCAATCTCCCTTGATCTCAGAGGGTTGTCCTGAAAGTCAAATGTTGTCTCCAGAACATGGAACTTGACTCCTGCCATCCTGAGAGTAGGCTGGATTGAGTGACCTGCTTCTAGAGAATAGAGAAGAGAAACGGGAAGAATAGCAACCTGGCAGTTGTTACCTTACCCCGGTGATAAAGATTAACATTCTCAAGGATGTCATGTCAATAGCACTTACCCCCTGACCTGATGAGGCAGAAAGGGTCCCCAAACCCATAGCCCCTCTACAATTTTAAGAAAACACCAGGACTTCCTTGATGGTGCCATGGGAAAGAATTCACCTGCCAATGCAGGGGACACAGGTTTGATCCCTGGCCTGGGAAGATTCAACATACTGAGGGACAGCTAAGCCCACGTGACATAACAACTGTGCCCTGTGCTGCAACTACTGAAGCCTAAGAACCTAGAGCTGGTGCTCTGCAACAAGAGAAGCCACCGCAGTGAGAGGCCCGTGCACTGCAACAAAGCCCCAGTGCAGCCCAAAACAAATAATAATTAACTTTCTCAAAGGGCTTCCCTGGTGGCTCAGACGGTAAAAACAAACAAACAAAAAAACCCGCCCGGAATGCAGGAGACCTGGGTTTGATCCCTGGGTTGAGAAGATCCCCTGGAGGAGGACATGGCAATCTACTCTAATAGTCTTGTCTAAAGAATTCCCATGGACAGGGGAGCCTGGCAGGCTACAGTCCATGGAGTTGCAAAGAGTCAGACATGACTGAGTGACTAAGCGCAATTAAAAAAGAAAACATAAGACATGGGAATTCCCTGGGCATCCAGTGGTTAAGAATCCATACTTTCCCTACTGAGGACGTGGGTTTGATCCCTGATTGGGGAGCTAAGATCCCACAAGTTGAGAGGCATGGAAAAAACAAACCCATCAAAACCCCAAAACCAATAATGATAACAACCTCCCCCAAAACATCAGGCAAGCCCAGATTAATGGACATTGTACAAGACACCTGGCTAGCATTTCTCTGGATTTCAAAGTTATAAATAGTAAGAAGAGACAGAGAAACCCTCACAGACCAGAGAGACTAGGAAGACAGGACGATTGAAGAGAATGTAGTATCTGAATTGGATCCTGAAACAAGGACAACACTAATGAAAGAACCAAACCAAACCTGGTGAAATCTGAATAGAATCCAGAATTGGGTTAATAGTACTGTACCAATGTTAGTTCCTAAGTTGTGACAAATGTATCGAGGTCCTATTGAAAGTCCCTTGGACTGCAAGGAGATCAAATCAGTCAATCCTAAAGGAAATCAACCCTGAATATTCATTGGAAGGACCGATGCTGAAGCTGAAGCTCCACTACTTTGGCCACGTGATACCAAGAGCTGACTCACTGGAAAAGACCCTGATGCTGGGAAAGATTGAGGGCAGGAGGAGAAGGGCACCAACAGAGGATGAGATGGTTGGATGGCATCACTGACTCAATGGACATGAGTCTGAGCAGACTCCGGGAGATGGTGGACAGGGAAGCCTGGAGTGGTGCTGTCCATGGGGTGGTAAAGAGTCAGACATGACTTACTGACTGAACAACAACAACAAGACATTGACATGAGGGAAGACTAGGTGAACTGTATATGGGAGCTCTCTCTGCACTTTTCTGTAAATCTAAAATGAAAAGTTTCCAGGAGGGTAGGGGTCTGCCCCGAACTGGAGGGGTAGGAGTGTTCTCAAATAGATAGTTGTATACTCTAAGTTGCTCTCCCAGGTTGCTCAGTGGTAAAGAATCTGTCTGCAATGTAGGAGACCCAGGTTCGATCCCTGGGTTGGGAAGATCCTCTAGAGGAGGAAATGGCAACCTGCTCCAGTATTCTTGCCTGGAAAATTCCATGGACAGAGGAGGTGGGGTTCAGTCATGGGGTCGCAAAGAGACATGACTGAAGCGACTGAGCATACTCCAAGTTAGAGTCTATTGCCAAAATGCAGCAAAAGACTTCACTTCCAAGTTACAGATCTGGTCTCTTTGAAGTCTGATCTTTTGTCTTACTCTAATGATAAAATCCCTAAGTAAGCATTAGTTTCACCATAGTATTAGCATGGATTCTTTTTTTCTGGCAACAACAACAAAAATTAAGCTAGCCCTTCTGCCTGTCTTGCATTTTATTCTATACGTGGTTATTTGCTGGTTTATGCTAGCCAAGGATAGCAATCCACAAAAGTTCCATCCTTACATCAAGGAATGGAATCTGATCCTGAGTGTCTAGTATTTTGCCTGTGAGTCTACTGATAAAAGATTGTTGGAAACCAGTCATAGAATCTGAAAATAAACTCTAATCTCTCCTTTGCTATTTTGGGATTTTCACAGAAGCCAAGAACTCATTGCAAAACATTTTTGCGAGTATGACTGCTTATATTCCATCCAGGAACAATGCATTTTTGCTTGGTTTAGAATTACTGGTAGCTCATTTTAAAGCAAAGGAAAACCCACTGAGTGCGTGTTTGCTGTCTTTAGAATTGTTTGCCAAAATATAGTACGAAAATGTTTCCATCTTCCTGCTATTTTAAATATTATTGTACAGAGCCATTATCAATGCCATTTTTTTTGTAGGAAAAAAGCCTTAAAAAGTGCTCCAATTATTGACACTAAGTGCATCAAACAAAGTGTCTTTGGCATGTTAGACTTTTGCTCTTCTGTAATTTAATTTTCTTTTAAAATATAAAATTTTGCCTTTGTTGTTGTTCAGTCACTCATTCATGTCCAACTCTTTGCCACCTCATGGACTGTGCCATGCCAGGCTTCCCTGTCCTTCACCATCTCCCTGAGTCTGCTCAGACTCATGTCCATTGAGTCAGTGATGCCATCCAACCATCTCATGCTCTATCATCCCCTTTTCCTGCCTTCAGTCTTTCCCAGCATCAGGGTGTTTTTTCTTCGCATCAGGCATTGGGGCTTCAGCTTCAGCTTTAGTCCTTCCAATGAATATTCAGGATTTCCTTTAGAATTGACTGGTTTGATCTCCTTGCTGTCCAAGGGACTCTCAAGAGTCTTCTCCAGCACCTCAGTTTGAAGGCATCAGTTCTTCAGCACTCAGCCTTTTTATCGTCCAGCTCTTACATCTGTACATGACCACTGGAAAAACCATAGCTTTGACTATATGGACCTTTGTAGGCAAAGTGATCTCTGCTTTTTAATACACTGTCTATGTTTGTCATTGCTTTTCTTCCAGGGAGCAAGTGTCTTCTTTTAATTTCACGGCTGCAGTCACTGTCCACAGTGATTTTGGAGCCCAAGAGAATAAAGTCTGTCCCTGTTTCCATTGTTTCCCATCTATTTGCCATGAAGTGATGGGACCAGATGCCATGATCTTAGTTTTTTGAGTGTTGACTATTAAGCCAGCTTTCACTGTCCTCTTTCACCTTCATCAACAGGCTCTTTAATTCCTCTTCACTTTCTTCCATACGGATGGTGTCATCTGCATATCTGAGGATATTGATATTTCTCATGGCAGTCTTGATTCCAGCTTGTGTTTCATCCAGCCCAGCATTTCACATGATGTACTCTACATATAAGTTAAATAAGCAATATGATAATATACAGCCTTAATGTACTCCTTTCCCAATTTTGAACCAGTCCATTGTTCCGTGTCCAGTTCTAACTACTGCTTCTTTACTTGTATACAGGTTTCGCAGGAGGCAGGTAAGATGGTCTGGTATTCCCATCTCTTGAAGAATTTTCCAGTTTGTTGTGATCTACACAGTCAAAGGCTTTAGCATAGTCAATGAAGTGGAAGTAGATGTTTTTTTTTTTTTTAATTCTCTAGCTTTTTCTGTGATCCAACAGATGTTGGCAATTTGATCTCTGGTTCCTCTGCCTTTTCTAAATCTAGCTTGAACATCTGGAAGTTCATGGTTCACGTACTGTTGAAGCCTGGCTTGGAGAATTTTGAGCATTACTTTACTAATGTGTGAGATGACTGCAATTGTGCAGTAGTTTAAATATATCTATATATTTATTTAAAAATACTCAACTCTGCATCAACATGGATGCATTTCTCTACTGGATCAGTACTGGCTCAGTTCTGGATCTCTGCCCTCATCCTTCCTTCTGCGAACTTCCCACCTGCTCCTTGAATTTGATGCCAGAGATAGAGCCCCTCAGGGCTTAATCCTGGCCTTCCAGGGAGGTTCTAGTATCCAGCAGACCTCACCCCCACCCCGCCCAGATGAAGAGATGAGGAAGTCAGCAGAAACAGGAAGATTCCCTGGAGGAGGGCATGGCAACCCATTCCAGTATTCTTGCCTGCAGAATCCCACAGACAGAGGAGCCTGGCGGGCTACAGTCCATGGGGTCACAAAGAGTCAGACACTACTAAAACGAATGTAGCTCACACCTGCTGCTTAAAAGGACTTTAAGATGCTGAAGACTTTGCAAAGCCTGGGTGGCTTCCGTTGGAGAGCGTTCACAGGGTCAGAAAGCAGGTTGGAGATCTTTGGAGAGAAAGCTCCAAATGGGTCCGCTCTTGACCGCAGCAGCCAACAGGCCCGCCGCCAGCAAAAGCTACTCCGGAAAACGGGAGGAATGAGGAAGAAGGGAAATGCCCACGTGTGGGGCCAGGCAAGGCAGAAATGCAAAACCTGTGGCTCAGGTCTTGAGGAGGCGCCTGCCCCAGGGTGGAGGGAGCGCTCTCACTGCATGGCCCACCCTGGGGCTAATTCTCTACTGCACTCGCCCACTGATCCTCACCCGGACAATCCTAGCCCCCAGGGGACATTTGGCCACATCTGGAGACATTTTTGGCTGTCAACATTTTAAGTTTACAATAAGAAAAAAAACCTGATTAAAAAATAGGCAAAGTATCTGAATAGTCTCTTTATCTGAGAAGATATATAAACAGAAAATAGAAGTGTAAAAATATGCTGCACATCATGTCATCAGGGAAACTGTCAAAACTTGGAAGCAACCAAGATGTCATTCAAAAGATGAATGGATAAACTGTGGTATTCCCAGACAACGGAATATTATTCAGTGCTTAAAAAAAGAGAGCTATAAAACCATGATAAAACATATAGGAGACTTAAATGCATATTTAAACTGAAATACGCCAATCTGAAAAGGTTACATTCTGTATTATTCCAATTATATGACATTCTGGTAAAGGCAAAGATATGGGGACAGTTAAAAGATCAGAAGTTAGAATGAAGGTGGGCTTCCCAGGTGGCTCAGTGGTAAAAAAAAAAAAAAAAGAAAGAAAAATCTGCCTGCCAATGTGGGAGACCCAGGTTCAATCCCTGGGTTGGGAAGATCCCCTGGAGAAGGAAATGGCAACCTACTCCAGTATTCTAGCCTGGGAAATCCCATGGATGAGGAGCCTGGTAGGCTGTAGTCATGGGGTCACTAAAGAGTCCATACATGGCTTAGTGACTAAACAAAACAAACAAAATGTTTTCCTGAGCAGAGACTGTTATTTCCGAGACAGTGTTGGGAGGCAGGAAATTGCCTGTTAACGGGCTGATCCTGCCTCCTCTGCTCTCTCTCTCCCTCCGATTCTTACATTACAGACCTAACCCCTTCCACTACATCATGCCTGCAATGCATGCTAAGTTGCTAAATCATGTCTGACTCTTTGCGACCCTACAGACTATAGCCCTCAGGGCTCCACTGTCCATGGAATTCTCCAGGCAAATATACTGCAGTGGGTTACCATTTCTTCCTCCAGGGGATCTTCCTGACCCAGGGATTGAACCCAGTTCTCCTGCATTGGCAGGTGATTCTTTACCACTGAGCCACCAGGGAAGCCCCATCAGGGCATCATAAGGTGGCCTTATTTGGAAATAGGGTTATTGCTAGTGTATTTAGTTCAGTGAGGTCATACTGAGTTAGGGTTGGCCCCTAATCCTCAGGCAAAGGGGAATTTGAGGCATGAACATGAGTATGGGGACAATGCCACATGAAGACCACAGTTCTGCTGGCATAAGCCACTGGACTTCCAGAAGCCAGGAAAGACACTTGGGATGGACCCTTTCCCAGCACCTGTAGAGGGAGCTGACACCTCGATCTTGAACTTCTCCAGAACTCTGAGACAATGCATTTCTGTGGTTTAAGCCAGCCAGATTGTAGCTAACTAATACACTGCCTGAGTCTGGATTTTGCCAACAACGAAAGCTAAAATTTAAAGGGAATTTGGGAGTCCCAACCTTCCCTGGTGGTCCAGTGACTAACACTCTGCACTCCCGTGGCAGGGGGCCTGGGTTCCATCCCCGGTCAGGGAACTAGATCCCACATGTTGCAACTGAGAGTTCACATGCCACAGCTCAAGATCCTGCATGCTGGAACGAAGATTGAAGATCCTGCCTGCTGGAACTAAGATCTGGTGCAGCCCAAAAGATGAATTAATAAGCATTTTTTAAAAAAGGAACTTGTGTGAGGGAGTCCAAGCTAACCAAATACCCCCTGCTCTTAGGGATGGATTCCTGGTGACCTCCAGGAAGCCATGGT
Organism: Kobus ellipsiprymnus; assembly: GCA_006410655.1. Taxonomy (NCBI): domain Eukaryota; kingdom Metazoa; phylum Chordata; class Mammalia; order Artiodactyla; family Bovidae; genus Kobus; species Kobus ellipsiprymnus. The sequence goes on from SJYR01001310.1 coordinate 595,983, forward strand.
TGGCCTGACCTGGAAAGGGAGGACGCAAAGATGGAAGGAAGCCATGGGAGTGATTTAGGGGAAGTGAGGCAGAGAAAGTGGCTGCCATCCAGGGCGACGGGCTGGCCCACCGGACTCACCAGAGCTCAGAAAAGGTTTGCCACACAGAGGGCAGCTGGAGTGGCCAGAGAAGGTTCCTCGAGCCAGCTGGTGCCCGTTGACACATTCTTTCCTCTCTCGCGCATCCTGACCTTTGTCCTTCTGATGTACCGGGGTCTTCCCCTGTTGGGGACAGGGGTGGACCTTAGAATGCCCTGTGTGTCCCTTCCCACTTGGAATCACAGGGCTCTGGGACCGGGGACATCCTGGCAAGCTGGAGAATGCAGAAAGGGTCCCCCCAACCCCTGGCCCAGCCCTCTGACCTTCTCTTTCTGCCTGGTGACTCGATTGCGCAGGGAGCTCAGGCTGCGTTTCACCCTGGTGCCCCTGTCACTTCTCTCCGTCTTCCCCATGCTGTCCTCGCTCCTAAGGGGTGGAGAGTTTGGTGAGGAGGGTTACAGCAGACCAAAAAGGCCCTTATGGCCAGTTCTGCAGGTCACTCCTGGTATCCATCTGGAATCTGTCTACCTGAGGCCCCTCTATCCTGTTCCACCCTCGCTGTGGTCCTGAACTCTCTCTCTCCTCTCACTCACTTATTCACTCAAGACACATTTACCGGGCTTCCCTGTGGCACAGTGGATAAGAATCTGCTTGCCAGTGCAAGAGACACAGGTTCGATTCCTGGGCCGGCAAGATCCCACATGCTGTGGGGCAACGAAGCTGGTGTGTGCCACAACAGCTCACACAGGTGTGAGCCTGTGCCATACAGCCTGGGAGCCACAGTGACTGAAGCTTAAGCACCTAGAGCCCACGCTCCGCAACAAGAGAAGCCACTGCAGTGAGAAGCCTGAGCACCTCAACCAGAGAAAAGCCTGTGCAGCAACAAGCAACGTGTGCAATTGTGTATATACACATATATATATATAGGTATAGTATGTATATACTATAGTTTGCATACAGATATAGTACGTATATATATGTAGATGTGTATACAGAGAGATCTATCTATCTATCTATAGAGAGAGCTTCCCTGGTGGCTCAGATGGTAAAAGAATCTGCTGCAGTTTGGGAGATCCAGGTTTGATCCCTGGGTCGGGAAGATCTCCTGGAGAAGGGCATGGCAACCCACTCCAGTATTCTTGCTTAGAGAATTCCATAGACAGAGGAGCCTGGTGGGCTACAGTCCATGGGGTCACAAAGAGTCAGACAGGATTGAGCAACTAACACTTTCACTTTCATATACATATATAGGGCTTCGAGGTGGCTCAGTGGTAAAGAATCTGCCTGCCAAGCAGGAGACCCGGATTTGATCCCTGGATCAGAGAGATCCCCTGGAGAAGGGTGTGGCAAACCACTCTAGTGTTCTTGCCGGGAAAAATCCCATGGACAGAGGAGCCTGGCAGGCTACAGTCTACAGGGTATCAAAGAGTCAGACCCGACTGAGCAACTGAGCACACACACACACACACACACACATATAAAACATTTATGGAGGTTTGCAAAGTTCCAGCAGACTTGGGGACCGGGCTTGGCTAGGGGAAAGTGACATGGTCTCAAGCTTGAGGTGCCTTGATGGACCTTGTCCATCTCTGCCTCCTTCCTCTGATTCACACCCCCTTCCTATCTTATCAGTCTGAAACCCTGTCCATTCTTCCCCTGGGATGTCTCTCAAATCCCCCTGCCCTCTTCCCACCCAACACTCAAGCCCTAGATCTTACCTCTTCTGGATGACCAGCACATTCTCATTTAATAAATAACATATTAAGTCATTGCATGTATTTATTATAATACATATAATACAAAGAACCCCAACCCCTGCAGAATCGAGTCCCTGGAGGGAGATTCCATGCCTCTAATCTGCACCCTTGATGGTGCTCACCATCACTGGTCACCACAGAGCTGTGGACTTCTGCTTCCCAGCAGCGATCTGGCCTTTGCTGACACCCCTCCCCTCCTTCCAGCCCCTCCCCGACACCATTCCTGTGGAAGGTACCCAATTCTTTTTCCCATCTCATCTCAGCATACTGGCAAACTCCTATTTTTCCTTTGGAACCCAACTCAAGCTGTCACCTCCTCCGAGAAGTCTTCCCCTGCCCTCCCAGGGAGTATGAGGAGCCCCTTGCCACCCCCACTGTTGCTCTGGTGATTCCAGTAAGAGGATGGGGGCCCCAACCCCTCATCCCATCTCAGGCCCCTGCCCTCTCAATTCAGTGCCAGCCCTGCCCACAGCTCGGTACTCACTCAGACAAGAACTCAAACCAGGTGAGGTTCGAAGCTGCTCCTCCGGGGCAGACTGACAATCGAGCCCTCTGCCGGGCCCTGCAAGGTCAGAGGGGACAGATACCAGGGTGGGCAGCCCTTCCCCTGACCCCTAGCGGCCCCCTCATCTGTCCTTCTCTTCCGGGGCTCCCGTGGACAGTTGTGCAGCCCATGACCAGGCATCCCATCATCCCTCCACATGTGGGCTTGGATACATGGTCATTGTGATGGGTTTTCCAGCAGAGGGTAGTAACAGGTCTTGGTCAAACAAAATCAACATGTTGGGAAGATTTTTCCAACAGATGGCAGCATTTTGGGAAAGGGCCACCTTTTCCCGTTTGTGCAAAGGCACAGCATGGCTGGTGGCAGCTTGCTCCTGTGTCCTGTCCTTCCCCACACCTGTGCCTCCTCCCACCTCTCCAGTCCTCGTTTTCCTCCCATTCCTCCCTGTATTCACACATGTCCCCTCTACCCATCCACTCTTCCACCTGTCCCCACACCTGTCTTCTCATATCCATTCCCTGCTTGCACCCCCCATCCTTGTCCACCCGTGTCCCCCTACATCTATCTTCTACATCTGTCTCACACACCTGTTCCCCCACACCTAGCCCCCCCCCATCCACTTACCCATGGTACTGTCGGAGTTCTTCAAGCACCTGCTGGACAATCAACCTGAGTGCGGGGTCGGATAAAGACAGTCCACAGTTGCCCCCAATGACAGACATTACCCCAAACGAGCTGTGAATGCCTCACCCGGCCCTGGTCCTGATGCGACCCCTAACTGGGAGGCCCAAACCCTCTCCTGATATGTTCCCCCACACCTAGCCCCCCCCATCCACTCACCCATGGTACTGTCGGAGTTCTTCAAGCACCTGCTGGACAATCAACCTGAGTTGGGGGTCGGATAAAGACAGTCCACAGTTGCCCCCAATGACAGACATTCCCCCAAACGAGCTGTGAATGCCTCACCCGGCCCTGGTCCTGATGCGACCCCTAACTGGGAGGCCCAAACCCTCTCCTGATGCTGTCAAGAACCTTCTGAGGTGCCTGGGAGAAAGTCGGTGTGGGAGAGGCGACTGAGGTTATTAGAGGTGGACTGTGGCTGGCCCTGCTCACTTTCATGGGCAACAATGCTACATCCCCGCATTCCTCTTCCCCAAACCTTGACCCCCTTGGCTGTCCCGGGGTCCCTCCCCCACCTAAGGGTCAGATACTCACACATGATTCGGCTCCACATGATCCTTTTCCATGCACTCCAGCACCGGGGGGTCCAGGCCTGGAAGCAGCCCCCACCCCAGGAGACATAGGTGTGAAAGGTGCCCTGGAGCAGGACCAGCCTGGCATACAACCCCTGAACGCACCCCTGCAGACCTGAAGCTCATCCAGATGGGGCTTGCCATTTTCGGGGCAAGGGAGAGTGGTAAAGAGGACAGAGAGCCAGGATGGAAGCATCCCGGGTGTGTCATGAGCTTACAAAGGGTGAAACGCTTTACACATATTAGGTCAGTGAACTCTCAAAGTGATGCTGAAGGAGATACTCTGATTGTCTTTTTTAGCGACAAAGTGGAGGAGGTTCAGAGACTTGCTGCTGCTGCTGCTGCTGCTAAGTCGCTTCAGTCGTGTCCGACTCTGTGCGACCCCATAGACATCAGAGACTTGCTAGAAAGTGGTAAATTCCTGGACTTCCCTGGTGGTACAGTGGTTAAGAATTTGCCTGCCAATGCAGGGGAGATTGATTTGACCCCTGGTCCGGGAAGATTCCACATGCCTCGGAATGCCTTGTGTGCCACGTCTACTGAGCCTGTGTTCTAGAACCCTCGAGCCACGTGCCAGAACTGCTAAAGCCTGTGCACCCTAGAGCCTGTGCTCCACAACAGGAGAAGCCACTGCAATGAGAAGCCACCGCACTGAGGAGTAGCCCCTGCTTGCTGCAACTAGAGAAATCCTGCACACAGCAATGAAGACCCAGTGCGGCCAAAAAATAAATTAATAAATAAAAATTAAAAAAAAAAAGAAAAGGAAAGTGGTAGCTTCTGGTTTGGCCTGTAGGTCTTTCTGATACCAGAGGAACATAAGCTCTTCAATAGAGATTCAGAGAAAAAGAAGGAGATAAAGAGACAGAGGAGGAAGAGAGTCCTGGCAGTCATTCCAATATTGTGCCCACCTTGGCTTGAGAGTCCCCTGGGAGGGTGAGGGGGAAGGGCAGTGATGGAGGAGCCATGTCACCTCTCCCCCAGGATTCTGCCCAATTTCTGCCGAGGGGACCCCACCAGCCCCAACCAGGGGACCCTCCAGCAGAAGCCCCCAACCCCACTTGTTTGAATGAAGGAAACCCCCAGGCTGGGCTACCTTGAACAGCTGGAGGCGGCACTTCTAAAGCTGGAAAGATTTCCAGGGAGCTGATCTCATCGAAGGACACAGGAACAGACCGTGACCTCACTCTTTTCTCGGGGCTGTCACATTCCTGCAGGGAATAAGCATCTCGCTAAGCCCGGAGGCAGCCTGGGCTGCAGGCAGTTTCCCTGGGTCGAGGGTCCCCAGCCTCCAGCTGCAGACAGGGGCTACCCTCAGCCTTGGGGCACAGGAGCAGGAATGGGTCTCCATAGCAGCGGAGGGCTGGAGCCAAGGACCATACCAGCCAAGGACCACCCCCCAGTTGTGGGCTGGAGTTCTGGAATTCTGAACCACAAATTCCAGCCATGGCCAGAAACTGCCCCCCAGTCATGGTCAGGGGCAGAGATGCCCCAGGAGGAAGCCTCAGCTCCGAGTGTGCGTTCTCCAGCTTTGGGCTAAAATCCCAGACCTGAGATGAGCTCTTCTCCTTTGCAAAGTTCAGTCACAGACAGGGCTTCTACCCAGCTGCAAAGATTCAGAAACAAGCCTGCGCTCCCTAGCCCAGGGGATGACGCTTACAGCCAAGGATCTCAGGCCATCAGAGGACCTTCGGGCTTGGTCTGGAGTCTTAGGACCCAGCGACTCCTCTGTCATGGAGGAGGAGTCGGTCCTCCTGCCATGATGGGTCAGTCCCCCCAGCTATGTATAAGGCACCCCTGGGTCCCACAGAGCCAGCAGCTGGGCACATAGTTGTGTTTTTAACCAGGGTGGGTGGAGGTTGCACCAACCTTGTTTGGTTGCTCTGCGGGGGTTCCACCCCCAGGCAGACACCCTTGGGTCCAGGCCTGCAGGCCCTCTCCTGGCAGGTTCAGAGCGAGGCTGGCCAGTGTCCGAGGCAGACAAGGCCCCTCATTCACAGCTGAGGATTCGATGCTGAGCCTGGTGGAGAACAAGAGGGAGTCAGGTCTCTTCCACTGGGCTGTTGCCCCAGCTCCAGCACTCGAGGCACAGGGGCCTGGGGGAACCTCTGGGTGGTCCTGTTATGGGGGCAGGGCACAGAGAGTGTTCCAGATCTCCCAGCACCAGGGGGTTGACAGGGAACCTGGCTAGAGGATCTGATGCTGAGGTTCCATTTGCATCACAGGCCCACTGCTTTTTTACACAGACTAGATTAATGTTTGGGGAGAACTATGAGGGGCGGGGGCTTCCCAGGTGGTGCAATGGTAAAGGATCTGCCTACTAATGCAAGAGACGTAAAAGACTGGGGTTCAATCCCTGGGTCGGGAAGATCCCCTGGAGGAGGACATGGCAGCCCAATCCAACAGTCTCTCCTGGAGAATCCCACAGACAGAGGAGAGTGGTGGTCTACAGTCCATGGGGTTGCAGAAGAGCTGGACACAACTGAAGTGACTGAACACACAAGCATGGGGGGTGGGGGGAGAGTTGGGGGCCCACAACTAAAGCACTCCACTGTTTCGGGCTGCCACTGTACTGTGTGGTGATGCCAAGCACCTGTCTGTGTTAGAAGTGCATCTGTGCTTCTGTGCTCGCGTATGCAAGGGACACATTTAGGCGTCTCTGGGTTTGAGCAGGAGGAGGGTTCATGCCCGTGTGTTGAGTGTGGGCATGTACCGCCCGCCCCCCGCCATGTGCAAGGGCAGGTGTGCTCATCTGGGTCCAAGCGTGCCTGCCGGCTTCACGCAGCCTCCAGGTTGGGCTGGTGCACGCTCCTTCAGCGTGCGCTTGCTCACCAGTGCACACGGATGTGTGTGCCCACACACACGTGTGCACCTCCGGAGGGGGTCTCTGGGGCTGCCTCTGATAGCACAGACACCTCTGGTGGCCCTTGAGCTAGGTGACCCAGAGGTGGTGGTGGGGAGAGGAGCAGCGTGTGGCTGCCCTGGAAGGTGTGTCTCGGAAGGCGGCGGCGTGGTGGGTGACTGACCTCTGCCGGCTCTCGGAGCAGCTCCTCGACCTCTCCCAGCTGCGTCTCCGAGCGAGGCCCTGGGACCTCGCGGTGCTGGAGAGGGGCGTTTCTCCTCTGGCTTCTTCGCTAGGGGGGCCACTGCCTCTGGCTCTCCCAGGCTGGCTGTGTGAAAGGACTTCGAGGCCCAGGTCCTGGAGATACTCACTGCCCTGAAGGGCCCCCAAGTCCAGGCTGAGGTCCTCTGAACTCTCGCTACCGCCAAGCAGCCCTGGGATTCCATCCTCCTGGAGACAGATGGGGAAAAGGCCTTGACCCACAGGCAGCGAAGACCCCCACATCCAGACCCTCCCTGCCATCCCCCACTTGTCCAACCTGGGCTCTGGGCCTAGCTCTTGGCAGGTGGGGTAGAATGGGGGTGGTCCCCTCAGTGCTGGCCTACAAGGCCTTAGTCCTCTGAAAAGGGGCTGGAAATTAGGGATACCGGCCCCGACTCGACCTCCATTGCTGAATTTCTGTCTGATCATCTTATGAAACAGGCCACGTAAATTCTGTCCTCTGTCCTCTGTCTGCCGGCTCACCAAGCTTGCTTTAAGCCTCTTACAAGATCATGTGTGTGAATACAATTTGTACAAGTGCTGTACTCCAATAATTCAGCCACCAGATGCAAAGAACTGACTCATTGGAAAAGACCTTGATGCTGGGAAAGATTGAAGGCAGGAGGAGAAGGGGAGAGCAGAGAATGAGATGGTTGGATAGCTTCACCAACTTGATGGATGTGAGTTTGAGCAAACTCTGGGAGTTGGTGATGGACAGGGAAGCCTGGAGTGCTGCAGTCCATGGGGTGACAAAGAGTCAGACATGACTGAGCGACTGAACTGAACTGCACGCAATATCCTTGATGCTACTGGCTGAATTTTAGGCAGTATTGTGACTCCTAGGCTTTCTCCAGGGCTGCCCTTAGGGGTTTCCTAGACCCTAAGTCTCCCTCCTAAGCCAGGATGAGAGTGGAGCAAGTGAGGAAGCCACCTCGGGCATAAAATTGTAGAGGGTGCCCCCAAACTCAGAGATCAAGAAAAGCATATTTTAATATATTTTTTTAAAGTTTGTAGTTTTCATTTTTTTCTTTCTTTTTTTTGTTTGGCCACCCCTCATGGCATGGGAAACTTCCCCCACCAGGGACTGAACTCGTGCCACTGTAGTGGAAATGCAATCTTAACCAGTGGACCACCACTAAGTGTAAGTAACTCAGTCGTGTCCAGCTCTCTGCAGTCCCATGGACTGTAGCCTACCAGGCTCCTCTGTCCATGGGATTCTCCAGGCAAGAATGTTGGAGTGGTAGCCATTCCCTTCTCCAGGGGATCTTCCCAATCCAAGGATCAAACCAGGGTCTCCCACATTGTGGGCAGATTCTTTACTGTCTGAGCCTCAGGGAAGCCCCTAACACAACAGTAACAAACAATCCAACAGCCTTCAATATAGTGCAGAGAGTTCCACGATGAACAAATTTTCAACGTGTTACGACATGACAGGGACTTCCCTGGTGGTCCAGTGGTTAGGACTTGGCGCTTTCACTGATGGTCTAGGAACTAAGATCCCACATGCTGTGTGCTGGGGCCAAAATTTTTTTTTTAAAGGCAGGGCTTCCATGGTGGCTCAGAGGTAAAGAATCCTCCTGCCAATTCAGGAGACACAGGTTCAATCCCTGATCCAGGAGGATCCCACATGCCTTGGACCAACTAAGCCAGTGCTCCACAACTACCGAGCCTGTGCTCTAAAGCCCTTGAGCCGCAACTACTGAGCCAACGTGCTGCAATTACTGAAGCCTGTGCGCCCTAGAGCCCGTGCTCTGCAAGGGCAGGCCGCCGCCACGAGAAGCCTGTCTGCAACTAGAGAGCAGCCGCTGTCGCCACAACTAGAGAAAACCCGTGTGTAGCAACCAAGACCCAGCATAGCTAAAAATAAAAACATAAATAAATGATTTAAAAATTTAAGACATGACAGTATTGGACCCTGCACTTCCCTCACCTCACCCTATTTCCAGCCCCCCACTCCATTGTACCAGAGAGTAGCTTGGAACCTTTGAGCTCCTAAATCCCTTCCAATACCTTCCTCTCCCTCCTCGGCACGGTATTTACAAAGGGCTCCAGGGTCTGCCGCCTCCTGCTTCCAGCCCCTGCAGCCTCACGTTCCCACCCACCCAGGAGGCAGCTGTTAGACTCCAAGAATACATAGAGGTGGATGATGACGCCACATCCACCAAAGCACCAACTAGTTGCCTCACCAACAGTTATTCGAGGGCCTTGTTCTTGATCCATTGCAGCTCTACCAGGGGGTGGTGTTGTCCCACTTCCCAGATCAGGAGACTGAGGCTCAGGGAGGACAAAGGACTGTGCAGCCTTAGCCATGTGCAAGGGCAGGTGTGCTCATCTGGGTCCAAGCGTGCCTGCCGGCTTCACGCAGCCTCCAGGTTGGGCTGGTGCACGCTCCTTCAGCGTGCGCTTGCTCACCAGTGCACACGGATGTGTGTGCCCACACACACGTGTGCACCTCCGGAGGGGGTCTCTGGGGCTGCCTCTGATAGCACAGACACCTCTGGTGGCCCTTGAGCTAGGTGACCCAGAGGTGGTGGTGGGGAGAGGAGCAGCGTGTGGCTGCCCTGGAAGGTGTGTCCCGGAAGGCGGCGGCGTGGTGGGTGACTGACCTCTGCCGGCTCTCGGAGCAGCTCCTCGACCTCTCCCAGCTGCGTCTCCGAGCGAGGCCCTGGGACCTCGCGGTGCTGGAGAGGGGCGTTTCTCCTCTGGCTTCTTCGCTAGGGGGGCCACTGCCTCTGGCTCTCCCAGGCTGGCTGTGTGAAAGGACTTCGAGGCCCAGGTCCTGGAGATACTCACTGCCCTGAAGGGCCCCCAAGTCCAGGCTGAGGTCCTCTGAACTCTCGCTACCGCCAAGCAGCCCTGGGATTCCATCCTCCTGGAGACAGATGGGGAAAAGGCCTTGACCCACAGGCAGCGAAGACCCCCACATCCAGACCCTCCCTGCCATCCCCCACTTGTCCAACCTGGGCTCTGGGCCTAGCTCTTGGCAGGTGGGGTAGAATGGGGGTGGTCCCCTCAGTGCTGGCCTACAAGGCCTTAGTCCTCTGAAAAGGGGCTGGAAATTAGGGATACCGGCCCCGACTCGACCTCCATTGCTGAATTTCTGTCTGATCATCTTATGAAACAGGCCACGTAAATTCTGTCCTCTGTCCTCTGTCTGCCGGCTCACCAAGCTTGCTTTAAGCCTCTTACAAGATCATGTGTGTGAATACAATTTGTACAAGTGCTGTACTCCAATAATTCAGCCACCAGATGCAAAGAACTGACTCATTGGAAAAGACCTTGATGCTGGGAAAGATTGAAGGCAGGAGGAGAAGGGGAGAGCAGAGAATGAGATGGTTGGATAGCTTCACCAACTTGATGGATGTGAGTTTGAGCAAACTCTGGGAGTTGGTGATGGACAGGGAAGCCTGGAGTGCTGCAGTCCATGGGGTGACAAAGAGTCAGACATGACTGAGCGACTGAACTGAACTGCACGCAATATCCTTGATGCTACTGGCTGAATTTTAGGCAGTATTGTGACTCCTAGGCTTTCTCCAGGGCTGCCCTTAGGGGTTTCCTAGACCCTAAGTCTCCCTCCTAAGCCAGGATGAGAGTGGAGCAAGTGAGGAAGCCACCTCGGGCATAAAATTGTAGAGGGTGCCCCCAAACTCAGAGATCAAGAAAAGCATATTTTAATATATTTTTTTAAAGTTTGTAGTTTTCATTTTTTTCTTTCTTTTTTTTGTTTGGCCACCCCTCATGGCATGGGAAACTTCCCCCACCAGGGACTGAACTCGTGCCACTGTAGTGGAAATGCAATCTTAACCAGTGGACCACCACTAAGTGTAAGTAACTCAGTCGTGTCCAGCTCTCTGCAGTCCCATGGACTGTAGCCTACCAGGCTCCTCTGTCCATGGGATTCTCCAGGCAAGAATGTTGGAGTGGTAGCCATTCCCTTCTCCAGGGGATCTTCCCAATCCAAGGATCAAACCAGGGTCTCCCACATTGTGGGCAGATTCTTTACTGTCTGAGCCTCAGGGAAGCCCCTAACACAACAGTAACAAACAATCCAACAGCCTTCAATATAGTGCAGAGAGTTCCACGATGAACAAATTTTCAACGTGTTACGACATGACAGGGACTTCCCTGGTGGTCCAGTGGTTAGGACTTGGCGCTTTCACTGATGGTCTAGGAACTAAGATCCCACATGCTGTGTGCTGGGGCCAAAATTTTTTTTTTAAAGGCAGGGCTTCCATGGTGGCTCAGAGGTAAAGAATCCTCCTGCCAATTCAGGAGACACAGGTTCAATCCCTGATCCAGGAGGATCCCACATGCCTTGGACCAACTAAGCCAGTGCTCCACAACTACCGAGCCTGTGCTCTAAAGCCCTTGAGCCGCAACTACTGAGCCAACGTGCTGCAATTACTGAAGCCTGTGCGCCCTAGAGCCCGTGCTCTGCAAGGGCAGGCCGCCGCCACGAGAAGCCTGTCTGCAACTAGAGAGCAGCCGCTGTCGCCACAACTAGAGAAAACCCGTGTGTAGCAACCAAGACCCAGCATAGCTAAAAATAAAAACATAAATAAATGATTTAAAAATTTAAGACATGACAGTATTGGACCCTGCACTTCCCTCACCTCACCCTATTTCCAGCCCCCCACTCCATTGTACCAGAGAGTAGCTTGGAACCTTTGAGCTCCTAAATCCCTTCCAATACCTTCCTCTCCCTCCTCGGCACGGTATTTACAAAGGGCTCCAGGGTCTGCCGCCTCCTGCTTCCAGCCCCTGCAGCCTCACGTTCCCACCCACCCAGGAGGCAGCTGTTAGACTCCAAGAATACATAGAGGTGGATGATGACGCCACATCCACCAAAGCACCAACTAGTTGCCTCACCAACAGTTATTCGAGGGCCTTGTTCTTGATCCATTGCAGCTCTACCAGGGGGTGGTGTTGTCCCACTTCCCAGATCAGGAGACTGAGGCTCAGGGAGGACAAAGGACTGTGCAGCCTTGGGTCACACAGTTGGTAAATGATGGAGCCAGACTCGAACTCTGTGGGGTCTGTCTGGACCCAGGCTCTAGGCTCTCTCTTGCTCTACTTCCTCCTCTATTTCTTTTCCTGGTCTTTTCTTTGCCCTCTCCTCTCACTGTCATTCATCCTTTTCTTTTCTGCCCAGCCAGGGCACCTGTTTTTTCCTTTCCCTGGAGAATCCCTTCTCCTAGGCCATCCAGAGGCAGTGTAGTGAACTCCTATTCATCCTTCAAAACCCACCTTGGGCATGCCCTCCAGGCTGCCTTCCTGACTCTTCCAATCTAAATAAGGTGTCCCTCCTCTGGGCTGTCAGGGTCTGCAGGATAAGGACTGTTCCTTTCCAGGCCATTGTTGACACTGTCCTCACACAGGGTTTGGTGGATAGGTGGGTGGTCCTCCCCCCATGCTACAGGCAAAACTAACCCTGAGATGTGGCCTTAGGCATCTATGTGAGCTCAGGCAGTCCTTGATGGACTGTCCCGATTGGTGGCCTAAAGGGCCCACTTGAGCAGACCTGCCACCCTTGATGATTTCTACAAGAGGCTCCCAGGATAGAACTGCCAGATAAAATACTGGATGCCCAGTGAAATTCAAATTTCAGATAAATGATAATTTTTTTTCTAGTGTAAATAGATTACAAACATTGCAATATTTGGCATTCAATTCTAACTGGGCATCCTGTAATTTTATTTGCTCAATTTTGCAAGCCTACCTATTCATGGGCCATTTGGCCGGTCATGGCCAGTCTTTACTAGGAAAGGGGGAACAGGGAGGTCCCTACTAATGTTTGGTGAGGGGAATTTTCAGAGAAGCAGCCAACTGAAAGTGGAAAATACCTGGACTTCCCTGGTGGTCCATTGGATAAGGATCTACCTGCCAATCCAGGTGACGCGGGTTCAATCCCTGGCCTGGGAAGACCCCACATGGTGTGGGCCACCTAAACCTGAGTGTCACCACTACTGAGCCCACACACCTAGAGCCCACAGCTCTGCAACAAGAGAAGCCACCGTAATGAGAAGCCCGTGCACGCAACTAGTGAATAGCCCCTGCTCGCTGCAACTAGAGAAAGCTCGTGTGCAGCAATGAAGACTCAGCATAGCCCAAAACAAGCAATAAATATATAAACAACATCTTTAAAAGAGAAAGAGGAAACTACTTGCCAGCTGAGAGCCAGGCCCTTGGTTGGCTGGGGATCTTGGCTGGTGGGAGGCAGGTGGCAGTGTCCATACCTGCCTTGAATGAGGTTGGAAGAACTCTACAGGGTCTGGCTTTTTCTCTGACCTTCCCCACCCGGAACTCTACGGTTTTGATGCCTTATAGTAAAATATATATAGGGCTTCCCTGGCAGCTCAGTGGTAAAGAATCCACCCGCCAGTGCAGGAGACTGGGGTTTGATCTCTGGGTCAGGAAGATCCCCTGGAGGAAGAAAAGGCAACCCACCCCACCATTCTTGTCTGGGAAATCCCATGGCCAGGGAAGCCTGGCGGGTTACAGTCCACGGGGTCGCAAAGAGTCAGACACAACTTAGTGACTGAACAACAGCAACAAAAATACAACTGAATTCACCATTGTAACAATTTTGTGTACAACTCTGTGGCATTAAGTACATTTACTCAATATGTAATCATCATCACTGTCCATCCCCAGAACTGTTTTTCATCTCGCCCTAAGGAGGGCTTGTCGGAGAAGGCAATGGCACCCCACTCCAGTACTCTTGCCTGGAGAATCCATGGATGGAGCCTGGTAGCCTATAGTCCACGGGGTTGCTAAGAGTTGGACATGACTCAGCGACTTCACTTTCACTTTTCACTTTCATGCATTGGAGAAGGAAATGGCAACTCACTCCAGTGTTCTTGTCTGGAGAATCCCAGGGACGGGGGAGCCTGGTGGGCTGCCGTATATGGAGTCACAGAGTCAGACATGACTGAAGCAACTTAGCAGCAGCAGCAGCAGCAAGGAGGGTTTGTACCCAGTAAACAGTAACTGCTTGTTCTTATCTCCTCCAGCTTCTAGACCTCGACTCTACCGTGTCTCATTGAATTTGCCTATTCTTTGTTGTTTAGTCGCTAAGTTGTGTCTGACTCTCTGTGACCCTATGGACTGCAGCATGCTAGGCTTCCCTGTCCTTCACTATCTCCCTGGGTTTGCTCAGACTCATGTCCTTTGAGTCAATGATGCCATCCAATCATCTCATCCTCTGTCGTCCCCTTCTCTTCCTGCCCTCAATCTTTCCCAGCATCAGGATTTTTCCCGATGAGTTGGCTCTTTGCATAAGGCTTTGGCCGCCTGCCTATTCTAGGCACCTTGTTTAAGTGGAATCGTACAATGTTTGTCCTCTTGTGTCTAGTTTATTTCACTTAGCTTAATGTTTTCCAGTTCATCCGTGTTCTAGCACAGGTCACAGTTTTCTTTCTTTTTAAGGAAGGATAAGATTTCATTATATGGATGGACCACACTGTATGGATATAAGCAAAACTGCATTTTGTTTATCTATTTGGTCTTTGATGGACAATTGAGTGGCTTCCACCTGTTAGCTCTTGTGGATTTTGCGGCTATGAATCAGTTCAGTTCAGTCGCTCAGTCATGTCCGAGGTGTATAAATGTCTGAGTCTCCATTTTTACCTCTTTTGGGTAGCTCTGTAGAAGCGGGGTTGCTAGATAATACAATTCTCTGACTGGCTTTTGGAGCCCTGGCCATATTTTCCACGGTCTCTCCTCTTGAATTTCTTCTTTGCACCCACTAATCTGTTTTCCTTTTTTTTTTTTTTTTTTTGGCTGCTCTGTGTGGGATGTGGGATCTTAGTTCCCTGACCAGGGATTGAACCCATGCCCCCTGCAGTGGCAGCATGGCATCTCAACCACTGGCACTCCAGGGAAGTTCCTGCACCCACTGCTCTGGTTCCCCCCACCTGCCTGGCTGCTCCATCTCTGTCTGCCGCTTCCTCCCCGTGTCTTTCATACACCAGGGTACCTCTCCTCCAGTCTCTATCCAAAAAACCCACCCCTCTGGCCCGGCTGGGCCGGGTTCTCCTGATTCTCCTCTGACTTCCCCAGCCGCCTTCCTGAAGTCACTCCCATCCCATCCCATCCCGGGTGTCTGGACAACCTCTACCAACTCCCGTCTTCCTCTGCCACAGCCCCTAAAGTTTCCTCGCATCTCTGGTTTTCATCCTCCTGTAAATATAAACACGTCAGGACAGCCTCTTGGCCTGGACTGGGTCCCCCCTCCTCTTTCTCCTGCATCTGGCCTCCCTCAAAGGAGGCAGAAGTGGGAACCCGGCCAGGTCTTTGGGTGGAAGGGGAGGGTGGACGGCTGTGGCAGGTACAGTGAGGGATGGGGAGGGAGGGGGCTTCATCCTTTGCTGGGGAACTTGTATCTTTCCTCCAACATTTCCTGGGTGAGAAACGGGAGCCAGCCCACTAGGAGCCTCCCCGGGCATCTGCCCAAACATAGGTATGCTGGCCCTGACACCCCAGAGAGCATGCCATCAACTCAGACTCCTGCTCCCTGGACCCTGGGGAGCCCTGGGGGATGGGTGGCTCCCCACCCCCGCAGACCCAGAGGCGAGATGCCCCAGGAATTTCC
Organism: Kobus ellipsiprymnus; assembly: GCA_006410655.1. Lineage (NCBI taxonomy): Eukaryota > Metazoa > Chordata > Mammalia > Artiodactyla > Bovidae > Kobus > Kobus ellipsiprymnus. The sequence continues at coordinate 611,269 of SJYR01001310.1, forward strand.
ACTCTATAAAAACGGCTAGCTGCGAGGAGATTTAAATAGTACACAGATCAACGCTTTTTTAAAAATGTAAATGGCTATTTATCTCCTTGTACTTTAGGAAAAAAATAGCACACCAGAGCAACTTCGTGTCTCTGGTTCTGTTTCATCGTGTAAAACAGGGAATGAGTTTCAAACAAGAGAGCAAAACAGGGACAGAGGGTTTTCTGATGGCTGGAAGGGTAGGTAGAAAGGCCTTCGTCAGGGTTTGCATCCTTGATGTAGCTTTTTTGTTAGCTCAGTGTGACCTAAGGCATGTTTCTAACCCTCTCTGGGCCTCAGTCTTGTCATCTCTAAAATGGGTACTATGTTGCCTTCTTTTTGAATATATTTTTATTTGCTCATTTAGTTATTTTTGGCTGTGCCGGGTCTTCACTGCTGTGCGGGCTTTTCTTTACCTGCAGTGCTGGGGCCTCAAACAGCAGTGGCTTCTCTTGTTGCAGAGCACAGGCTCTAGGGGGCTTGGACTTCAGCAGTTGCAGCTTGTGGGCTCTAGAGCACAGGCTCAGTAGTTGTAGCACACGGGCCTAGTTGCTCTGCAGCCTGTGGGATCCTCCCGGACCAGGGATCAAACCCTTGCCTCCTGCATTGGCGGGCGGATTCTTCACCACTGAGCCACCCAGGGAAGCCCTATGTTGCCTTTTTGTAGGATTGCTGGGCAGGTGAAATGAGATGATGTTTACATCTTGTAAGCCCTTGATTAGTGGAAGCAGATATGGGGTTGGCCAAAAAGTTCATTTGGAACCAGGGATCAAACCCTTGCCTCCTGCATTGGCGGGCGGATTCTTCACCACTGAGCCACCCAGGGAAGCCCTATGTTGCCTTTTTGTAGGATTGCTGGGCAGGTGAAATGAGATGATGTTTACATCTTGTAAGCCCTTGATTAGTGGAAGCAGATATGGGGTTGGCCAAAAAGTTCATTTGGGTTTTTCTATAACATCTTACGGAAAAACCTGAGCAAACGTTTTGGCCAAGCTCATATTATGGTGGTTGTTTTTAATACTTCAGGAATCAGGGCTCTTCCTCTGGGGCCCTGCCAGATGGAGCTAATTGGAGTAGACAGATGATTAAGCCCTGCAATGACAATCAAGTATGAGTGAATGTTCTAGAAAGTAGAAAGTGGGCTAGAAAGGAGGGGACAGTTGACTCTTGAGGGACAAGAATTCTGGACTGGAGTTCTACTTAGGAAATCCCTTTTTTGTTATTATTTTTTAAAACTTAATTGTTTAAAGTTTGAAAAATTAGATTTATTCTAAGCCAGATCATACAGAAAATCCCTCTTTTAAAATGGACAAACCCCAGGGTAATCACTGGTGGGCAAAATCTACTAAGGATAACTCAATTAGGACAGGTTAGACCATCTTTAGACAGCTTCCATAACCAAAATTAAACCCCCAAACTGTATTTCCAATCACATAGTGTCTATGTGACATGTAAGTGATTTCTTGAACTGGCTATATAGGTCAATATATATAGCCATTTGCATACATTTTAAAATAATGTATATCTTACCTGTGTGTGTGTGTATATATATATATACATACTTTCATTAAAATGCATGTATATATCAATGAAAAGTCCTACTAAATGTAAAAAAAGAAAGGAAGGAAGGAAGAAATCAGAGAGGGCTTCCTGGAGGAAGTGACAATGAGGGACACCCTGAGCAATGAGTAGGAGTTAACTAGGCGGAGGATCTGGGTGAGGGCGTTCCAGGCATTAAGAGAACAGGATGTTCAGAAGCCTGCAGGCTTCAGAGTTCAGGATGCCTTCCCTCAAATTGGCAAGGCCCTTTTGGCTGGAGGGGTGTGTGTGTGTGTGTGTGTGTGTGTGTTGGGGTGGGGAGGATGGGGCTGGATCAGCAGGCCTGGGAGCCCAAGGAAGGATTTAATCTCTAAGTTCCCAACAGTAGTGGTAGGGAGGCTGGGGGAGAGGAGATGGTGATTCCCCTTCAGAAAGATGACGCAAGATGAAAGAGCCCAGATGGGCTTGAAGCAGCGAAGACGCCTGTGCAGATCACCTGGGTGAGCAACTACGGTGGCCTCCACCAGGGCAGTGGAAAGGCAGGGACAGACGTGGATATAACTGAGAGCTGTACAGGTTTGATGCTCCCAGGGCTTTTGGACAGAAGGGGCAGGGACATCGCCATCTGCTGCCTCCAGCTCTGGTGGCCAACGAGATGAGGACGAGGATGTGGGTGGCAGGGCTTCTTTGGAGGTGGTAGGTGCTCACTGAGCACACCCAGGGCTCCCTGCTTCCCCAGATGCATGGTCTCTCCATCACCATCCTAGCTGCCCAACTGCCTGCTGCCCACGGTCCTTATTCCAATATATACAGAGCTCTGGAAGGGTCTAGGGCTAAGCCTGAGTCTCAGTTCTCTCTTCATTTACTCTAGACTCTTCCCAACACTGAGGCAAATTCTCTCCCTGCTTGGACCCCAGTGTGCTCTTCTACAGAAGAAGGGGTGGACTTCCCTGGTGGTCCAGTAGTTAAGAGTCTGCCTGCCAAAGCAGGGGACTCAGGTTTCATTCCTGGTCCAGGGAAGATTCCACCTGCTGTGGGGAAACTAAGGCTGTGAGCCACAACTACTGAAGCCAGAGCACTCTAGGGCTCGTGTTCTGCAACAGGGAAGCAATGAGAAGTCTAGAGGGCAGCCCCCAGTTGCCACAACTAGAGAAAGCCCACACGGAGCAATGAAAATTTAGCGCCGCCTTGATCAATCAATAAATAAAATTTAAAAAACAACATGGGCAGATACACAGAATTCCCTGTATATGGTTTGACTATAATGAAGCCTCTCTCCTTAGTGTGGTGGGTGGTCCAAAATGCCGCCCAGATTCCCCCTTCGGTGAGGATGTGTTGCCCCAGATGCTGAGGGGTGGGTGGCTATCAGCAGATGGCTGTCAGCTGTCAGCCTCCTCCCAGGAAGTCATATCCCTTCCTGGGCAGTCCACAGGCCATGACTTATTGGTGTGGGGATGCAACGGCTTGGTCATCTCAGCCTAATTTGGGATGACTCTGCAAGGATGTTCTAGCTCAGAGCTCCTCATGGGAGCTTTTCCTTCCTTCTTCATTGATCCATCTACCCACCTATGCACGCATTTAGCCACCCTTCCCTCCTCCCTCTCTTCCTTTCTCCCCTCAATTCTTTCTTCTATCCATCCATCCATCTCTTCCGTCAGTCCTTCCATCCATCCATCCACCCATCTATCCATCTGTCCATCCATCCATCTCTTCTGTCAAAATGTCCTTCCATCCATCCATCCATCATCCATGTCTTCTGTCAATCCTTCCTTCCTTTCCTCCTTCCAGCCACCATCCCTCCACTCTACTCATCCCATGCTCTCTCTTTTGTTCCATAAAGGATTCATTTCCTCACCTGTGGAATGGCATAATAACTACTCTGCTATTTTTTTTAATAATTCCCTGAAATATTGCACACAAAGTGCCTGGTAAAACGCAGGTGCTAAACAAAGGGTACTTGCTCTGCTGGAGTCATCAACTCCTGCCCATCTCAGCAGTCAGACACCTGCCTGCTCATCCTCCATGGTGGAGAAGTCTGGGTCCTCAGGCCTCCAGGGCCCACTGCTGCTCTTGGTGGCTGACTCTGCAGCTCCAGAGTCAAAGGGCTGGACACATGGCTTGGGCTCAGAGCCTGTGGGAAAGGAGGGACAAGGTGTTAGAGCTGAGCTGTGAGGCCTGAAGAGTTGGGCCCCAAATTCTGCATCTGGGCCTCAGTTTTCTCATCTTTAAAATGGGGTGGCAGGGGAGGATGGTACCGATGATCTGTAAGCCAACATATATGCCACCACTCCCCGCCACTCATCCTGAGCCTGGGGCAGACATTTCTGTTCAGGCACAGGGCTCTTTCCTCCTGAGCCATGGCCCCCTCGGAATTCTTCCCAATGCATTATTTAAAATGTATTTATTTATTATTATTTTTGGTTGCGCTGAGTCTTTGTTGCCACATGTAGGCTTTCTCCAGTTGCAGTGAGCAGGGGCTTCTCTTTGTTGCAGTGCTTAGGCTTCTCATTGCAGTAGCTTCTCTTGTTGCGGGCAACAGGCTCTAGGCACGTGGGCTTCAGTAGTTGCAGCGCGAGGGCTCTCTGGTTGCGGTGTGAGGCTCTAGGCATACGGGCTGCAGTAGTTGCAGGACACGAGCTCAGCAGTTGTGGCTCGAGGGCCTTACAGCTCGGGCTTTTGTAGTTGTGGCACATGGGCTTAGTTACCCCACAGCATGTGGGATCTTCCCAAACCAGAGACTGAGCCCACGTCCCCTGCATTGGCAGATAGATTCTTAACCATTGCACCACCAGGGAAGTCCTGGACTGAGCCTTTCGCTGAGGGAGACGAGGTGTCCCGTCTCTCCCCCTCTGCCCCTTGCACGGCTTCTAGAGCATATCGTGCCTCCCTATTCGAATCCCCACCACCTGGAAGAAGAAGGTCGAATGTCTTAGCTCAGCCACTGATGTCCACCAGGATCCTCCTCTGTGCCTTGTCCCTGCCCCTTAGGCAGGACCCCCTGCCTAAGAGCACCCTGTTCCTGTTCTAGGGCCACCCACCTGAAGACCTCATCCTACTCACTCCAGAAATATCCATCCACCCTCCTCCCACAGTGCCTCTGTCCTGGGCATTGCCCTGCACTTCACTGAATTGCATTATCTTGACCCCTGGACTCCTTTCACTCCTCCACGCCCCCTGCCATGACATCCCAGGTCCTGTTGAAACTGGGGAGCTGAAAGAAGTGTGCGTGGAGGTGACAGTGGAGGAGCTGGGTGAAGGTGGAGGCAAGGAGAGACCAGTGGAGGTGGTACCCGGAGAGACGGACCAGCACGTTTGCGATAAGAGCCAGTAAGAGCCCCGAGGGGCTGGGCTGGGGGTGGGGAGTGGGATGGCAGGGCCCTTGGGCAGTGCCAGTTAGGGCCTCCTTCACGCCTTAGCTCAGGTCCTCTGTGGCTGGGTGACCCCATCTCCTGGCTTGCTGGGGACAGTCCTGGTTTATGCTGCTGAGTCAAGTAATGATGAACAGTATGGGACTTCCCTGGTGGTCCAGCAGCTAAGACTCCATGCTCTCAGCGCAGGGAACCTGCGTTTGATCCCTGGTCGGGAACTAGATCCCACATGCCACAATTAAAAGATTCTGTGTGCCACAACTAAGACCCGGCACAGCCAAAGAAATAAACAAACAAATAAATAAAACAAAACTTCCCACAGTACCATGCTTTTGCCCTCGAAAGGGTACCAGTGGGGTGTCCACTTTGTGGCCACTCCACCTATAACCACTGTGGCCAGCAGATGGGAAGAGATGATGCTGTCTTTTTCTATCCCAAAGTAGGATGAGCTGTCTGTACCCACTTACCTTCCTTCTCCTCCCAGCTGTGTATGTACAAACACTGTCCTACATTTTGGGGGGCATGACATGTATAATTTGGAGGGCTTTTTTTTTTTTAAAGAAAAAGAGTATGAAATTATGAATGCAAAACTACTGGGAAGTAGCAAGAACAGCAGAAAACAGCCAAGACAAGAATAAACGCATTCCATAAATAGATGAATCAAAAGCTATTACATGGGTGTGGGAAACTTAAGGAGTTTGGAAAACATTTCAGCAGTTCTTCAAAAACTTAAGCATAGTATGACTCAGGAAGCTCAAACAGGGGCTCTGTATCAACCTAGAGGGGTGGGATGGGGAGGGAGATGGGAGGGAGGTTCAAAAGGGAGGGGATCTATGTATACCTGTGGCTGACTCATGTTGAGGTTTGACAGAAAACAGCAAAATTCTGTAAAGCAATTATCCTTCAATAAAAGATAAATTAATTTAAAAAAACTTAAGCATAGGGCCTCCCAGTGGTCCAGTGGTTAAGAATCTGCCTGCCAATGCAGGGGACACGGGCTTGATCCCTGGTCTGGGAAGATCCCACACGCTGCAGGGCAACTAAGCCATGAGATGCAGAACTATTGAAGTCCTCACATCCTACAGCCTGTGATCCGCAGCAAGAGAGGCCACTGCAATGAGAAACCCGTGCACCACAGCTAGAGAGTAGCCCCCATTTGCTGCAACTGCAGAAAGCCTTTGAGCAGCAAACAAAAATCCAGGGCGACCAAAAAAAAAAAAATTGGTGAAAACAATCCAAATGTTCATAAACAGATGAATGGATACACGAAATGTGGTCCATCCATACAATGGAATGTTTTTCAGTCATAATAAGGAATGGGAGTAGTTCTGGGAATTCCCTGGACGTCCAATGGTTAGAACTCAGTGCTTTAACTGCCGAAGAACCAGGTTCAGTCCCTGGTCCGGGAACTGCTGCTGCTGCTAAGTCGCTTCAGTCGTGTCTGACTCTGTGCAACCCCATAGACGGCAGCCCACCAGGCTCCTCTGTCCCTGGGATTCTCCAGGCAAGAATATTAGAGTGGGTTGCCAGTGGTCAGGGAACTAAGACCCCACAAACAAATAAATAGATAGAAGAAGAATAAAAAAGGGAATGGAGTTTTGAAACCTATTATACCATGAATGAACCTTGTGACGTCGCAGAAGTCAGTTCATAAAATATCCTGTGTTAGTGGATTTCATTTATATGAAATGTCCAGAACAGGTGAATCTAGAGGGGCAGAAAGTAGATTCGTGGTTGTCTAAGGCTGGGGAGAGGCTTCCCAGGTGGTACTAGTGGTAAAGAACCCACCTGCCAATGTAGGAGACACGGGTTCGATCCCTGGGTCAGGAAGATGCCCTGGAGAAGGGGATGGCAACCCACTCCAGTATTCTTGCCTGGGGAATCCCATGGATGGAGGAGCCTGGTGGGCTATAGTCCATGGGATTGCAGAGTCAGACACGACTGAAGCGACTTAGCATGCAAGGCTGGGGAGAAGTGGGGAACTTTGGGGTGATGAATAAAGGATTCAGATTTCTTTGGGGGGTGATGAAAACCTTCTAAAATTGATTGTGGTAATCATTCACAACACTCCTTTTTTTTTTTTTTTTTTTTTTGACCATGCCACATGGCTTGTGGGATCGTGATTTCCCAACCAGGGAATGAACCTGGGCCCCAGCAGCAAAAGTGAAAGCACAGAGTCCTAACCACTGGGCCGCTGGGGATTCCCATCACGGTATATTCTAGAAACCACCGCTGCTCCCCCAGCTACTCTCCCAGGCTGGGTTCGGGCCTCTGTTTGGCTGCCCTCATTCAGCCCTGCATCTCCCACAAGGCAGCTTCTATGACTCAGGGAGATGTTGGAACAAAACAAGCAGGCTGTGAAGGACGAGAAAAGCCAGATGTGGCAGTGAGTCCTGGAGGCTGATGGCAGCTTGGAAAAGGAGGGGGAGACTCCCCGAGAGGCAGTTCCATCCCTTGGCCAAGATCCCAGGGGGCCTCAGGACAGGCTGCTGGGTGTGCCTGCATTCCTGGATGGGGGCTTCGCAGAGGCTTGAACCTCATCCTTGCATCTGCGACCCTGCAGGTCTGGGACCAAAAGGCTGAAGGTAAAAGTTGATTCTTTGGATGGATGCTTCTGATGCTAGAGGGTGTGGCTTCCCTGGTGGCTCAGATGGTAAAGAATCTGCCTGCCAGTGCAGAAGATGTAAGAGATGTGGGTTCGATCCCTGGAGAAGGGCATGGCAACCCATCTCCGTAACTATTCTTGCCCGGAGAATCCCATGGACAGAGGAGCCTGGCAGGCTATAGTTCATGGGGTCACCAAGAGCTGGACGCGACTGAAGCAACTGTCACTTCACATCATTTCTGATCCAGGAACAGGCCGAGCCTGACCCTGATGACGGAGTCCGTTCTGATCTCCGCATCACATGCTGAGCCTCAGGCTTTGGGTCACAGACTGAATCCCTGTCCCAGCATCATTGACTGAACCTCGGTCCTGGTGTCATACACCAAGCCCCGATTGTGCTGTGATAGACTGAGTCCCAGTACTGGAGTCATGGACTGAGTTCCCATCCTAGAGCTTCGAGCTGTACCCCAGTCCTCATCACACTGACCCCCGGCACACTGAGCCCGGACTCTGAAGTCACACTCTGAGCCTTGGTTCTGGTGACAGACTCTCTCAAGCTCCAGACTTTGTCTTCAGTGGCCTCTGGTCACCACTGCCTGATATTCCCACCTGCGCTCCAACCTCAAGCTGTCAACCCCAAACTCCTTGCCTTCCTTTCTCCTCCGGGGTCTATGTATCAATGTGATTGTAGTGTCTTCCCAGTGACCCCCACTGGAGATCCGAACTCGAGCCTCGCCTCCTCCCAACCCCTCAGGACACCAAGCCCTGTCAATTTCACCCCCCACAATGTTTCTCCACTCAGTCCTCTTTTTAAAAAAAGTTTCCATTCATTTAGCTTTATTTATGTATTTGGCTGTTCCAGGTCTTAGTTGTGACATGCAAACTCTCAGGTGCAGCAAGTAGGATCTAGTTTCCTGACCAGGGATCGAACCCAGAGCCCCTTCACTGGGAGCACAGTCTTAATCTCTAGACCACCAGGGCCGTCCCTCCGTCCTTCTTTTGTTTTGCCTCTGATAGGATCTTAATATCAGCTTCCATTATGCTCTATCTGGGTTTCCCAGATGGCTCAGCATTTAAGAATCTACCTGCCAATTCAGGAGGCCTGGGTTCAATCCCTGGGTCAGGAAGATCCCCTGGAGGAGGGCATGGCAACCCACTCCAGTATTCTTGCCTGGAGAATCCCATGGACAGAGGAGCTTGGTGGCTACAGTCCGTGGGGTCGCAAAGAGTCGCATACAACTTAACGACTAAACACAACAGTGCTGTCTCTACACAACCACAAGTTTTTTTCTTTTTGGTCATGCTATCCAGGCATGCAGGATCCTAGTTCCCCAAGCAGGGATCAAACTCATGCCCTTGGCATTGAGAGTACTGAGTCCTTAACCACTGGACCATCAGGAAAGGCCCTACAATTGCAACTGTCGTTGGGATTTTCCTGTACAAACCATTGCCAACAACAATTGTCTTCTTCCATCCCAGTAGAAGAAGACGTGTCTTCTTGGCACAACATTTCAGAGTCACCCTCCTTTGTCTGGTCCCCAATCCATAGACTCCAGTCCCTTTACAAGGACATTTGAGCACTTTTCAGTCTATCCACTCAGTTCAGTTCAGTTCAGTTCAGTCGCTCAGTCATGTCCGACTCTTTGCGACCTCATGAATCGCAGCACGCCAGGCCTCCCTGTCCATCACCAGCTCCCGGAGTTCACTCAGACGCATGTCCGTCGAGTAAGTGATGCCATCCAGCCATCTCATCCTCTGTCGTCCCCTTCTCCTCCTGCCCCCAATCCCTCCCAGCATCAGAGTCTTTTCCAATGAGTCAGCTCCTAACTCACCATTCTCCTGCGCACCTCTGTGTGCTTCCTACCACCCTTTTCTACTCTTCCTGCCTGGCAACCAAGGGGTCCCTCTGATCCTCTGCAGACGGTCTTAGCCAGAGGACTTTGGATTGATTTGCTAGTGGCTAAGAACCCCTGGGCCAATGCACGAGACATAAGAGGCTTGAGTTCAATCCCTGTGTTGGGAAGATCCCCTAGAGGAGGGCAGGGCAACCCACTCCAGGATTCTAGCCTGGAGAATCCCATGGACATAGGAGCCTGGTGGGCTACAGTTCGTGAAGTTGCAAAGAGTCAGACACCACTGAACGACCGAGCACGCACGCACGCACTCCTTTTCTACTTCTGGATGTACTTTTAACTGGACCACTTGTTCATTTCTAGACCAGGAGTTTCCCAGGCCAATTCTGGCTCAACACCGATTTTGTAAATAAGATTTTAGTAGCACACAGCCACACCCATTCGTGTACCTTGCTGTCTGTGGCTGCCATCGTGCTACAATGACAGTGTCCAGCAGGTGCATCAGAGACCATATGACTCTCAAAGCTGAAGGCATTTACTCCCTGGCCCTTTACAGAAAAGGTTTGCTGACTCCCACTCCGAGGTCCATGGGGGCAAGTTCTGTATCCAACCCACTTTTGCATCCCCCAAGTCTCTTGATCAGTTCCAATGTCTTGCTTCATGCTGAGCCTGTCATGTTCTTTCCATTCTTCTATCTTAACAACAATCCTCTGAGTCCCCACATTATGGAAGGAGAAACTGAGGCTCAGAGAGGTGTACTGACTTGTCCAAGGTCATACCAGGCTGTCAAGAGGCAGAGTTGAGATGGGAAGCCAGGTATTTCTTACTCCAAAGCAAGGGCTCCTAGTTAGTCGCTCAGTCGTGCCCAGCTCTTTGCGACCCCATGGACTGCAGCCCACCAGGCTCCTCAGTCCATGGGATTTTCCGGGCAAGAATGCTGGAGTGGGTTGCCATTTCCTTCTCCAGGGGATCTTCCCCACCCAGGGATTGAACCCAGGTCTCCTGCCCTGCAGGTAGATTCTTTACTGACTGAGCTAACAAGAGAAGGTGTGGTGAGCTGATGAATGGATAGATGGGCGGATAAATGATTGGATGGAAGGGTGGATGGATGAATTGGGTGAATTGTTGGATAGATGGTTGTTGGCTAGTTGGCTAGTTGGTTGGCTGGCTGGCTGAGGGAAAGTTGTCTGGCTATATGGTTGGATGAATGGATGTTTAGATGGGTGGATGGTTACCCACATGGATGAATGGGTGGTTAGAGGGAGGGAGGAATGTGTAGACGCATGGGTGGATGGTGACTGGCTGGCTGGTTGGATGGATGAATGAGTAGATGTTTAGATGGATAACTATTTGGAGGGTTCTTTTGATGGATAGGTGGATGGATGCACAGATACAAGGATGCATGGATAGATAGTTGGCTGTCTCTCTGGTTGAGTTAGATGAATGGGTAGATGGTTAGATGGATGGATGGATGAAAACATGGATACATGGAGGCATGAATGGATAGTTGGCTATCTGACTGGTTGGACGGATAATAAAGTGGATGGTTAGATGGATGCATGGATGGATGAATGGATGGAGAGTTGGGATAAGTCGTGTGGCAGTGTCCAGTGGCAGCGACAGCTCTGCGTTCTGGAGATGGTATTCCTAGGGGACGAGAGTGGGGAGAACTCTAGATAGAAGGAGGCCGGACTGCAGCAGAGAAGCCAGGCAAGAAGGAAACCAAGTTGAGACACAGAATGTACGCATGATAAACATGCTTATCATATACTAGGGAAAGAGTGGAAAAAGTGTGACCAAAATGAGTAACTGAGCAACCGAGGGAAGGGCCAGTGGGGCTCTGCCCTGCTGCAAATCCCAACCCCCCTTCCCTAGCCTTGTCTGGCTCCCCACATCTACTCCATTATTTTCCCAGGAGGCCCCATCTGGTGCCCCGACAGCCAGTTACAGAGCGTAAGAGGAGGGTGCAGAAAGGCTAGAGACGGGAAGGACATGGTTAGGGAGCCCCTCTCTGCGCCGCACCCCCAAGCTTCTCTCTAAGGAGCCGCTTAGCAGCTTGGATTCAGGTTCTAGGCAGCCTCTTACACCAGCAACCCCTGCAGCCCTGGCCATAAAAGGGTTTAAGAGTTGCCACTGGTTCCCACAGCTCACTCCCCCACCTGCCAGCCTATAAATCATAGCTTCAACCTGCCCGGGGTGGGGAGACAGGGTGGGCTGGGCGGCCAGGAGTGGCTAGACCTTCATAAGGATATGGGCATCTTCGTGATCTGTGGCTGATACCCTAATTCTCTAGCATAGCCATCCACTGGTGGATTTTAAAACTCTGCAAGCCCCCCACACACTCACACTGGTAGCTTCCTTCACTGCCCAGAACACACCCCAGAGGTGGCCTTGGAACAGAATGGATTTCAAAGTGTGGCTCTTTCAGCATATACTTGCTGTGTGACCTTGAGTTCATCACGCCTTCTTTCTGAGTCCGGCTTCACAAGGGCTCAACAACTGGCAGCAATTTCTACCGCTATGACTGTTCTATTGCATCCCAGTCCCCAGGCCACCCTCTCCCTCCCCAGCCCCAGCCTCCAGGTCCCCTGCTAGCCCTATCTCCTCCAGCAGAGTGCCTGGCACACTACAGGTCCTCAATCAGAGCGTATGTCATGAAGAAGCGAATAGGTCTTCTCCATGGCTCGTCTCCTGCACGGAAACTCACTCACCAACAAGTACCTGGCTTAGGCAAGGGGTAGGGGGAGCTCCTGTCACACAATCCCCCTGTGCCCCATGGCCTCGGACACTATCTGGCTATCTTCCAGGACTAAACTCCTGCTGAGATTTAAGAAGTGCTTTTTTGCAAAAGCAATTCACCCAGACCTTGGGGGGATATGATACGAGAGTCTCTCCAGCTCCCAGAGGTAAACTGAGGTCCTGGGACCCAGGGGGGGGGTGGCTACCAGCCAATGTGTATGTGTGTGTGTATTCCAAGGTGTGTCTACTCGAATCTCTGGATGTCTCAGACCTTCCTCTTGCTGCCTCCCTGAGCCTCTGTCCTGCACCCACCCGGGGAACAAGTAGCATCAGGAACCCCCAGGAAGCCGCCAGGCTGCCCCACGTCTAGAGTGAATTGTCCGTCCACAAATTTACCTTGCGAGACAACCTCCTGGCAGAGCTTGGGGAGACGTCTCTTCTGAGACAAGAGGGACCCCACAAGTCTGTGATGTTCCATGGGGGCCCTGGGGAAGCAGAGATCATCTGGGGCTGACTCAGGCAGTGTCTGTACCCTGGGCTGAGAAAAGGCTTGGAGTGGGATGGTGGGCAGCAGGCTGTCCAGAGAGCCTGGGTGGCCAGTGCCCACTACTCACTGCATGCCCCCTTACCTCTCTTAAAGGCCCACCGCTTCAGCCAGAACTTGGAGAGAGCCGGCCAGGAGTGGTTGAGCGCCGAGCTGGCCATGGGGGCCGTGCGTGCGAGCGTGTGAGTGAACGGCAGGATGAAGAAGGCGCTCGGCCGGGAAGCCCTGCCAGGACAGGGCTGCCAGCAAGAGGGGCGGAGACTGTCTGCAGGGGCTGCCAGACACATCAGCTGATGGCAGCCTGGGGCTGGGGCGGGGGACAGGGGAGGCAGGACTGCAGCCTTGGGGGAGGCCGAGTACTTAGCACTACCCCACACCTCCCTTGCCCTCTAGGCCTCTCACCCTGGCTATATTAATACAAGACATTCCCAGGAGGAGCAGAAGAGAGCAGCGAGGGAGTCCTCAGGACACAAGTATAGACTGGGTCCTGAGGTGGGTGGGCTTGGGTATGTGTGGATGTCTGAGTGTTTGTGTATGACTGTTTGTCATCGTCTCTGCTTTTGAGGGCTTCCCTGGTGGCTCAGATGTTAAAGAATCTGCCTGGATGCAGGAGACCTGGGTTTGATCCCTGGGTCAGGAGGATCCCCTGGAGAATGGGATACCACTCCAGTATTCTTGCCTGGAGAATTCCATAGACAGAGGAGCCTGGTGGGCTACAGTCCAGGGGGTCACAAAGAGCTGGACATGACTGAATTGACTTAGCAGGCACACACTGTGCTTTTGACAGTGCATTTGTGTGTCAGCTTCCCAAGTGATACAGTGGTAAAGAGTCTGCCTGCAATGCAGGAGGTGCAGAGATCTGGGTTTGATCCCTGGGTCCAGAAAATCCCCTGGAGGAGGAAATAGCAACCCAATCTGGTATTCCTGCCTGAGAAATCCCATGGACAGAGGAGCCTAGTGTGCTGCAGTCCCTGGGATTACCAAGAGTCAGACACAACTGAGTGAGTGTGAACATAAAGTCCTTTTGTGTGTCAGCACACAGTGTGTTTTTAAATCTTGAGTGTCAACTTGTCTACTGGGGTGTGTGTATATAGGGGAGTTTATATAAATGTTTCCCCCTAGTTTCATTGAGGTGTAATTGACTGACATCACTGTATAAGTTGAAGGTTTACATCATAATGACTTAATATATTGTGAAATGATTAGTGCAGTAAATTTAGTTAGCATCCATCAACCCATAAAAAGTGAAGTTGCTCAGTCGTGTCATCAACCCATATAGATACCAAGAGAAGTCATTAACCCATATAGATACCAAGAAAAGAAAAAATGGTTTTTTTTTGTTGTTGTTGTTCTGATGAGAACTTGTGGGATTTACTCTCCTGGTTGGTGGTTGGTTTAGTTGCTAAGTCGTGTCTGTCTCCTGGAACCCCGTGGACTGTAGCGCACTAGGCTCCTCTGTCCATGGGATTTCCCAGGCAAGAATGGTGGAGTGGACAGCCATTTCCTTTTCCAGGGGGTCTTGCCAACCCAGGGATCAAAGCCACATCTCTTGCATCTCCTGCACTGCAGGTGGATTCTTACCTGGCTGAGCCACCAGGGAAGCAAATATACCGTATAGCAGTGTTAACTGTAGCCATCATGTACGTTACATCAAAAATTTCCTTATCTTACAACTGGAAGTTGGAACCTTTTGACCAACTTCGTCCAGCTTCCCCACCCCACCCCCTGTCTCTGGTAACCACAAATCTGATTTCTTTTACTGTGAGTTTGGTTGTCACCATTTTACTTTTTTTTAAGTTCCACATATAAAAGAAATCACATAGCATTGTATTGAGAACTTATTTATTTCATTACCATAATGCCTGTAAAGTCTCTCCATGTTGTTGTAACAGGCAAAATATCCTTTTTTAAAAAAAATGGCTGAATAATATTATCTATGTGGCTTTTAAAATCTCTGTGATCCTCTGTATGTGTTTGTGTGGGATGGGTTCTACATGACTCACCTGGGACTTGGGGAGATCTGCTTCCAGTATTTGGGGGAGAGCTTGGTATTGGCCTGGGGTTTCCTTGTGCTAACAAGTCTGTGGCTTCATCTGTATGTGCATCTGTGTGGATGACAGCCAGCGCCTGTTCATACAAGTGCTGCCCCCTGGTGGTGGAATCTTCCTCACTTCAGTTCAGTTCAGTTCAGTTCAGTTGCTCAGTCGTGACTTTTTGCAACCTCATGAATCGCAGCACGCCAGGCCTCCCTGTCCATCACCAACTCCGGGAGTTCACTCAGACTCATGTCCATCGAGTCGGTGATGCCATCCAGCCATCTCATCCTCTGTCGTCCCCTTCTCCTCCTGCCCCCAATCCCTCCCAGCATCAGAGTCTTTTCCAATGAGTTAACTCTTCGCATGAGGTGGCCAAAGTACTGGAGTTTCAGCTTTAGCATCATTCCTTCCAAAGAACACCCAGGACTGATCTCCTTTAGAATGGACTGGTTGGATCTCCTCACAGTCCAAGGGACTCTCAAGAGTCTTCTCCAACACCACAGTTCAAAAGCATCAATTCTTCGGCTCTCAGCTTCCTTCACAGTCCAACTCTCACATCCATACATGACTACCAGAAAAACCATAGCCTTGACTAGACGGACCTTAGTCGGCAAAGTAATGTCTCTGCTTTTGAATATGCTGTCTAGGTTGGTCATAACTTTCCCTCCAAGGAGTAAGCGTCTTTTAATTTCATGGCTGCAGTCACCATCTGCAGTGATTTTGGAGCCCCCCAAAATAAAGTCTGACACTGTTTCCACTGTTTCCCCATCTATTTCCCATGAAGTCATGGGACCAGATGCCATGATCTTAGTNTCTAGGTTGGTCATAACTTTTCTTCCAAGGAGTAAGCGTCTTTTGACTTCATGGCTGCAGTCACCATCTGCAGTGATTTTGGAGCCCCCCAAAATAAAGTCTGACACTGTTTCCACTGTTTCCCCATCTATTTCCCATGAAGTGATGGGACCAGATGCCATGATCTTAGTTTTCTGAATGTTGAGCTTTAAGCCAACTTTTTCACTCTCCTCTTTCACTTTCATCAAGAGGCTTTTCAGCTCCTATTCACTTTCTGCCATAAGGGTGGTGTCATCTGCATATCTGAGGTTATTGATATTTCTGCCGGCAATCTTGATTCCAGCTTGTGTTTCTTCCAGCCCAGACTTTCTCATGATGTACTCTGCATATATCTCAGCTCAAGCTTTTCCTCTTCTGGAAAGATTTATCTGAGATTACTGTCCCCAGAGTTGGTTTCCATTTCACAGATGTGAGTTCTATAACAATTCTTATTGTTTTTATTTGAAATTGCTTGTTTAAATGTCTTTTGCTGGGTTACATGTTCCTGGAAGGAAGGAAGTATCATCATGTCACCAGCTCCTAGCTTTGAATCTGGCATACAGAATATGTTCAATGAATATTTGCTAAATGACTGAATAAATGTTAGGCAATTGAGGAAATACCAAGATTTCATTCTCCCTTCAAGAAGTCTAAAAAATGTAAGTAGTGGAAGCACATCAGTACTGTCATACTATTTATTGTGTTGTTTATTTGTTTCAAGTGAAGAAAACTTCTTTATAAAATAACTTTGTTCCCAGATGAATTATTAACCAGGATACTATAAGAAATCTATTGATATATCCATAAATCTCTTGAGGCCTACTACTGCAGTGATTTTTCTGAAGGATAAATCTGACCTTAGAAAGAAGGGAATATGAAGATGGAGGGATAGTTGTTAAGAAGTAAGAGAAAATGGAAGAATAGGAAAAGGAAATTAGCAAGTTAATGTGTTCTGCCTATCCCTGCAGTTCAAGAAAAGAAGAAAAACATAATATCAGCAGCTACTCCTAAGTTTTCTGTATTCAGACTTTTACTCATAAACAAGAAATACTTTGTCTTCTACATGAGTGCCTTATCTAATCATCAAAAATGAAATGATTCAACCTTTAAGATGGTTGGGTAAATATATCCAGTTATACGTAGGCACTGTTGAGCTCCTATTATAATACTTTTCATTAGAAAAATCTTGAGGACTTCCCCAGAAATCCAGTGGTTAAGATTCTCCCCTGCCAATGCAGGGGGTAAGGCTTGATCCCTGTTCAGTAAACTAAGATTTCACATGCTTCACAGCCAAAAGATAACATAAATAAGAAATAGGCCTGAAAGTGAAGGTCTCTCATTTATAATTCCATGGTCAGTTCAGTTCAGTTCAGTCACTCAGTCATGTCAGATACTTTTGACCCATGGACTGCAGCATGCCAGGCTTCCATGTCCATCATCAGTTCCCAGAGCTTTCTCAAAATCAATGTCCATTGCACAATGGAGTATTACTCAGCCATTAAAAAAAATACATTTGAATCAGTTCTAAGGAGATGGATGGAACTGGAGCCGATTATACAGAGTGAAGTAAGCCAGAAAGAAAAACACCAATACAGTATACTAACGCATATATATGGAATTTAGAAAGATGGGGATGATGACCCTGTATGCGAGACAACAAAAGAGACTCAGATCTATAGAGAGAACTTTTGGACAGGATAAGAAAGCTGTGGTACATATACACAATGGAGTATTACTCAGCCATTAAAAAAAATACATTTGAATCAGTTCTAAGGAGATGGATGGAACTGGAGCCGATTATACAGAGTGAAGTAAGCCAGAAAGAAAAACACCAATACAGTATACTAACGCATATATATGGAATTTAGAAAGATGGGGATGATGACCCTGTATGCGAGACAACAAAAGAGACTCAGATCTATAGAGAGAACTTTTGGACTCTGGGGGAGAGAGAGAGGGAGAGGGTGGGATGAGATGGGAGAATGGCATTGCAACATGTATACTATCAAGTAAGAAATGAATCGCCAGTTGATATCAGATGCAGAATGCAGGATGCTTGGGACTGGTCCAAGGAGAGGATCCAGAGGGAGGGCATGGGGTGGGAGGTGGGAGGGGATTCATGTTTGGGAATGCTTGTACACTCGTGGTGAATTCATGTCAATGTTTGGCAAAACCAATACAGTAATGTAAAGTAAACTAAAGTTAAAATAAAAATTAAAAAAAAAAAAAAAGAAAAAAAAAAATCAATGTCCATTGAGTCGGTGATGTTATCCAACCATCTCATCCTCTGTTATCCCCTTCTCCTCCTATCTTCAATCCTTCCCAGCATCAGGGTCTTTTCAAATGAATCAGTTCTTTGAATCAAGTGGCCAAAGTACTAGAGTTTCAGCTTCAGCATCAGTCCTTCCAATGAATATTCAGGACTGATTTACTTTAGGATTGACTGCTTAGATCTCCTTGCAGTCCAGGACTCTCAAGAGTCTGCTCTAACACCACAGTTCAACAGCATCAATTATTTGGCGCTCAGCTTTCTTTATAGCCCAACTCTCACATCCATACACGACTCCTGGAAAAACCATAGCTTTGACTAGACGGACCTTTGTTGGCAAAGTAATGCTTCTGCTTTCTAATATGCTATCTAGGTTGGTCATAGATTTTCTTCCAAAGAGCTAGTGTCTTTTAATTTCATGGCTGCAGTCACCATCTGCAGTGATTTTGGAGCCCCCCAAAATAAAGTCTGACACTGTTTCCACTGTTTCTCTGTCTATTTGCCATGAAGTGATGGGACTGGATGCCATGATCTTAGTTTTCTGAATGTTGAGTTTTAAGCCAGGTTTTTCACTCTCCTCTTTCACTTTCATCAAGAGGTTCTTTAGTTCTTCACTTTCTGTCATAAGGGTGGTGTCATCTGCATATCTGAGGTTATTGATATTTTTCCTGGCAATCTTAATTCCTACTGTGCTTCATCCAGCCTCACATTTCACAAGATGTACTCTGCATATAAGTTAAATAAGCAGGGTGACAATATACAGCCTTGACGTACTCCTTTCTTGATTTGGAACCAGTCTGTTGTTCCATGTCCAGTTCTACCTGTTGCTTCTTGACCTGCATACAGATTTCTCAGGAGACAGGTCAGGAGGTCTGGTATTCCCACCTCCTGAAGCATTTTCCACAGTTTGTTATGGTCCACAGAGTCAAAGCAGAAGTAGATATTTTTCTGGAACTCACTCACTTTTTCTATGATCCAAGGATGTTGCCAGTTTGATCTCTGGTTCCTCTGCCTTTTCTGAATCCAGTTTGAACATCTGGAAGTTCATGGTTCATGTACTGTTGAAACCTGGCTTGGAGGAATTTGACCATTACTTTACTAGCGTGTGAGATGAGTGCAATTGTGCAGTAGTTTGAGCATTCTTTGGCATTGCCTTTCTTTGGGATTGGAATGAAAACTGACCTTTTCCAGTCCTGTGGCCACTGCTGAGTTTTCCAAATTTGCTGCCATATTGAGTGCAGCACTTTCACAGCATCATCTTTCAGGATTTGAAATAACTCACCTGAAATTCCATCACCTCCACTAGCTTGTTCATAGTGATATTTCTTAAGGCCCACTTGACTTTGCATTCCAGGATGTCTGGCTGTAGGTGAGTGATCACACCATCGTTGTTGTTTGGGTCATGAAGATCTTTTTTGTATAGTTTTTCTGTGTATTCTTGCCACCTCGTCTTAATATTTTCTGCTTTTGTTAGGTACACACCATTTTTATCCTTTATTGTGCCCATCTTTGCATGAAATGTTCCCTTGGTATCCCTAATTTTCTTGAAGAGATCTCTAGTCTTTCCCATTCTGTTCTTTTCCTCTATTTCTTTGCATTGATCACTGAGGAAGGCTTTCTTATCTCTCCTTGCTATTCTTTGGAATTCTGCATTCAGATGCTTATATCTTTCCTTTTCTCCTTTGCTTTTCGCTTCTCTTCTTTTCACAACTATTTGTAAGGCCTCCCCAGACAGCCATTTTGCTTTTTTGCATTTCTTTTCCATGGGGATGGTCTTGATCCCTGTCTCCTGTACAATATCATGAACCTCTGTCCATAGTTCATCAGGCACTCTATCAGGTCTAGTCCCTTAAATCTGTTTCTCACTTCCAAGGAATATAATTTAGGTCATACCTGAATGGTCTAGTGGTTTTCCCTACTTTCCTCAATTTAAGTCTGAATTTGGCAATAAGGAGTTCATTATCTGAGCCACAGTCAGCTCCCGGTCTTGTTTTTGCTGACTGTATAGAGCTTCTCCATTTTTGGCTGCAAAGAATAGAATCAATCTGATTATGGTGTTGACCATCTGGTGATGTCCATGTGTAGAGTCTTCTCTTGTGTTGGGGTGTTTGCTATGACCAGTGTGTTCTCTTGGCAAAACTCTGTTAGCCTTTGCCCTGCTTCATTCCATATTCCAAGGCCAAATTTGCCTGTTACCCCAGGTGTTTCTTGACTTCCTACTTTTGCATTCTAGTCCCCTATAATGAAAAGGACATCTCTTTTGGGTGTTAGTTCTACAAGGTCTTGTGGGTCTTCATAGAACCGTTCAACTTCAGCTTCTTCAGCATTACTGGTTGGGGCATAGACTTGGATTACTGTGACATTGAATGGTTTCCTTGGAAATGAAAAGAGATCATTCTGTCATTTTTGAGATTGCATCCAAGTACTGCATTTCGGACTCTTTTGTTGACCATGATGGCTATTCCATTTCTTCTAAGGGATTCCTGCCCACAGTAGTAGATGTAACGGTCATCTCAGTTAAATTCACCCATTCCAGTCCATGGAACGTCCAAGGAGTGGTGGCTGCGCAGGCGCAGGAGGGCCGAGAGGAGCTACTCCATATACAAGGTCAGGAGGGGCAGCTGTGAGGAGATACCCCTCATCCAAGGTAAGGAGCAGCTGCTGTGCTTTGCTGGAGCAGCTGTGGAGAGATACCTACGTCCAAGGTAAGAGAAACCCAGGTAAGACGGTAAGTGTTACGAGAGGCATCAGATGGCAGACACACAAACCATAATCACAGAAAACTAGTCAATCTAATCACATGGACCACCGCCTTGTCTAACTCAATGAAACTAAGCCATGCCACTGCGGGGCCACCCAAGATGGGCGGGTCATGGTAGAGAGGTCTGACAGAATGTGGTCTACTGGAGAAGAGAATGGCAAACCACTTCAGTATATTCTTGTCTTGAGAACACCATGAACAGTATGAAAAGGCAAAATGATAGGATACTGAAAGAGGAACTCCCCAGGTCAGTAGGTGCCCAATATGCTACTGGAGATCAGTGAAGAAATAACTCCAGAAAGCATGAAGGGATGATACCAAAGCAAAAATAATACCCAGATGTGACTGGTGATAGAAGCAAGGTCTGATGCTGTAAAGAGCAATATTGCATAGGAACCTGGAATATTAGGTCCATTAATCAAGGCAAATTGGAAGTGGGCAAACAGATGGGAAGAGTGAACATTGACATTCTAGGAATCAGCAAACTAAAATGGACTGGAATGGAATGTGTATCTCTCTAAAATAAACTTGCTTTCATTTTAGTGTGGCTCACTTTTGTGTTCTTCCTTACATGAAGATAAGGACCCAAACATGGCAGCCCATCCATGGTTTAACCCAAGACCTGGAATGTGACCATTTTCTCTCTCCCCCATTCTCTTGCAATAAATCGACACAACCAAGGCAAAAGCAGGAAAAGAAAGGATTTATTACTTGCAGCAAGTAAAGAGAGCACTGAGGATTTTTCCCAAAGCAGCGTCTCCCTGAACAGCAAAATTGGGGAAGTTTTAAGCTAAGGGCACATGCATATTCATGAAGGGGCATGTGTGCATGCATGAGGGCTAAGTCGCTTTCTCTGCAACCCTATGGGTTATAGCCCACCAGACTCCTTTCCTCATGGGATTCTCCAGGCAAGAATACTGGAGTGGGTTGCCATGTCCCCCTCCTTGGGAAGAAGGTGATCTTCCGAACCCAGGGTTTGAACCAGGGCCTCTTAAGTCTCTTGCACTGGGAGGTAGAATTGTTACCACTAGCACCACCTGGGAAGCCCATGAAGGGGCTTCAGCAGAGGACAGAATTCAGCATGTAGTTGAGGCAAAGGTCCAGAGTCCAAGCTTTAGTTGACTGAAGTCAGAATTGACATCAGTCTTCCATCCTTCACCTGAGTGAGGGTCTTAGGTCCTGCAGAACTCAAAGACATGTATCAAATTGTTACATGTATCAAATTGTTACATATATTCCAAAACTAGGATTACTTTATCACTGAACTATTGTTTCTTGACTTTTTCCTTTACTCCTTCATTCCCTTGCCTCCCTTAAGATCATTAATCACTGAGACCTGTTCATGGACAAACCTTATGGCCAGGCTTAGATCACAAAATGGCTTGGACAAAAATGGCTTTTCTTAAGTCAAGAAAGATATGCCTAGTTCTCTATTCCAGGGACCTCATACTCTATCTGCTTATACCACCATTGACTGGTGGATTACCTCTAGTTCATGCAGAAAAAGAGAGAATTGCTTCCTTCATCTGCAGCACTACCATAGCTCAGGCTGACTTTACAACCAGACTTAAGACTCAAAAGCTGACAAAGGAAACTACAACATATTCAAGGGAATATGGTATATCAGGTCCCCCTAGAAACAATCTTTGCAATTATAAGATTTGTGTACAGGGATGTTTTTAGGGAGTGTTCTTGGGAACAATATTTATGATGGGTGCAGTAGAGAGAACTGGGCAGAAGGAAAATTGGACCCTTGTGCAGTTGCAACAGAGGCTTTAGGAGTAACCATGGGATGCTTGGGACCTGGAATGACCCTTCAGAATTGTCCTACCTTCAAGCCAGGGGGATGAGCAGTGGGGTGTGGGCTATCCCAAGGAAAGAATTATATCCTTGGGTAGGGTGATTTGCTTTTGTTAAGACAATCCCCAGAAAGAGAGATAATTGCAAGTCATCAGCCTCCAACATTCAAAGTGAAGCCATTCATCTCAGATTAGGACTCAAACCCAGACAAAACCCAGTTTGGAACTTGAACCCATGAGGCGTGAACTTGAACTTCAACAAAACCTTTCTTGGGACTCTAACTCACATGACTGGGACTTGAACCCAGCCAAAACCCATGATTTTCCAACTGAGATTGCAGACCTAGTTTCAGGACCTAATGAAGCTCAGATTCTTAATGTCTCATTGCAGAAAAAAATTCAGTGAGAGACAAAGTGATAGGTAAGAAATGGATATATTTTTTTATAAAAAAAAGAAGAAGAAATGGATTTATTTAGAGAGAAACATACTCCACAGATCTCGGAGGGTGAGTGTGGCCTTGGAAGAAACATACTCTACAGAGTGTGGGCCATGGCAGAAGACAAGAGCGGCCTCAAAATGCAGTGTGGTTAGCTTTTATGGGATGGGTAATTCACAGGCTAATGAGTGGGAGAATTGTTCCAACTATTTGGGAGAAGAGATTTCCAGGAGTTGAGCCACTGCCCACTTTTTGTCTTTTATGGTCAGCCTTGGAACAGTCTTGGCTCCTCTGGGTATGTCATTTAGCTTCCTGATGTGTTATAACGAGTGTATATGGAGGATCAAGGTCTAGTCAAAGTTGACTTGTCTGCCATCTTGGACCCAGCTGATTCTAATCAGTTTACTGCATCCTTAGGCTTTGTCATCCTTTCAAAATTGTGCCCTGCTCCCTTCCTTCCTGTTTCAAAAGCAGCTGGGGGAGTGAGTGCTTGAGGACTGGGAATCCAGGTGGCTTACTGCAGCATCCAACCAGGGCCTGGGAGTAAAAGACAGCAAAATTAGTCTGGTCAAATAGAATAACCACTCAGTGAAAAAGAACTATTAGAGAAGCTGATGCCATAACTCAGGTTATATTCCAAGGAATATAATTTAGGTCATACCTGAATGGTCTAGTGGTTTTCCCTACTTTCCTCAATTTAAGTCTAAATTTGGCAATAAGGAGTTCATGATCTGAGCCACAGTCAGCTCTCGGTCTTGTTTGTGCTGACTGTATCGAGCTTCTCCATCTTTGGCTGCAAAGAATAAAATCAGTCTGATTTGGGTATTGATCATCTGGTGATGTCCATGTGTAGAGTCCTCTCGTGTTGTTGAAAGATGGTTTGCTATGACCCATGTGTTCTCTTAGCAAAATACTGTTAGCCTTTGCTCTGCGTCATTTTGTACTCCAAAGTTCCAAATTTGCCTGTTACTCCAGGTATGTCTTGACTTCTTACTTTTGCATTCCAGTCCCCTATAATGAAAAGGACATTGTTTTCTGGGTGTTAGTTCTAGAAGGCCTTGTAGGTCTTCATAGAACCATTCAACTTCAGCTTCTTCAGCATTACTGGTTGGGCATAGACTTGGATTACTGTGATATTGAATGGTTTGCCTCAGAAACGAACAGAGATCTTTCTGTCATTTTTTTTTTCTTCTGTTATTTTTGAGATTGCACCCAAGTACTGCTTTTCAGACTCTTTTGTTGACCAAGAGGGCTATTCCATTTCTTCTAAGGGATTCTTGCCCACAGTAGGAGATATAATGGTCATCCGAGTTAAATTCGCCCATTCCAGTCCATTTTAGTTCACTGATACCTAAAATGTTGATGTTCACTCATCTCCTGTTTGACCACTTCCAATTTACCTTGATTCATGGACTTAACATTCCAGGTTCCTATGCAATATTGTTCTTTACAGCATCAGACTTTACTTCCATCACCAATCACATCCACAACTGGGTGTTGTTTTTGCTTTAGCTCCATCTCTTCATTCTTTCTGGGGTTATTTCTCCACTGTTCTCCAGTAGTGTAGCATTGGGCATCTACTGACCTGGGGATTTCATCTTTCAGTATTATGTCTGTATCAAGTCTTGACATCAGGTAGTGTCAATCCTACATTGTCACACATATTCACTCTTTAATTCTCAAGTAACCATTGATAAAGAAACTACTAGAACTCCCACTAGTTAAGAAACTGTTTGGAGATGTTACAACTCCCATTTATAGATAAGGAAACCAAAATACAAAAAGCTTAAACAACTCCTCTGCAGGAAGTTATTTTGAGCCTAAGTCAGCTGACCTCAGTGCCATTGTTCACATGCAATTAACCATCCTGCTTTTTGAGATGATGCCATTTTGTTGTTATTGGATCTAGTCTGATACAAATATTGGAAACTTTCTAAGTCATATCAGAATAGTATGTATAATTCATTGTGTAGGGTTATTTAGAGAACACTTACAGATTTTATTTACCAGAAGATGAGAGATCAACTTTTCAGTTAATTCTTACAGTGGGATAGCTGTTAATTCATTATTTTGGGAGAAATTTTTGAATTCTCTTTAAGTTGATTACTATGTATATGACCACCAGTAATGAGCAATTGCTGGATCCACCTTCTGCTTTGTTATAATATATCACCCATGGAGTATATCAGTCCATTTGATTTTGACACAGAACTTTTTTTTTTTTTTTTCTGGAAGCATTTTGTTCACTGAGAGTTCCCCAGTCAAGGCTATGGTCTTTCCAGTTGTCATGTACAGATGTGAGACCTAGACAATAAAGAAGGCAGAATGCCAAAAAATTGATACTGAAGTGTGGTGATGGAGAAGACTCTTGAGAGTCCCTCAGACAGCAAGGAGATCAAACTAGTCAATCCTAAAAGAAATCAACCCTGAATATTCTTGGAAAGACTGATGCTAAAGCTGAAGCTCCCATACTCTGGCCACCTGATGCCAAGAACTGACTCATTAGAAAAGACCCCGATGCTGGGAAATATCAAAGGCAGAAGGAGAAGAAGTTGACAGAGGATAAGATGGTTGGATGGCATCACTGATTTAATGGACATGACTTGGACAAACTCCAGGAGATGGTGAGGGACAGGGAAGCCTGATGTGCTCTAGTCCATGGGGTTGCAAAGAGTTGGACGTGACTTGTTGACTGAACAACAGTGAACAACAGCAATGTAAGTTGTATCTTACTTATACTTAGAAAAAAGGACCTATCCATAATTTATAGACACATACCTAGTGGAATAAAGAAAATGTACCTATATATTAATGTTTTCTATTTATATTAAAGTCAATATAATTTAACATCTACTATTAAAGGTCCATCTAGTCAAGGCTATGGTTTTTCCAGTTGTCATGTATGGATGTTAGAGTTGGACTATAAAGAAAGCTAAGTGCTGAAGAATTGATGCTTTTGAACTGTGGTGTTGGAGAGGACTCTTGAGAGTCCCTTGGACTGCAAGGAGATCCAACCAGTCCATCCTAAAGGAGATCAGTCCTGGGTATTCATTGGAAGGACTGATGCTGAAGCTGAAACGCCAGTACTTTGGCCACCTCATGCAAAGAGTTGACTCATTGGAAAAGACCCTGATCCTAGGAGGGATTGGGGGCAGGAGGGAAAGGGGACAACAGAGGATGAGATGGCTGGATGGCATCGCCAACTCGATGGATGTGAGTTTGGGTAAACTTTGGGAGTTGGTGATGGACAGGGAGGCCTGGTGTGCTGCGACTCATGGGGTCCCAAAGAGTTAGACACGACTGAGCAACTAAACTGAACTGAACTGACTGATTATAGTCACACATATTAAAAATACCTTGTTAATCTTTCTTTTTTCAATATCATTACTGAGTTTCTAATGCTCAAATTGTTACAAGTTGGTGGATGGAAATCCCTTTAAGATGGCACTTTTGTCCTTAAACCCTGTCCCTGACATTCTTGAAATCATCCTCACTTTCTAATAATAACAATAGATAAATAAATAATCGATAAAATATTTTCAACTGCCCTCTATTCAATCTTATTATTTTTTCCTAAAATGACATTAGGGATAAAAATCTGGGCTGCTAGGATTGCCCGTGGCTTTTTGTGGCAGGCAAAAGTACTGCTACAACTATTGCAGCTGGATCACTTTTAGTATAGAACTAGAGCCCAGTATTTCTTTGTAAGTTTATGAATTCACATTGATTTTTCTAACTCAATATTTTATGCTGTTGTATAGTACTTTTCTCAGAGAAGGCAATGGCACCCCACTTCAGTACTCTTGCCTGGAAAATCCCATGGGTGGAGGAGCCTGGTAGGCTGCAGTCCATGGGGTTGCTAAGAGTCGGACGACTGAGCAACTTCACTTTCACTTTTCACTTTCATGCATTGGAGAAGGACATGGCAACCCACTCCAGTGTTCTTGCCTGGAGAATCCCAGGGACAGAGGAGCCTGGTAGGAGGCCGTCTATGGGGTCGCACAGAGTCGGACACGACTGAAGCGACTTAGCAGCAGTACTTTTCTTACTGTATGAAGTTTCAGCAACCACCAAAGCTTCTAACTATGCCCTGCTGCTGCTGTTGCTGCTGCTGCTAAGTTGCTTCAGTCGTGTCCGACCCTGTGCGGCCGCATAGATGGCAGCCCACCAGGCTCTGCCATCCCTGGGATTCTCCAGGGAAGAACACTGGAGTGGGCTGTCATTTCCTTCTCCAATGCATGAAAGTAAAAAGTGAAAGGGAAGTTGCTCAGTCCTGTCCGACTCTTCACGACCCCGTGGACTGCAGCCTACCAGGCTCCTCTGTCCATGGGATTTTCCAGGCAAGAGGACTGGAGTGGGGTGCCATTGCCCTCTCCATAACTATGCCCTAGTGCTCTGTAAATCTGTTTTCTCTATAACTTTATTTGCAAAATTGGTGTATTCAAAAATTTGTTTGAACAACAAAGAAAATAGACATGTAAATGCCTAAACATGATTGATAAACAGTAAACAAACACTCAGTGTTGGCTATAGCTATAAATACAAAATTCATTGCTATTTCCTCTTCCTTGGCAATTTTCTTCCATTGATCCATAGGCTCTGCTGCAAGGCTGTCACATTAGTTCATTTCAGTCTTAATACGTAACTATAGTTGTTTGATTTGGAGCTGATACTTTGTGGGACTCTAGGTCAAATTCTCCTTTTTAGGCCTAATTACTATTTCCTTTCCTCTTGAGAAATAATTGACATTAGTAGATTGTGAATGTTCTCTTTCACCAAGGTAAATCACTTTAGGATGCCTGCATCTTCTCCTAAAGATAAAAGACACATGTATTTGGCTTGGCTGTGGTTCCGCAGTGATCTAATACAGCTTATGGCAGAAACCCTGTCAGGGGTTTATACCAACCTGCCAATAGACTTCCCTGGTGGCTCAGACAGTAAAGCGTCTGCCTACAATGTGGGAGACCTGGGTTCAGTCCCTGAGTCAGGAAGACCTCCTGGAGAAGGAAATGGCGACCCACTCCAGTATTCTTGCCTGGAAAATCCCATGGATGGAGGAGCCTGGTGGGCTACAGTCCATGAGGTCGCAAAGAGCTGGACATGACTGAGTGACTTCACTTTCTTTGTAAGTTGTTCACAGCTGGTTAAGTCAGCCATGACTGGAAAGGTGGGGAAAATTCTTGGAGGATAAAAACTGCCTTGTTTTGAGGAGAGGGCAGCTTCTTGAAGAAGAGGGGATAATTGTGTGTCAAGCAGGCAACCCCAAAGTGTCTAATAGTAGCTTACAAACATGGAATTATTGGTATTCTAGAGCAAGACAGTTCAATAGTATTTTCTGTGAGGATGCGAATTTTGTCTGTACTTTTCCGTACAGTAGCCACTGATCAACTATATGTGGCTTTTCAGTACTTGAAATGTCACTAGCGCAACTGAAGAACTGAAAACATGAAGTCAATTTTATATAATTAAAATTAATTTAAATTTAAATAGCCACACGTGGTTAGCAACTATTTTATTGGGTGGTACCATTTTAGAATTGTCAGCGAAATCATACTTATTTATAACTTCAGAATTTGGTTACAAATTTGGCCTTTGCCATTGATTGTCTGAGTGAAATTAAGTAAATTATTTTATTTAGCCAAGTTTTCTCTTTTAACAGGAAAGTGGAAATAATAATCCCTATTTTGTATAGGATATGTTATGCTGTACTCAGTTGCTTCACTGATGTCTGACTCTTTGTAACCCTGTGGATTGTAGCCCGCCAGGCTCTTCTGTCCATGAAATTCTCCAGGCAAGAATACTGGAGTGGGTTGCTATGCCCTTCTCCAGGGGATCTTCCCAACCCAGGGATTGAACCCGTGACTCCTGAAGGATTGCATTAAGACTCAGTGGTTCTTAAATAATATTACAAATAACCATATAAATTTCAAATGCACCAAAGGCTAACAACCATTTTTTTCTCATTAATTCAGAAAATCTTTCATTTCTTCTTCTGTTTTTTTTTTTAAAAAAGATTTTATTTTCAAGAGAACTTTTAGGTTCACTAAAAAATTAAGCGGAAGATTCAGAGATTTCCTATTTACCTCCTGCACTACATGTGTGCAGCCTTCTCCAATTTCAACATCCTCACCAGACTGGTGTGTTTGTTAGATTAAACCCATATTTTACATTAGCATTCACTCTCAGTATTGCATATTCTATGGGTTTGGACAAATGTCTGACATCACTAAAATACCGTACAGACTATTTTTACTACTCTAAAAACACTTTGTGCTTAACTTCAGTTATTAATACAATACTCTTTTTACTCATTCAAATACAATTTTCATTAAGCACTCAGAGTAACAAACTTTATTCCTTACATACACTTTTAATACATTCTTGAATCAAAAGTACAGTCAATCATTACAATGAATATATTGCTATTAACTCATAGTGACTAATTTATTGTGCATTATGGCTGTTCAAGGAAAGAAAGACTTATAGGCCTGGACATAGCTAGTGACAGAATCAATCAATGGGATTCTATTCTGAGCAACTGAAAGGAGAAATCCTTTCTATTACCTTGAAAGTGGAAGTGTTAGCAGTTCAGTCATGTCCCAGTCTTTGGGACTCGGAAGAACTGTAGCCCACCAGGCTTTTCTGTCCATGGAATTCTCCAGGCCAGAATACTGGCGTGAGTTGCCATTCCCATCTCCAAGGGGTCTTCTTGACCTAGGGATCGAACCTGGGTCTCCCCCGTTTTAAGCAGATTCTTTACCATCTGAGCCAATAGGGAAGCCCAGACATAGGGCTATGAGCATGTGTTCAGTCATGTCTGACTCTTTGGGACCTCATGGACTCCAGCCTGCCAGGCCTCTCCATCCATGGAATTTTCCAGGCAAGAATACTGGAGTGGGTTGCATTTCCCACTCCAACCTAGGTATCAAACCCATGACTCCTCTGTCTCCTGCATTAACAGGCAGATTCTTTACCACTGAGTCCCCTGGGAAGCCCAAGACTGACATTCGCAATAATAGCCATTCTTTCTACCGCATAAAGATACCATTCTAGACCCTTGACCTCCGTCTTTGCAGTGAGTCTGCTTCTCCCACATTGTAGGTGGATTCTTTACTCCACAGCCACCAGGGAAACCCCTTTGTATAGGATGTTAAGTTGCTTCAGTCATATCCAACTCTTTGCGAACCCATGGACTGTAGTCCCCCAGGATCCTTTGTCCATGAGATTGTCCAGGCAAGACAATGGGTGTTGCCATTTCCTCCTCCAAGAGATCTTCCTGACCCAGCGATTGAACCCATGTTTCTTATGTCACCTGCATTGGCAGACAGGTTCTTTACCACTAGCACCACCTGGGGAGCTCCTATAGTATAGGATAGCACTACTCCAAGTGTGGTCTTCATAGCAGTGTCTGTCAGCAGACTATTTGCTGCAGGTTAGACATGAAATGTGAGCAATAGAAACTCCTATAAAAACTTGCCAGAGTAAATTGATATCTTTTGAGTACAACAAAATTTTGTATGGCATTTAAATTTTTCTAGCTATTTGTTTTTGGTATATTTTACAAAATACTAGTCTGCAACAGATTGGAAACAAAACATAGTTGGTATATATATATATATATATATATGGAATATTACTTAGCCATAAAAGGAACACATTTGAGCCACTGCCAGTGAGGTGGAAAAACCTAGAACCTATTATACAGAGTGAAGTAAGTCAGAAAGAGAAAAACAAATATCGTATATTAACATATATATATAAAGAATCTAGAAAAATGCTATTGATGAACCTATTTGCAGGGCAGGAATAGAGACACAGACATAGAGAACCAGACTTATGGACACAGCAGGGGAAGGAGAGGGTGGAATGAATTTAGAGAATAACATTGAAACATATATATCACCATATGTAAAATAGATAGGTAATATGGAAAGTTGCTGTATAACACTGGAAGCTCATCCTGGCACTCTGTGACTATACAGAAGGATGGGATGAGGTAGGTCATGGGAGAGAGGTTCAAGAGGGAGGAGACATAGGTATACTTATGACTGTTGTATGACAGAAACCAACGCAACATTGTAAAACAATTATCCTCCCATTAAAAACAAGTTTAAAGAAAAGCAAAAAAGCTAGATGGTGTTTAAAAATTAGAGACTGATTAATCAAAATGAAGCTGTATGTATATCGTACAAGGCTCCTCCGTCCATGGGATTCTCCAAGCAAGAATACTGGAGTGAGTTGACATTTCCTACTCCAGGGAATCTTCCTGACCTAGGGATCGAACTTGCATCTCTTATGTCTCCTGCTTGGCAGGCAGGTTCTTTACCACTAGTGCCACCTGGGAAGTCCAAGAACTAAAAGTAATTGTCTTATATTGTGTAGGTGTTTGTGTATACATTCAGAAGGATAGTTTAAAAAGTCTAACAAATATTTCAACTGATAGATCACATCCTTTAGTATTATGCCTAATCCTTATTTCCTGAGATGAAATATTAAAAATATTTTGCTTTCATGTGTTAACCTTAAATAGAAACCATGATGAGGAGCCTCCTCCAGGAAGAAAAATTACACTTACAAGTAAGCAGAGTTATTTGAAAGTTAAAATTTGAAATGATCACATAGTCAATTTGAGTAGAGATGTATAAAGTCATGGAAAGAAACAATAGCTTCCAGGCTTATACTTGACAATGATCACATAAAATGTTATAATATATATCCATAGAAAAAAGTGACAAGGGGATGCATATGAGATCAGGGCATAGCAGTGTTAATCATTCAAAAATTCCAGGAAAAAAAAGAATCACAAAAGCACAAATTTGTACTGCAATCTAAGCATTGTGTGCTGGTGAGGCTTGGGCTGGTGCTTCTTAGGTCATGTAAATCTCCATCTGCCTCACAGACAGAAATTTCATTCCTGCGGCACAGAACACAAAGGCTCGCAAAACACAATGCCACTAAACATTAGAATCAAATAATTGGCTCCACTTATTCTGATTCCATGCTCACCAAGCAGCCTTCTGCTTCTTTGGCTTTGTATGAGATTTATCTACAGGGGGGTGTGCTATTCAGTAATTCTAGCCGAATCCACCACTAATTTTAGATTAGAATTGTGATTTATCAGTCATTTATCTTCCACTGTCTCAAGTTCATTCCTGCAAAATGGACTGACTCTCAAGAAGCTGACAAAAATAGGTTTCTTTACTTGTCATACTGGGGACCAGTTCGTGGACTATGGTGAATCTGTTGTAGCATGTTCCACTATCGAAGGCTCTTGATTATCAGCCAACATTCTCCAAATGGTAACTCTTTGCATTCCCTGGGCCAAATGTTCATAACAGTCAGGAAAGCATGGTAGGTTGGATTTTAGCAATAGGGGATCCTCAATAATTATATGATCACTTGACTTAATTTTCTTCTCTTGATATTGCCTCAAAACAATCCAGATGATATTATTTTAGAAGTATCAAGAGTAGAATGTGAGGATAAGACTTAACTGAGAGTTGAAATTATGAAGTTTGAGGGATGGAAACAAATAAAGAGGGAGTAGGTAGAATAAAGATGACATCCTTTTTTAAAAACTTAAAAAAAATTGGCTGTGAGGCATGTGACATCTTAGTTACCCCCTCAAGAATCAAACCCATACCCCCTGCATTGGAAGCACAGAGTCTTAATCACTGGATCACCAGGGAAGTCCGAAGTATGTTTCACATACTGTTTTTCCTTGCACCAATTTCTCCTGCTTCAATGCTTTCCCAATATCCACTTTTTTTTCTATAAATGAGAATGGGAAAATGCTGAGGAGCAAAGACTCTAAGAAGCATCTTAAAATCAGAATTGAATGAAGAGTACTGGTCAAATTAATAATTGTATCCAGAAAACAGATGACAGGAGAGAGAAAACTCAGAGGCAAATTTACATAGTAAGTGAAAATTGTATTATTTTATTAAGGTAATAATGCATTGATTTTTACACATGGTTAGGGATTAGGAGCTCTTAGTAAATCACAACTTTTGTTAGCACATGGACTTTAAAGGAAATGAAGGAAAAGAGCAGACTGAGCAGAAGATATAGGTAACAACAAAATTTACACTAGATTCCATAAATGCAAGTGGTATAAATATCTAATACCTGTTGTATAATAGAATGCCTACCATATTCACTAAATTGAATATAGAAGTATAAAAAGCAATTTTCAGAAACATCACATATGCCTAAGTGTAGGTTGTAGAAATTGATGAATGTTTATGATATGCTAATCCTAACCAGCAAAAGCAAAACCTAGTTTAGGTGACAGATGATATCGAAACCAAACTTTGCAATATGAATGACAGAAGGGAACTTTATTCCAGGTAATGATTTCCAATCTACACACCATGAGGTGGTAAGATTTTATGATTCCATCTAAATACTGATTACAAATCAGGATTCTTATTAAAAGTAAATTATAGCATGCCTTGAAGTGAAAGTGAAAATGAGAGTTGCTCAGTCGTGTTCAACTCTTTGAGACCCCATGGAGTATACAGTTCATGGACTTCTCCAGGCCAGAAGAATGTTAAATAAACCAGTCCATCATTCATTAATTAACTAATTCCTATTGCAAGTATTTTTTTCTCTATTGCAAGTATTTATTGAGGGTTCACTAATGCCAGGCTATGGATATTAGGGTGAACACAACATAGTCTGTACTTAGGAGTTTACATTCTATGGGAGACACAGAGAAGTAAGTCAGCAATTACACTGTGGTGTGACCAGATGTAAGTGGTGATGACAGTACTCAAAGAGCCGGAATTATTGATTGGCCCAAAGTTTGTTCTGGTTTTCTGTACCATCTTACGGAAAAACCCAAACAGAGTTTTTGGCCAACTTAACACATAGAAGAAGAACCTAATCCAGACACAAATAAGGTGTCAGAGAAGTTTCCCCAAAGATATTGATAATTAATTTGAGACTTAATGACAAGAGGATGAGGGTGGGGCTGAGTCTCCTCTGAGAGAAAATAGCGTGGACTAAGTGTTGGACATCTTTTGCAGAGAATTTTTCAACATGACCAAACTGTTGAGTACAAGCTGGAAATGGTACAATTAGAGAGATAAACAGGGTCAGTGGACCTGTGAAGATGTTTGTAATCCTTGTTCTGTTCTTTGGACTTTATCTAGAGGGCTGTTAGAGATTTTTAAAATATTTACTGCAAACATTTGAGACACACAAAGAAGCGTAGTAATATAAAAGTCTGCATTTGCACCATTTATATATTATGAAACATAAATACTCTTAGAGAAAAACCCCAAAAGCAAAATTTAAAAATATACTCAATATAAACATTCATATGATAGAATTTCCTCCTGTATCCCTAACGTATGACATTTCCTTCTTTATACTCCATAGAAACTACTATCTCGAATTTAGTGTTATTATTCTTACACATATGGTTTCATACTTTAGCTATATATGTAACTCTCAACTATGTAAACAAATGGTTGAGGGGTAAGTTGACAATGATCACATAAAATTTTATAATATATATCCATAGAAAAAAGTGACAAGGGGGTGCATATGAGATCAGGGGATAGCAGTGTTAATCATTCAGATAAAATTCCAGATTAAATATAGTTAAGCAGATAAAATACAGTTAACAGACCAAATATAGTTAAGCTGGAATTTTAGGTTTAGAAAATGTTTTTTAGTATAAGTATGTCTGAAATATTGACTGACTATTAGTAATACTTGCAACATTTCCCATGCAATATTTGGGATATACTTATAGTAAAATTGTTTATCTGAAATTCAAATGTAACTGGGAGTCCTGTAATTTTATCTGATAAGTCTGTCAATCCAAGGGGTGAGTAGATGTGGGGTTCTGCATAAATATGCATGCAACAGTAGGAACTGGGAGCCAGAGACAAGAGTCTGGGGACAGTTCAAGTGAAAATGGCCTGGATCTCAGTTGGCCAGTGGAAAATCGAGAGAAATAGTTCAATTTTAGAGCTATATGGGAGAAAGAAAAGTCAAGATTTGGTGACTGGTTGAATGTGTGAGTAAAGGAGAGGGAGGAGTTGAGGATAATAAAAAGTTTGGCTAGTGGTATTGCTGACAGAGATAAGTTCTAATTTGGACTCGTTGAGTTAGATGTACTTTTGAGGAATATTTAGGCTAATTGATACAGCATGTACTTGGATGTATCCTGGGGAAATTAAGTAATTTAAAATAAAGCAGATCTAGAAAACTATGCACACAAGTACATTCGCCCTAATTTGTCTATTCCATTTAATACCTTACATATACACCTATTGTGTACACCAAGAAAGTGGAGAAAACCACTAGACCATTCAGGTGTGACCTAAATCAAATCCCTTATGACTATACAGTGGAAGTGAGAAATAGATTTAGGGGACTAGGTCGGATAGACAGAGTGACTGATGAGCTATGGACAGAGGTTCGTGACATTGTGCAGGAGACAGGAATCAAGACCATCCCCAAGAAAAAGAAATGCAAAAAACCGAAATGGCTGTCTGGGGAGGCCTTACAAATAGCTGTGAAAAGAAGGGAAGTGAAAAGCAAAGGAGAAAAAGGAAAGATATAAGCATCTGAATGCAGAGTTCCAAAGAATAGCAAGGAGAGATAAAATAGCTTTCCTCAGTGACCAGTGCAGAGAAATAGAGGAAAACAAGAGAATGGGAAAGACTAGAGCTCTCTTCAAGAAAATTAGAGATAGCAAGGGAACATTTCATGCAAAGATGGGGTCGATAAAGGACAGAAATGGTAGGGACCTAACAGAAGCAGAAGATATTAAGAAGAGGTGGCAAGAATACACGGAAGAACTGTATAAAAAAGATTTTCATGACCCAGATAACCACGATGGTGTGATAATTCACTTAGAGCCAGACATCTGGAATAAGAAGTCATGTGGGCTTTAGATAGCATCACTACGAACAAAGCTAGTGGAGGTGATGGAATTCCAGTTGAGCTATTTCAAATCCTGAAAGATAATGCTGTGAAAGTGCTGCACTCAATATGCCAGCAAATTTGGAAAACTCAGCAGTGGCCACAGCACTGGGAAATGTCAGTTTTCCTTCCAATCCCAAAGAAAGGCAATGCCAAAGAATGCTCAAACTACCGCACAATTGCACTCATCTCACATGCTAGTAAAGTAATGCTCAAAATTCTCCAAGCCAGGCTTCAGCAATAGGTGAACCATGAACTTCCAGATGTTCAAGCTGGTTTTAAAAAAGGCAGAAGAACCAGAGATCAAATTGCCAACATTGGCTGGATTATTATAAAAGTAAGAGAGTTCCAGAAAAACATCTGTTTCTGCTTTATTGACTATGCCAAATCCTTTGACTGTGTGGATTGCAATCAACTGTGGAAAATTCTGAAAGAGATGGGAATACCAGACCACCTGACCTACCTCTTGAGAAACCTATATGCATGTCAGGAAGCAAGAGTCAGAACTGGACATGGAACAACAGACTGGTTTCAAGTAGGAAAAGGAGTATGTCAAGGCTGTATATTGTCACCCTACTTATTTAACTTATATGCAGAGTACATCACAAGAAACACTGGGCTGGAGGAAGCATAAGCTGGAATCAAGATTGCCAGGAGAAATATCAATAACCTCAAATATGCAGATGATACCACCCTTATGATAGAAAGTGAATAAGCACTAAAGAGCCTCTTGATGAAAGTGAAAGAGGAGAGTGAAAATTTGGCTTAAAGCTCAACATTCATAAAACTAAGATCATGGCATCTTGTTCCATCACTTCATGGCAAATAGATGGGGAAACAACGGAAACAGTGTCAGACTTTATTTTTTGAGGCTCCAAAATCACTGCAGATGGTGAGTGCAGCCATGAAATTAAAAGACGTTTACTCCTTGGAAGGAAAGTCATGACCAACCTAGACAGCATATTCGGAGAAGGCAATGGCACCCCAGTCCAGTACTTTTGCCTGGAAAATCCCATGGATGGAGGAGCCTGGTAGGCTGCAGTCCATGGGATCGCTAGAGTCAGACACGACTGAGTGACTTCACTTTCACTTTTCACTTTCATGCATTGGAGAAGGAAATGGCACCCCACTCCAGTGTTCTTGCCTGGAGAATCCCAGGAACGGGGAAGCCTGGTGGGCTGCCGTCTATGGGGTTGCACAGAGTTGGACATGACTGAAGCAACTTAGCAGCAGCAGCATCAGACAGCATATTAAAAAGCAGAGACATTACTTTGTCAACAAAGGTCTGTCTAGTCAAGGCTATGGTTTTTCCAGTGGTCATGTATGGATGTGAGAGTTGGACTATAAAGAAAGCTGAGTGTTGAAGTGCTGAAGAATTGATGTGTTTGAACTGTGGTGTTGGAGAAGACTCTTGAGAGTCCCCTGGACTGCAAGGAGATCCCACCAGTCTATCCTAAAGCTCAGTCCTGGGTGTTCATTGGTAGGACTGATTTTGAAGCTGGAACTCCAATACTTTGGCCACCTGATGCGAAGAGCTGACTCATATGAAAAGACCCTGATGCTGGGAAAGATTGAGGGCAGGAGGAGAAGGGGATGACAGAGCATGAAATGGTTGGACGGCGTCACCGACTCGGTGGACCTGGGTTTGGGTGGACTCCGGGAGTTGGTGATGGACAGGGAGGCCTGGTGTGCTGTGCTTCATGGGGTCCCAGAGTCGGACAGTACTAAGCAACTGAACTGAACTGAATTTCTTTTACTAAGATTCCTATTCATATCCTTGTTCTCTCTCTTGTTCCAAGCCCACATTGGTGATCTAAAAATAATATGTTTACATATGTTGCACTTTATCTTCTCCATTTCATTTCATATTGACTTGTCCTCTCATTAAGGTCTTGGCATCTTTCCTCCCTGCCCTTCCCTGCCCCTCCTCCCTCAATAAAAAGTCTGTGTGTTTTACCTGTCTCAGAGGATTTGCGTCCTTCAGGAACTTCCATAGCTATTGGCTCTGGTTTCCTTGGCAACCCTTGCCTCTTATTTTTTTCTGATTACTAAGATTTCTGATTTCTAAGAGAAATCTGACTAAATCACCGATAAGCACTGACCATAAATAGTAGAAGGAATTAAAGTGCTCAGCACGGTCTCTGAGAAAAGGAGTGGGCAAATTTAGACGAAATAAAAATACTGAAACCCAAAGGGATGGATGTAAAATGTGTGAAAGTATTGATTTACAAGGTTTGTTATTGTCATTGGGAGTGCACTGTTTGGAGTGTTGTTGGGGCTGATCAAGACAATAACCTCAAGAGCTAGGCAGCTATACCATCTAACCATGCAAAATTCTCCTAGGTCTAGGTAAACCAACAAGAAGTGTAGGAAATCATATTCTAAGTTATTGTGCAAGTATAAAATACAAACCCCGAGAGGTGAAAAAAAAGATGTAGATGAAATTTGCTCTAATGTTTACATTAGAAACATATTAGTATACAATGTAAAGAGGATTGCATCAGAGTTGTAATGATCAATCTTAATTTTAGGTTTGTTGAAGTGTTAATAAAATATAGCAGTGTGGTTTTGTTATTTTATACAGTATATTCTATATTCATACTCTGATAGTACTGCTTTTATTAAGTAAAGATACCAGGATGGAGATTAGATGTTTATCTAAAGCTAATACAGATAAATAATTTCCCCCTAAAACTCAGAAATAAAAGTGTGGTTCACCTTAGAACCACACTTAATCCTCCAGTTGTTGTTGGGTGTTGGTGAACAATAACCTGTTTAATAAAATTTTCATTAGAAAAAGACGGGACATCCAATTGTCAGAAGGTACTTCCTCCTTCTAGTCAAAGCAAATATATCATCATCTAGTTTCTTAGCCATACCGTGAGGGAAATTAAGAAGTGCTAGTCTGTAAAACTCGGAGAAGGCAATGGCACCCCACTCCAGTACTCTTGCCTGGAAAAATCCCATGGACAGAGGAGCCTGGTAGGCTGCAGTCCATGGGGTCGCTAAGAGTCGGACACGACTAAGCGACTTCACTTTCACTTCTCACTTTCATGCATTGGAGAAGGAAATGGCAACCCACTCCAGTGTTTTTGCCTGGAGAATCCCAGGGGTGGGGGAGCCTGGTGGGCTAAACATCTATGGGGTCGCACAGAGTTGGACACGACTGAAGCGACTTAGCAGTAGCAGTCTGTAAAACTAGAGTAAATCTAGTTTATTCAATACTTAAGTTATATAATAGTAGAGTTGTTGGGTCGAATGCTATCTCTGTGACATCTGAATAAAATGTAAATCTGTTGTTTGATGGTGGTTATTTACTCATTATTTATTGCTATCATTGATAATCAATATATTTACTATACACACACACACACACACACACACGACTCTGCCAACGGGAAAATCCCACTTTAAGTCCTTGGATCTAGTACTTTTCCAGACTGAGCTTGCATTTGTCTCCCTGTCACCTTTCCTAACTCATTCTCAAAATAGTTTTGCTGGTTGGAGTGCTTGCCCAGCCTCCCACCGCCCCCCTTCTGTTCAGACATGAAATCTGATAGGGCAAAACTGATCAGGGTAATCTCACTGGCCACAGGGCTTTGTTAGGGGTATACAGGCCTGAGCCAATCAACACTCTCCCAGACATGAAGACTGGACAGGGTCATCTAATGAATGCTGAGCCCCCGAGTTGTGTGGTCCTGGGCCTTCCTTCCAGACCGGAAGGAGGAAGCAGGAGGCCAGTGTTATTGCTGACAGCCATCTTGGGTCCTTGAGGAAGCTGGCGTTTTGAGGACGTTCCTAACAGGGAGAAGGTGCCCTGAGTCACGGAGAAACTGACATGCAATTTGGAAGAGCACCTCTTGAAGACCTAGCTCTGTACCTTTTTGTTATGTTAGTCAGTAAATCCCTTTAAGACCGGCTCAGTTGAATTTACTGTTATTTGGTTAACAACAACAACAACAACAAATTGATACTTATTTACTCTTGGGCCTTACATAAGAATCCAAGAAACTAGTAGTCAACTGAAGTGTAGTCAGATTGGGATTATTTAATAAGTTTATTTAGCCTCTCATCACTTAGTTCTCTTGGTACATTTTATATACTTTGGGGTTTTATGTTCTGGCTGATTGATTCAACAACTGTTCATTATTAATATTAAGCATTCAATATGTCACTATCTGTCAGGCACTGTGCATACAAGAGTGATAAACAGTTTCAATACTGAGAAAGGTCAAAGGATTAGTTGAAGATGTGGGCAAGAATATCAAGGAGACATGCAGAGTTAAAATGGGAAATCAGAAATAAAGCAAAGAAGGAACAGCTATTCAGAGTGGTGTGGTGTTGGAGAGGAGAAGAGAGGGAAGGGTAGGTATCATTAGAAACTCCTAAGAAGGAGTTACCAACTTCTGTTTGTGCCCTGGACCTCTTTGGCAGTATGGTGAAGTCTAGGCAACCATTTTCAGAACAATGTTTTTAAGTGTGTAAAAATACTTTGGATTAAGAAGGAAATTTGGAGTAATGAAATATCTATCAAAATATTTTTTAAAATGTATGATATAGTAATATATGTGCTTCTTTATTAACTCACAGAAGAACAAAGATTATCAGTGGGCATAAATATTAACCTAGTTTTGAGGTAATGATAAATGTAATGATATTTTGAATTATCTGCAGCAGCTGTAATATGATACAAAAATATCTCTGATTTCTTTTGGTTGCAAAAGCACAGGTACCTCTAGTACTGCTGTGGTTTGTGGCACACATTCATAAAAGAAGGATGTGCTGAATTTTATGTTGTCGTTTCATTCAATATAATTTCCTGGACCCCTGAATTCTATGCCAACTTAAAAAAAAAAAAAACCTTGTGTGAAGAAGAGATATACTTTGAACTAATTCTTTACAGATTGAATAAGGTATTTAGGTAAGTGAAATAGAAATGAATTCAGGATATGTGGAAGAGCATATTCAAAGACATGGAGGCATAAGAGCAGATGAGTACTGTCAACAGGTTGCTTTGGTTAGAGTGAAGAATCACTTTGGCATAGTGGGAGGAGGTTAAGCTGGAAAAATTGGTAAAATCTCCTATCTTTGGGATACTGGTTGGGATACTGGGATACTGGGTACATTATAGCGTTAAGTGATTCTGACTTTAATGTGTTTGAAATCCTTTGCAAACTCTCTACTGCCTAGTATATATAGTCCAAGTTTCATATAGTTGCTCCTTGTAGTCAAGTCTCAGCTTTCCTTTCTAGTGTCATTTACCACTTTTCCTGACATATTATGCTCCAATGATTCTCAAATATCATTTTACATTTACACATACTATTCTCTTTATCTCTATTCAGCATTTGAATCATCACTTCCCACGCCTCAGTTGTCTCATGTGTAAAACAGGGACAGAAAGTACCTCATAGAATTGTGGTGAGGATTAAATAAAATGGTTATAGAACTTGTTTGGAACAATGCCTAACATGTAAAGCTCTCATAAATTATAGCTATTATATTGTTGTAACTTTTATTATTACCTATAATATTTTTTCCTCTTGCCCAGTTGGGGAATTCCTATACATTCTTTAAAACCCAGTCTGGACATTACCTCCTCCAGAAAGGTTTTCTGATCATGCAAGTTTAATTTCCTCGAGATAGAATTAATAACTTCTTTTTCTATCAATTCAGTTCAGTCACTCAGTCGTGTCTGACTCTTCGCGAGCCCATGGACTGTAGCACACCAAGCCTTCTTGTCCATCACCAACTCCAGGAGTTTACTCAAACTCAAAGTCCATTGAGTATGTGATGCCATCCAGCCATCTCATCCTCTGTCGTCCCGTTCTCCCGCCTTCAGTCTTTCCCAGTATCAGGGTCTTTTCAAATGAGTCAGCGCTTCGAATAAGGTGGCCAAAGCATTGGAGTTTCAGCTTCAACATCAGTCCTTCCAATGAATATTCAGGATTGATTTACTTTAGGATGAATGGGTTGGATCTCCCTTCAGTCCAAGGTACTCTCTTCTCCAACACCACAGTTCAAAAACATCAATTCTTCTGCGCTCAGCTTTCTTTATAGTCCAATACTCACATCCATACATGACTACTGGAAAAACCGTAGCCTTGACTAGGTGGACATTATCTCATATAATTTTGACTCTTGTGTTTTACGTACTGTATTATGTAGGAGTTACTTTTGGTGGGGGTTGGGGGTGTTATGGAGGTAGTGATAAAGTTGGTTTAAGTTGAGAGAAGCAGCCATCAGGGTAAATGGGACCTTGGAGAGATCAACAAAGTAAAATCTTTAGGACATTGCTAACTCCTCCCCCCTCCAGTTCCCCACAGCTTTAGTTATTTTGTCAAAGTGAGATTTATGTCTTTTAGAACTTGACACTAGGTCAAGGTTGGGCCATGAATTAGTCCAGTGATATTTCAATTACACTAGTATTGTTTGTCATCAAGGTGCACTCCTCATGCTTTAACTCTGACGCTTGCCCGAAATTCATTCATCCAACAAATATTTGAGTGACCTACCCTCTCTGTCTGCTGAATAGCCTGTTTTCCAAGGTCAGTTTCTAAACTTTTGTGGTGATTTGACACTTCGGCACTAAAATTTGCCTCTCCTCCCGCCTTTTTTTCCCCGTTCATCCCAACTCTTTGCATCCACTTCATTCGCAGTTATATCTTGTGCTCAAGTGCTTGACTATTTTTCCTCCTCTAATGACACATACACACACTAACACAATGTATGGCAAGAAGTAGACGCTTAACAAATGCTTATTGAATGAGTGTCCCGTGCATTTTAGTGACATCATATCCTGTGTGCCTGGGTGTCAGTCTGCACTCATCTCCGGGAAGCCTGGAGGTCGAAGGGTTTAAGTTACTGTTTATAAGATGCATCGAATATCTCAAACGCAGGCTCAGGTTGCAGACTTCCCACAAGAAGCGCAGCCATCGGTAATGCTGGATCTCCTCTTTTGGTTCAGAGACTCAAGCTGGGGGCCGAAACCC
The DNA here is from genome assembly GCA_006410655.1 of Kobus ellipsiprymnus. Taxonomy (NCBI): domain Eukaryota; kingdom Metazoa; phylum Chordata; class Mammalia; order Artiodactyla; family Bovidae; genus Kobus; species Kobus ellipsiprymnus. The sequence continues at coordinate 654,002 of SJYR01001310.1, forward strand.
GCTGCCTCGTAGGCGCCGGCGTCCCGCAACTCTGGGAATAGAACGTGCGAGGGCGGGAGCAGGCAGCTCACTTATCGCGGTGTTTCCTCTCTCCTCCCTCCCGGGGGAGTTCTCGCGAGAGAAGCCAGGGGAAGATGGCCGTGCCCTGTTTTTCGGATTGAGGCAGTGGCGGCGGCTGCGGCGGTGGGGACGGGAATCCAAGTGTCGTGGGCACTTGAGCTGTAGCTCCCCCAAGCGAGCGCGCGTCCCTTCGTGCCTAGGCGAGAGCCTGCTTTTCTTCCTCCGGGAGATGCGTTTGTCCCGGGCTCGGGGGCGCTCTGGGAGTTCATGCTGCGCTGGAGTATCCTGGCCACCGCTCTAATCGCCTTGTGCCGCCGCAGCGCCAGCTTCGTCGCCAGCGGTGAGCCTCCTGGATTCCCTCTCTGCCCGTGGCGGCGATGACCGGGGAGAAGATCCGCTCATTGCGGAGGGACCACAAGCCCAGCAAAGAAGAGGGGGACCTGCTGGAACCTGGGGATGAGGAAGCGGCTGCTGCGCTCGGCGGCACCTTTACAGGAGGCAGGCTTGGCACAGGCGGCAGCGGCAGGAGCAGTAGAGCCTGTCATAAGATCTTCAGTAACCATCACCACAGGCTACAGCTGAAGACAGCCCCGGCCGCCTCCAATCCCCCCGGCCCCCCGGCCCTGCCGCTGCACAATTCCTCCGCGACTCCCATCTCCCAGTCCCCGGCGCTTTTAGCGGGCACCAGCCCCATTGCTGTCGTCGCAGGTGGAGGCGGTTGCCCTGCACACTATCCGGTGCACGAGTGCGTCTTCAAGGGGGATGTGAGGAGACTGTCCTCTCTCATCCGCACGCACAATATCGGGCAGAAAGATAATCACGGTGAGGAGTGCTCGCCCCGTCCACCTTTCCTTCCTAGAGCCTGCGCCTCCTCAGGCCTCTCAAATGCTAGGTTTCTATACATCCGAGGCTTCTATCGGACTCTTCTTTCCTCTCCTTTGCCCATCGTCCGAGCCAAATGCCCGTAAATCATGTAATAGCATGCCAGTGGCCTGGGGATTGGTTCTTGTGGGTGCAAAGGAATGTTTCTTCCTTGCTTTCTTCAAACTATTAGAAGCTGTTTTATCTTTGAGTCAGGGCTTTAGTTGATTCTTGACAATAAGAAATTTTAGACTGCCTCTCATCAAGCCTGGTCGTCATCCTTGTTTATTGAATTGTATCTTCTTTTTCTGCCCCGTCTCCACCCTTGGGATCTTGAATTTTGAACGTATAAATTGTCCACCTCCCTCTATTGTCCAGGTACAGAACCCAACCTGGCTGCAACTGGTTATGATTTCTACACGCCATTAGGCTGTCTGTTTCTTTCTTTTTCCTCCTGCTTTTAGTAAGCTTAGTTTGATACAAAGTGTTTACGCTTTTGCAAGTGTTTTGATTTCTGAAAGCAACAGTACCAATTTGTTGGCATTTGATACCTAGAGCAAGTAGTGACTTCCAAGTGGCCAAGATTTTGTTGAAGCAGAGCTTAGAGTTTTACACTTATTTCACATAGGTAATTGCTGATAGTAATTAAAACATTACTTGATGACCTGTGATAAAATAGTACTACGATTTTTCATAGTAACTTCCTCATATCCTACATAACAACATGTAGTGTCATTTGTTATTCAAGGACTGTATTTCTATTTTTTGCTTTAACTTACTAGCTGATTTTTTTCGGTTTCTTCTAAAAACAATGTGATTGAGTTGGCTGTGATAATGTGATTATCAGTTGACTGTCATAATATGATTGACTTTATTTTACTGTGATTTAAGCCACAGTAAAATAAAGCTAATGTAAACACTGATATTTTCAGCATTTAATAAATAGGCCATTTTAAACTGGGTACTTGGCAAATATTGTTAATAGTTCGCTTTTAACCGAACATGAGAATTGTATACATTCAATTAGAACACACTCAAGTCTGTGCTCAAAATAGTATAACACATTAATGAAATGCATGCCTGTTGAATAAGCTTCCTGAATTCCACTGGACTCTAGGCTTCTTATCTACAATTAGGGCAAAAACTGAGGTTAAAAAAAAAAGAGTAAGATTTCCACTGTTTGTATAATTCTCTGACAACTGCATTTGTATTCTGAATTTACAATATTGTAATATTACTGTCATTTATTAAAAATCAACCCCTCCAAAATGTTCCTAAAAGTTGCACCCAGGTTTCCATTCTTAAGTTTATTTAATTACTATTATTGCAACAGCATCATATTGTTTGTTGATAGTAATTATATTTTAACCGTTTGGGAAACGGTTTTTAGTGGGAGATCTAGTGTAGCTTTGAATGTTTAGAATGTTTTTCAGATTTGATCTTCATAGTAGCTATATAAAAGGTTTATCTTATGGCCATTGCATTAAAAATATTGCTATTGAAGGGTTCCATTACAAATATACCTGAAAAAAGTTGAAACTTTGTTTTTGAGGGATGATTCCCTTTGAAAGAAGCGAGAGGTGACTATGACTGACTAAGTATGATAGTATGATGTTAGAGCTGATTTTTTTGATTGATCGCAGAAGGTACTGAATTGCAGGATTATTGAGCTTGCATGTCTGTCATCTAGCAGATGAGAGCTGGTTTGTTAAAGTACAAATTCTGCTCAAAGTAATTAGAATCCTAAATACCTTTAAACTCTTTTCCATAGCCTACTGAAATTCTTTTTAAAAATCATTTTGATATACTAAATGCTTACATTGTACTTAGCTGCCCTTTGTTGATTTTTTTAAAATTGAAGTATCACTTTGCTGTACACCTGAAACACTGTAATTGAAGTATAGTTGACTTACAGTGTTTCAGGTGTACAGCAGAGTGATTCATTTATATATATATATATATATATACACACACACACACACACACGTATTTTAGATTTTTTTCAGATTCTTTCCTGTTTTAGATTATTACAAGATATTGAATGTAGTTCCCTGTGCTGTACAGTTCAGTTTAGTTCAGTCGTGTCCGACTCTTTGCGACCCCGTGGACTGTAGCATGCCAGGCTTCCCTGTCCATCACCAACTCGTGGAGCTTGCTCAAATTCATGTCCATTGAGTTGGTGGTGATGCCATCCAACCGTCTTATCCTCTGTCATCCCTTTCTCCTGCCTTCAGTCTTTCCCAGCATCAGGGGAAAGTGCTGTACAGTAGGTTCTTGTTATCTGTTTCATATGTAGTAGTGTGCATCTGTTTATCCCAGTTTTTACCCCCTGCTTCCCCTTTGGTAATCATACATTTTTTTTATGTCTGTGAGTCTATTTCTGTTTTGTCAGTAAGTTCGTTTGTATCACTTTTTATTTATTTGAATTTATTCATTTTTGGCTGCACTAGGTCTTCATTGCTGTGCCTAGGCTTCTCATTGTAGTGGCTTCTTTTGCTATGGACTACAGGCTGTAGAGCACTGGCTTAATAGTTGTGATACACAGGCTTAGTTGCCCTGAGGAATGTAGAATCTTCCTGGACCAGGGATCGAGTCCGTGTTCTCTGCACTGGCAGGTGGATTCTTAGTCGCTGGGGCACCAGGAAGGTGCATATCACTTTTTTAGTTTCCCTGTACAAGTGCTGTCTTAAGATGCTTGTCTTTCTCTGACTTACTTCACTTAGACTGATAATCTCTAGGGTCATCTATGTTGCTGCAAATGGCATTATTTCAGTCTTTTTTATGGCTTAGTAATATTCCATTGTCTATATATGGACTTCCCTGGTGGCTCAGATGGTAAAGCATCTGCCTACAAAGTGGGAGACCTGAGTTCGATCCCTGGGTTGGGAAGATCTCCTGGAGAAGGAAATGGCACCCCACTCCAGTATTCTTGCCTGGAGAATCCAATGGACAAAGGAACCTGGTAGGCTACAGTCTGTGGGGTTGCAAAGAGTCGGACACGACTGAGCAACATTTACTTTTTTAGATTCCCCATATAAGTGCTGTCTTAAGATACTTGTCTTTCTCTGACTTACTTCACTTAGACTGATAATCTCTAGGGTCATCTATGTTGCTGCAAATGGCATTATTTCAGTCTTTTTTATGGCTTAATATAATGTTCCATTTATACCATATATACCACATCTTCTTTATTCATTTATCTATCCATGGACATTTAAATTATTTCCATGTCTTGGTTATTGTAAATTATTCTTCTGTGAACTTTGGGGTGCATTTATCTTCAAATTAGTTTTTGTCTTTTCTGGATATATGCCCAGGAGTGGGATTGTTGGATCCTCTGTTAACTCTAGTTTTTTAAAGACCCTCCATACGGTTCTCCTTAATGGCTGCACCAATTTACATTCCTACCAACAGTGACATTGTTGACATTTTTCATGAATATGACCAGTATTTCAGATACTGGTGGAAACCTTAATTGTTGTTTTCTGCAGTATATGGATACATTCTCATCTCCTACAGTGAAGACTCCTAGAAAGAGTAGCTTCTATTTAATGTTGTTCTTGTTTAGTTGCTAAGTCATGTCCAGCTCTTTGTGAACCCATGGACTGTAACCCACCAGGCTCCTCTGTCCATTTGATTTTCCAGGCATTTGCCATTTCCTTCTCCAGGGAATCTTTCCAGCCCAGGGATCAAACCTGTGTTCCTTGCTCCACAGGTGGATTCTTTATCACTGAGCCTCCTGGGAAGCCCATTTCTGTTTAATATGCCACTTTTTCAGTCTTTTTGCTTATAGCTGCATAATTTCCCTACTATGTTTACATTACTTTTACTCTTCAGAGTTTACTAACCTGGATATTTCGTTAATTTTTTTTGGAATATTTTCCCTTTCAAATCACAGAAAATAAAGGTATTTTAAGTTGCCCAACAAAAACAAGCTATGTATTATATTTGGATTGTTAAAACATGATAAATACATAGCAGAATCATCTACTCATTCAGGTGCATAGCAGAGCCATACAATTAAACCGCATCATAGGACATAGTTGTATGTTCACTTGACATTCCTTCCATAATATAATGATGATGATGATGATGATCATAGTTTCTCGACCATGTCAGCACTATGCTAAGTGTTTACATACATTATCACATTTAATTCTTACAATAACCCTGCAAAGCAGATAGTTTTATTCTTGTTTTAAAGGAGGAAACTGAAGCCTCAAGGCACAAGGAAACTTTGCCAAAGTTGCATACTTAGTATAAGTTCCAAAAGGGGGAACTGAACTAACAGTGATAGGGCTTCAAAGCCCATGATCAACCTCTGTAAATTTTCTGTTAATCAGGACCCACTAATTTGCAAAGAAGTCAGTTTTAATAATGTGTATGTGGCATTTTATGGCAAAGTTCTTTGATATATATTTTCTCATTTAGTACATATAGAAAGATAATGCTATTAAACAGCTCTCAGAGATTTCCTGTACAGTCCAGATCTCTCACTATTGTTTGTTATTTTTCTTTTTCATGTAGTGGCACAGATAAATGCACTGCCTTGTCCACATGATAGCCGTTTAGATACTTGACAAGCAAGAGCTATCATGTTCTTCCTATCTTCAAGTTAAGCATTCCTAACTTCTGTATCCATTCTTCATAGGACATGATTTAGAAAGTGCTAAGAATGGTCCCTGAAACATAGTGAATACTATAAAACTGTATTAAATAAGTAAATGAAGATCTTACTCATCTTTTAGTGACACTCTAGTTGCTTAGTCTTTCCTTTGAGGATGGAAAGAACCAACCTTATGTTGAAGTTATAGTGGCCTCATAAACAAAGACAAAGAGATTATATTTATTGCTCTAAGTGATACACATTTAGTAATGTGGATTACTAGTTCGATCCCTGGGTTGGGAAGATCTCCTGGAGAAGGAAATGGCACCCCACTCCAGTATTCTTGCCTGGAGAATCCCATGGACGAAGGAACCTGGTAGGCTACAGTCTATGGGGTTGCAAAGAGTCGGACACGACTGAGCAACATTTACTTTTTTAGATTCCCCATATAAGTGCTGTCTTAAGATACTTGTCTTTCTCTGACTTACTTCACTTAGACTGATAATCTCTAGGGTCATCTATGTTGCTGCAAATGGCATTATTTCAGTCTTTTTTATGGCTTAATATAACATTCCATTTATACCATATATACCACATCTTCTTTATTCATTTATCTATCCATGGACATTTAAATTATTTCCATGTCTTGGTTATTGTAAATTATTCTTCTGTGAACTTTGGGGTGCATTTATCTTCAAATTAGTTTTTGTCTTTTCTGGATATATGCCCAGGAGTGGGATTGTTGGATCCTCTGTTAACTCTAGTTTTTTAAAGACCCTCCATACGGTTCTCCTTAATGGCTGCACCAATTTACATTCCTACCAACAGTGACATTGTTGACATTTTTCATGAATATGACCAGTATTTCAGATACTGGTGGAAACCTTAATTGTTGTTTTCTGCAGTATATGGATACATTCTCATCTCCTACAGTGAAGACTCCTAGAAAGAGTAGCTTCTATTTAATGTTGTTCTTGTTTAGTTGCTAAGTCATGTCCAGCTCTTTGTGAACCCATGGACTGTAACCCACCAGGCTCCTCTGTCCATTTGATTTTCCAGGCATTTGCCATTTCCTTCTCCAGGGAATCTTTCCAGCCCAGGGATCAAACCTGTGTTCCTTGCTCCACAGGTGGATTCTTTATCACTGAGCCTCCTGGGAAGCCCATTTCTGTTTAATATGCCACTTTTTCAGTCTTTTTGCTTATAGCTGCATAATTTCCCTACTATGTTTACATTACTTTTACTCTTCAGAGTTTACTAACCTGGATATTTCGTTAATTTTTTTTGGAATATTTTCCCTTTCAAATCACAGAAAATAAAGGTATTTTAAGTTGCCCAACAAAAACAAGCTATGTATTATATTTGGATTGTTAAAACATGATAAATACATAGCAGAATCATCTACTCATTCAGGTGCATAGCAGAGCCATACAATTAAACCGCATCATAGGACATAGTTGTATGTTCACTTGACATTCCTTCCATAATATAATGATGATGATGATGATGATCATAGTTTCTCGACCATGTCAGCACTATGCTAAGTGTTTACATACATTATCACATTTAATTCTTACAATAACCCTGCAAAGCAGATAGTTTTATTCTTGTTTTAAAGGAGGAAACTGAAGCCTCAAGGCACAAGGAAACTTTGCCAAAGTTGCATACTTAGTATAAGTTCCAAAAGGGGGAACTGAACTAACAGTGATAGGGCTTCAAAGCCCATGATCAACCTCTGTAAATTTTCTGTTAATCAGGACCCACTAATTTGCAAAGAAGTCAGTTTTAATAATGTGTATGTGGCATTTTATGGCAAAGTTCTTTGATATATATTTTCTCATTTAGTACATATAGAAAGATAATGCTATTAAACAGCTCTCAGAGATTTCCTGTACAGTCCAGATCTCTCACTATTGTTTGTTATTTTTCTTTTTCATGTAGTGGCACAGATAAATGCACTGCCTTGTCCACATGATAGCCGTTTAGATACTTGACAAGCAAGAGCTATCATGTTCTTCCTATCTTCAAGTTAAGCATTCCTAACTTCTGTATCCATTCTTCATAGGACATGATTTAGAAAGTGCTAAGAATGGTCCCTGAAACATAGTGAATACTATAAAACTGTATTAAATAAGTAAATGAAGATCTTACTCATCTTTTAGTGACACTCTAGTTGCTTAGTCTTTCCTTTGAGGATGGAAAGAACCAACCTTATGTTGAAGTTATAGTGGCCTCATAAACAAAGACAAAGAGATTATATTTATTGCTCTAAGTGATACACATTTAGTAATGTGGATTACTCAGGTGAAGTAACTCAGTCGTGTCCGACTCTTTGTGACCCTGTGGACTGTAGCCTACCAGGCTCCTCTGTCCATGGCATTCTCCAGGCAAGAATACTGGAGTGGGTTGCCATTTCCTTCTCCAGGGGATCTTCCCGACCCAGGGATCGAACCCAGGTCTCCCGCATTGGAGGCAGACGCTTTAACCTCTGAGCCACTTAAATAATACAGTGAAATAATATGTGGATTTTTAAAAATGTTGTTTATTCTCAAGTGGTTGTCTTCCTATTCTAATCTCTTCGTGTGCTTTTAAACCTCAAAACAGAACTTTACATTTATTAATATTTATCTTGTTAGTCTTGATCCTTTATTCTATCTACCTTGAAAGCTTATTGAATTCTACAGATAGTAGATAGACACAGATAGTGGTCATCTGTGTCTGACTTTTTGTGACCCCATGGACTGTAGCCCTTCAGGCTCCTCTGTCCCTGGAATTTTCCAGACAAGAATACTGGAGTGGGTTTTTATTTCCTACTTCAGGGGATCTTTTCAACCCGGGAATTGAACCTGCATCTGTTGCCTCTCCTGCATTGACAGGCAGATTTACCACTGTGACACCCGTTATTGGATCCTAATTTGGTCACTGTTTAGCTCATTATTCATTAGCTCTTTCAGTTTTAGTGATCTTGGAATTGAAACACTTCCTCTGGGGTGTGTGTGTGTGTGTGTATGTGTGTATTTATAAGTTATTGTCAAATTGAATAGGGGCAGGGATAGAGCTTTTTTTTTTGGGTGTGGAAAAATGTTAGTTTAGTTTGAATTGCTTTTTCTGAGCCATCAGTTATACTGGGGAATATTGTATTTGGATCCAAATATTTTGCTTGACATAGTTAAATACAGTAACAATCATAATATCATCTATATACTGTGTTCAGAAATGGCAGTGATTTTGACTCATGGTATATTTAGTAACAGTTT
>SJYR01001311.1:0-16068 GCA_006410655.1 Kobus ellipsiprymnus
CCTCTTCAGGAAAAGGAGACACGTGGCCACACAGCAGGGGCATGCTGATAACGTAAGCAGCCCCCTGCCCAACCCTCTGTTCTCCAGGAAGAAACCCTGATCTGTAGCTGCATCATTTGCCAGTTTCCGTGGTGTAAATACTCCCGCCGTGGCCTCTTTCATGTACCAAAGTGTTAATACCTGGCTGGCAGAATTCCCGATGAGCCAGAAAGAGCTGACTCTGGCACACAACTGGCCTGGAGACATGGGAGGACATCAGAACCGCAACCAGAGGGGAACAGATTTCAGCCTGACTACCTGGGACCAGGGAAGAGCCATCCTTGGGGAACTTTAAAGACAAGACTCTTAAAACATGTCCAGAATTCATTTGATAACTTTGCCATTTCCTTCTCCAGTTTATAACAAGTACGCTTCCACAAAACCAACAGAAGCCCAAAGGAAGCCAGGTGCGGTGCATAAAAGCTTCAGCACTTAAGACTCAAGAGACATAAAAACTTTACAGCCAAAGAAATGAATGTGTAATGGTGGAATTATGAATAGAGAAAGAAACGTCTGGCCGGATTGGGAAAGGGTCTTGGGACTCGGTGGATGTATGGGATGTCCTCATTCTTACACATATAGGGTGTTTTAAACCCTGGTGCCTGGCCTGACAGCAGCCTGCTCCCGGCAGGAAGAAACCATAAGAGGCTGGTCCCCTCCCCTAGCAGGACACCCCAGAGCGGTGGCTTCTGTCCGGACTGGCCCCTCAGGCGGGGAGTCTGGAGGCCACAGAACCGCAGGGGCCTCGAGCCTTGGCGTGGGAGTGGGGAGGGCCAAGGGGCTCGGGGAGAGGGCAGGGTCAGGACCCTTGCAATGGACCGCTGCCAAATGCTGGACAAAGACAAGAAATAACAAATGTCATACCTTAAAGTTCCTAAAGAGCCAAGAAGGCCCAGAAGAGTGACCAGGACTGTCCGTCCGAGGTGGGGGAGGCTCGCCCAGCACAGACTGGACGGGTTTAAACCTCCACTCCCGGCTCAACTCAGAGGAACAGGGACCTCACCACAGTTGTTCCCGGCACTTTCCTTTTAAAAGAAGGGAATCACAGAGCAAGCAAAAAGGTCCCCATGGGGGATTCCTGGTGGTCGAGGATGCCAAGGGTACCGTCGTCCCCACGGCTGCCTGAGCCAGCCTGTTGTACGTCAAGATCACCCATCTTCGCTGAAGGGCAGCCTCCTAGGGTGTTGGAAGGTTGGCCTCAATGAGGCCAAGCCTGGGGTCCTTAGCTCCCCCCAGAGGGCTCCCGGGTAGCACACCTCCCCAGCCCACTCTGACCCCACAGCTGCCGCCCACCCCAGAGGGCCCCGTCACTGCCATCAGGGAATCAGGGGTGCCGAGTCTCAGGCCTGAGAGTGGTGGGGGTGCCTCCACGGCATCCTGTGTGTGTACGCCAACTGGCTCACGGTCCAGGAGGAGCTGTGGGGAGCGTGTGGACATGCAGGGACACACAGGATGGCTCCCGAGCACCCTGATTCTCTTCCTCTGCCCCCACGCCATTCACTCATGAAGGCAGCTCAGGTGCTATCGTGCCCTGCCTGCCTGTCTGGCTCGTCCGTGACCTGTGACCACCTCCAGGGAAGGACTCCGCCTTCTCTTCTCTCTGCACCATGAACCTGCACACGGGGGGCCTTCAGAACCTCAGGAGACTCACCCCACCCCACTATAACCAGAACCCTCCCCAGGCATTAAAACAGCAGTGGAGTCACTTTGGCCCAAGCCCTGGTTACGGATCCCTGGAACCTACTACAGCCTCTACAGCGTGAATGACCAGGTCCTTTATACACAGATTCCCGGCTGTGAGATCCGAGCTTTGGATTCATTGTCAGCTCTGTCCCTTCCGTGGCAGCCAGGTGGGCCACGATGCAGACAAAGGAGCTCATGAGCTGAGTTTCAAGGGAGGCATTGAAAGGACAGCGATGGATGCAACCTGTTGCAAACTGAGGGAGGGTCCCTACATGTCTCAGAAAAGGCCTCTGGTGTGCAGGTGTGGAGCAGGGCTCCCACGCTGCAGAGGAAAGAGAGGTCCTCAGGGCCAAAGGCTCGTGGCCTCTCCTGTAGCAGCTCCACTTGGTAGCTCGTGACCAGTGGACAGCCAGTGTGGTCACATGAGTGTGACTCTTATTCCCTCACAAAGCAAGAGAAAGGGGGCAGGGTATGGGAGAACCCGGAGGGTGCTGGTGGGGTGGATGAAGGGAGGTGTCCCTCCTCTCTTCAGTGCCAATTGCTTTTGTGAGTCTCACAGCTGCCAGAAGGCAGTTACCAAGTCAGGTCCCCACAGTATCCAGTGTGGGCTGGGTGCCTTACCCCCTGTCACATGCACAAGCCACACCATATGGTTTCCCTGAGTTCTAACAGCAGGATCTGGGGATTTTCTCTAGGTACGCACTTCCTTGCTGTAGCTGTGTTACCTGTTAGCCCCTTCTTGGAGCCCCAGTTTTGTCCTCTAGAAAAAAGACATCGATTGCTACCTTAGCAGGTTGCTACCTTAATCCTGTGAAGACTAATTAGGGTAATCCTACAATGAATAGCTGGCCTTAAGAGGTACTGGGCTTCCCTGAGAACTCAGCTGGTAAAGAATCCTCTTGCCATGCAGGAGTCCCAGGTCTGACTCCTGGGTTGGCAGTCCTGATCCTGATCCACTGCAGGAGGGACAGGCTACCCACTCCAGGATTCCTGGGCTTCTCTTGTGGCTCTGCTGGTAAAGAATCCGCCTGCAATGCAGGAGGCCTGGGTTCAATCCCTGGGCTGGGAAGAGCCCCTGGAGAAGGGAAAGGCTACCCACTCCAGTATTCTGGCCTGGAGAATTCCATGAACTCTATAGCCTATGGGGTCGCAAGAATCATACACGAATGAGGGACTTTCACTTCATTTTCAAGAGATATGACCTGAATCCAGATTAAACAGGAGTCTCCAAGTGTCATCTGGCATTTCTTCCCTGAAGCCAGCCAAAACCCACACAGTTGCATTTCCAGGGTCTCCACTTAGCCAGCTGGACAGAAAACCCAGCGTGCTTCAAACAAGCTGATAGACAAGCAGGAGGGGACTCACAGGCAGACGGCTTCTCTCCGGTTTCTGGTGGAGCTCCGGGGCCACAGCAGGAACCGGCGCTCTCAACCCCTGGGCTCAGCAGCGCCCTCATTCTCAGGCCAGCAGCTCTGCCCTGATGGGCTCAGGAAGGTCACCAACTGCCCCAGGCTGACCTCACGCCCCTCCCACTGCTGGAGCCTGACCTCACCCAGCCCCCGCCTTCTGGCAGAAGGCAGCTCCTCTTCCCTTGATTCCAGCGAGAGGCCCGGCCCTGGGCCCCGATTGGTCACCGCACCAGTCCTGAGCCAATCACGGTGGCCAGGGGGGATGGAACACACCGATTGGCCAGGTCCAGATCAGGTGACCATGTGAGCTGCTCCCCCTGTGTCAGCGGTGGAGACAGTGCGATGCCCCGAGAGCAGGGCTGAGAGTCCAGTCACCGTGTCCCTGTGCTCAGTGTCCTGGGACGGGCCTCCTCTCTACACACCACTTTGTCCTCTGCAGGTAAAATAGTCATGACACACCTCTTTCCTTCCCAAGCGCTGTTTCACGCACCCACATTCAAGGGAGCAGGACCTCCTGTTTGAAGATAGGTTAGGAGATCCTCTCTTGACCTCTGGGCTTGTTTCCTGTGTCATGTTAGAATAATCTATTCAGTCTAAAAACCCCCACAAGTACCACCACAAGCTGCTTTGCGTACTCAGGATTCTTAGCTGTTCTGAGTTGAGGGCATGGCCCACGGGCCTCCCAAAGGGAATGAATTTTGTCCAAGGAAGCACCACCCTCCAAGAGAAACATCTGGCCGGATTGGGAAAGGGTCGCGGGACTCGGTGGACGTATGGGATGTCCTCGTTCTTACACATATAGGGTGTTTTAAACCCTGGTGCCTGGCCTGACAGCAGCCTGCTCCTGGTAGGAAGAAACCATAAGAGGCTGGTCCCCTCCCCAAGCAGGACGCCCCAGAGCGGTGGCTTCTGTCCGGACTGGCCCCTCGGGCAGGGAGTTTGGAGCCACAGAACCACAGGGGCCTCGAGCCTTGGCGTGGGCGTGGGAAGGGCAAGGGGCTCGGGGAAGGGACAGGGTCAGGGCCCTTGCAATGGACCGCCGCCAAATGCTGGACAAAGACAAGAAATAACAAATGTCATACCTTACAGTTCCCAAAGAGCCAAGAAGGCCCAGAAGAGTGACCAGGACTGTGCCGTCCGAGGTGGGGGAGGCTCGCCCAGCACAGACTGGACGGGTTTAAACCTCCACTCCCGGCTCAACTCACAGGAACAGCGACCTCACCACGGTTGTTCCCGGCACTTTCCTTTTAAAAGAAGGGAATCACAGAACAAGCAAAAAGGTCTCCATGGGGGATTTCTGGTGGTTGAGGATGCCAAGGGCCCCTCTTCGTCCCCACGGCTGCCTGAGCCAGCCTGTTGTATGTCACGGTCACCCATCTTCGCTGAAGGGCAGCCTCCTAGGGTGTTGGAAGGTTGGCCTCAATGAGGCCAAGCCTGGGGTCCTTAGCTCCTCCCAGAGGGCTCCCGGGTAGCACACCTCCCCAGCCCACCCTGACCCCACAGCTGCCGCCCACCCCAGAGGGCCCCGTCACTGCCATCAGGGAATCAGGGGTGCCAAGTCTCAGGCCTGAGAGTGGTGGGGGTGCCTCCACGGCATCCTGTGTGTGTACCCCAACTGGCTCATGGTCCAGCAGGAGCTGTGGGGAGCGTGTGGGCACTCAGGGACACACAGGATGGCTCCCGAGCACCGCCAGGCCAGGAAGGCACAGAGCCCAAGTGGGAAGCCTGGGTCGGACTTCTGACCACCACAGGGGACTGGTCATCTTCTCCCCTGTGCCCTTGGCTTCCTCAGCTCTAAGGATAATAGCACCACTCGGAGGGCCTCGGATGACAGGGCCGCTCTGAGGGAGAGGTCGTGTTCTCCCCGAATGTGTTCAAGGCAATGATGCCTGGTTAGTCCCTAATGACCGGGTGCATTCTTGGCAGCCCTGGGACCTGCCTGCTCTTCTAGTTGGCACCGGGGTCCCGCGTGGGTGTGAGCTGGAAGGCTGGTTCCAGGCTGAGTCTGTCTGCTTAGGTGACCGACATGCCCCCCGGGAGGGAGAGCGTCCGACACGGAGTGGGCCTCATCCCCTCCTTCTGATCAGCGCTAGGACCACCCTCCTTCCAGTTCCGGGAATTGGAAGACAGGGGCCCTTTCTGTGTCACCTGAACGTGTCATCTCACAGGAGCCTTGGTTGATGATGTTTGCTGAGTGATCCAGGGGGCCGGGGGGACAGTCCTGCTGAGCTCCTATTGTGTGCTGGCCGAGGATGCTCCTGAGGTCCTTCCTCAACCTCTGGCAGCATCCTCGGGTTTATTTTAATACTTGTGGACGAGGGGGCAGGCAGGGACTGCCACTGGGGGCTGACCCCGACTTGCTCACGCCTGCCTTCCACCTGGACGGCTTCTGAAAGGGACAGCAAAGTGCTCAGTCCGTGGGAAAGGGTCTGCAGGGAGGCATTTCTGCACCATGGTTCCTGCTGACCACGTCTGCACTGCCCGGGAGGAGCAGTCACATGGGGTGCTGGCATAAGCATGCCTTCTAAATATCCTGGACATGGTACCCTTGACTGTCTCCAGTGAGCCAGGACCCAGAACACAGTTTCTGAGGGAGCTGGGGCTGCAGGGACAGCTGGGGCAGATTTACCCCTCAGCTTTGGCATAGGGTCTGGCTCCTAAGGCCTGGCTTGTTGAAGGAATAAAAGACATGTATTCATTCACAGTTCTGCTTTGATGATGGGTGGGTAGGTTACTCAGATCCACCCTCTCATGGAAAACAAAAACAAACAAAAAAAAAGGGTCATGCCTTAAAGTTGCTGAAGACCTGAGAAGACCCAGAGGAGCAACTGCCTAAGAGGAGGAGTCCAGCAGAAGACCCCTCTCTCCCCACGGAGCTGGACTCCCAGGAGACGGCACTTTCAGGTGACCCAGAAAGGACCTCCCTCCTCCAGCCTCGGGGATGACAAGGAAGGTGGTTCTGTGCCGAGCAGGAGAAGGAGCAGGTGAGGACCCCAGTGGAGCCAGGCATGTCAGCCCGTGACCTTGGTTCAAGGTGATCCTATCCATAACACCCTCAGATGAGTGGAGAATGCAAGTGCCAAGTCTTCCTGGATAAGGACACCTTCTTCCCAGGCTTGGGAACTGCCCCACGGGTCATGGAAGGGTGGTGGCCATTGTGGAAGAGCGCCAGGCACACCAGGATGAAAGAAAGCTGGAGGACAACCAGCAGAAGTGACCCCCTCAGCTTTGGGATTCTGAGAGGATTTGATGGAGAATAAATCTAATAAATCAGCTAAGCTCATCTCATTTAGAGAAATCAACCTCAAGATAGAAAGGTCCTGCAAAGGACAGGAAACCATTGAAGAACATGACACAGCCAACTTGGAAAAGAACCAAACAGAACGAGCAGAAATAAAAAAGTGTCCTAACAAGAAGTGAAAATACAACAGACGCGTTTGAAGACACTCCACCTCTTCAGGAAAAGGAGACACGTGGCCACACGGCAGGGACCTGCTGATAATGTATGCAGCCCCCTGCCCAACCCCCTGCTCTTCAGGAAGAAACCCTGATCTCCAGCTGTATCATTTGCCAATTTCCATGGTGTAAATACTCCCGCCGTGGCCTGTTTCATGTACCAAAGGGTTAATACCCAGCTGGCAGAATTCCCGATGAGCCAGAAAGAGCTGACTCTGGCACACAACCAGCCTAGAGACATGGGAGGACCTCAAAACTGCAACCAGAGGGGCACAGATTTCAGCCCGACTACCTGGGACCAGGGAAGAGCCGTCCTTGGGAAACTTTAAAGACAAGACTCTTAAAACATGTCCAGAATTCACTTGATAACTTTGCCATTTCCTTCTCCAGTTTATAACAAGTATGCTTCCACAAAACCAAGACAGGCCCAAAGGAAGCCAGGTGGGGTGTATAAAAGCCTCAGCACTTAAGACTCAAGAGACATAAAAACTTTACAGCCAAAGAAATGAATGTGTAATGGTGGAGTTATGAATAGAGACATGAATAGCTTTGGGACTAGACAATGGCCCCTGACACCTCACTGTAGGAGAGGCTCATGGCATAGGCACTAAGCCTGGGGGTAGGAGTGAGATGGAGGCTGAAGACCACATTTTGTTGTCGTTCAGTCACTAAGTCACGTGACTCTTTGAGACCCCATGGACTGCAACACACCAGGCTTCCCTGTCCTTCACCACCTCCCAGAGCTTACTCAAACTCATGTCCATTGACTCCGTGATGCCATCCAACCATCTCATCCTCTGATGCCCCCTTTTCCTCCTGCCCTCAGTCTGTCCCAGAATCAGGGTCTTTTCCAATGAGTCAGCTCTTCACACGGGTTGGCCAAAGTATTGGAGCTTCAGCTTCAGCATCAGTCCTTCCAATGAATATTCAGGGTTGATTTCCTTTAGGATTGACTGGTTTGATGTCCTTGCTGTCCAAGGGACTCTCAAGAGTCTTCTCCAACTCCACAGTTCAAAAGCATCAAATCTTTGGCACTCAGCCCTCCCTATAGTCCAGTTCTCACGGTTCAGGGTGGAGTCTGACATGAGGACCCAGCACCCAGGTTCAACTGCCCCTGTTGGACCCAGTGGCCTTGATCTCCTTGCCCCACCTCTCAGAGCCTCAGTTCCTTCCCTCGGTAAAGGGATCTGACCCTTGTACCACAAGCCAGGTCAGGATGCCCGCAGAAGGTGGGGTGCGGATGGGGCTTTGCATCCAGGCTGACAAGTCCCTGAGAACATCTGTTGCTGAATTATCCTTACATACGGAGTTGTTGAAATTAGACTTGAGGTGCTTCTAAGTCGAGAACCCCCACCCCAATGTCCAGGCTATGAGGAGGGACCCCCAGCCCCCCATGCTCATCACCACACTTAGCCAAGTCTGGGAACTGTCTCAGACACCAGCTCATGCCCACAAAGCCTCAGCTGGAAACTGCAAGAAACATGCCCCTCTCCCCTGTCCCGTGTCCATGGCAACCCTGCCCACCCCCCAGCAGATGAAAGGCCCTCCATTCTAAGATGGAAAATCCAAGGTCCTGAGTGGGGAAGCCACTTTCCTGAGGCTGCTCAGCCCCCAGGAAGTGGCCAGCCTGGGTCTGGACCTGCACACGTGGCCTCAGAGGGGCTGTTGGGGTCTGAGCCTCTCTGGGAGCTCAGGTACCCTTACCGCCTGACCAGCCATCCTGGAGTCTGGTGTGGAGGTGGCTCCAATCCTCCAGCAGGCAGTTGCTCGCTTGCTTTTCAAAAAGCAATATCCACGAAGACGGGAAACAGATACCGCCACGGCCCACACCAGCTCCGGGGAGGAATGAGGAGAAACTACAGCCTGCCAGCCGTGGGGTGCGGTGGCGAGCCCTGAACGGCAGCTTGAAAGCAAACTGACCTTGTAGGGTTCACGTGTCTGCGGCCCTAACAATTCTGCCAAATCTGGAGTCAAGTTCAATATCAGGGAGGTGTGGGCCTTGGTCACCCCCAGTACACAGCCGGGATTTTCCTGTGTGGCCTTTTCGGCAATTACCAGTGGACATAAATAATGCCCTGGCTTTGAGTTTGCCCTTGAAAAATGCTGATGGGTTTCAGTTACAAGGAAACATGTTGGCCCACAAGCTGCTCCTGTCCATTTCCTGGGAACCCTGGCCGCTAACCCCACAGCCACTGGAGGGACAGAGCAGTGGGGGATGGGCGGAAGAGGTGCTCCTGCAGAAGGCAGGCCTGGGCCACCTGCCCCCAGGACCTTTTCCTACCATTTCCATCCTGTCTGCTGTCCCAGGGATCTCTGACATGACACCCCTCCTGGACCCTCATGTGTGAACCTGACTTTGGGGGCCGTCTTCTGGATCAAGGTGTCAGATCCTGATTTGACAATGAGGGCCCCCCTTGTGGGTGGCTGGGGAAGCATTTAAGCTGAGGTCCTCTGGGCCCACAGTGCCTGGCGGAGGGTGGGGGGCGAGTGGGTCACCTGTGGTCACAGCCAGTTGGCCAGGCTCAGCCTCCATCCGTCCTATACGCAAAGTTATGAGCACGTTTCTTCTAACCCACCACTTCCCCCTCCACTGGGTTCCTGGCCCAGGCACCCAGTGTTGTGTATGGGTCTCTGTCTGGGCTAACTCTGGGGCACTTGACAGGGGATTGGGGACATACGTAGACACTGGAGCGGGGAGGCTTCCTTGGGGAAGTTTCTGACAGCTCCTGGGAAACAGGCCTGCATGCTCCTCACACCTCTAAGTGTGGACCAGGGCCAGCAGTTTATACACCCTGGAGCAGGTGAGAAGCGCACTGTGGGGCACTCCTAGATTTACTAAAAGTCAGAACCTGCATCTTGATGACCTCCGGGGCTTCTGTGCACACCCCGGGACCCTGCACCGAGGCAGCCAGGCCGAGGCTTGATCCCCACCAGACCACCTGCCCTGCTCAGCTCTCCAACCACACGCCATGCCTCCCCTACCCATGGCTGTACTCTAGGGGTCCTGCGTGAGCTCCCCCCACTCCTGGGATAACTGCTCATGTGTAAAGGCTCAGTTTTGTGGCAGTGTGAATGGTGCCCTCCAAAAGAGACACCCACATCCCAACTCCCCATATTTGCCAGGGGGCCTTTGTTCGTAAATGGGGTCATTGCAGATGAAATCAAGTTAGATAAGGTTACAGTGGATTAGGTGGGCCTTATGCAGAATGATGGGTGTCTTTATAAGAAGAGGAGAGACACACAGAGAGGAGAAGGCCATGTGAGGAGGAAGCGGAGGCTCGGGGGATGTGGCCACGAACCCAGGAACACCCCAGAAACTGGAAGAGCTGGGAGTGATGCTCCTCCAGAGCCCAGGTCGGGGGGCCCGGTCCTGCTGACCCTTGACTTTAGACTTCTGGCCCCCAGAACTGGGAGAGACTCGATTAGTATTGTTTTAAGCCTCCCCGCCACCCCAGTTTGTGGTTGTCGGTATCAGAAGCCCCACCTGGGACACTCAATGTTCTGTGTCCCTAAGATCCACCAATCGACCGCCACCTCAGCCAGGCCAGTCTTCCCCCAGTCATCATGGGATGTCTTCTCAACAATAAACCTCCTGACTTAGGAGAAAGGCTCATGCTGCACACAGGGGCCCCATCTGTGTGGAGCTCAAAGCCCATGTTGCCTCGGAGCTGCTCAGCCTCACACACCTGCTGGCCCAGGGGGAGGAAAGGAGGTCACACACCTCTGAGCCCCTGGGACCTCCACACCCTGCACAGTCATAACTGCAGACGACCAGGCCAGCAGACATTTCAGGAGGGCAGACTTGCTCACCTGCCCCCATTCCTCTTGCTTCACTGTCCTTTTGCACCCCTACCCCTGCTCCTGGGCTTCCCTGGGGCCTCCCTTGGGGCTCAGCGGGTAAAGAATCTACCCGCAATACAGGAGACCTGGGTTCGATCCCTGCGTTGGGAAGATCCCCTGGTGAAAGCAAAGGCTACCCACCCCAGTATTCTGGCCTGGAGAATTCCATCAACTGTATAGCCCATGGGGTCGCCAAGAGTTAAACATGACTGAGCAACTTTCATTTCCTTCATCCCTGCTCCTGGTCCAGCCTGTCCAGTTGGCCCTCATGTTTGGGCCCGGGGGACACTGGTGATATCTGGGGACATTTTTAGCTGCATTTATGAATGCTGCAAGATATTAAATGCCAACAACACCAACGCTGAGAAATCCCATTTTAAGACTCTTCATCTTTTGGGCGTCATTGTTTGAGTATCCAATGGAGTTCATGGATTTCCTTCTCCCTGGGGAAGCATGCATAAGCCCCAATTTTGTTTCACAGTGGGCAAGGTAGTGTGGCTGGGCTCTCTCCGAGGCTATCTTGTTCCCCAAACCTTCTCACTTCTTGTAATCAGAGCACACCTGGGAATGACATCCCTGACATCTCTCCACTAATCAGGCTGGTTTGGACCCGCACACACCCCGCACGCTGCCTGTGCCCAGTGGCCCCTGAACAGACTCTGGTCTCGAGCAGGGGCAGGCATCAGACTTCCTGGGGCCTGACTCATCTCAGGGGAAAGCTCGGGGTTGCAGGGGCCATGGAAAAGTCGGTCACGATCTGAAGATACCACAGGAAGATGGCTCATGCTCAGCTCCAGCTTTTTGAAATTTGGAACCATTTAGTTTATGCCAATAACAGTTTCACCTAAAAAGGGCCCAATCAGAGACTTCCCTGGTGGTCCAGCGGTTAACACTCTGCCTTCCAATGCAGGGAGTGTGGGTTCAATCCCTGGTTGTGGAACTAAGATCACAGCATGCCTCGAGGTGTGGCCTCAAAATTTTTTTAAAAAAAGGTCCAATCAACTGCTGAAAAACTTTTAAAGCTATAGAACCAAATTATCACTGAAATTTGGGGTCACTGTGACCTTGTGATTTGTATTAATAATAAGAAATACATTTTTGGTCTTTGCCCCTGGTCCTGGCACAGAGTTCCTAAAACTCTGGGAATTACCTAAGTGGGGAGAGCAGTCAAGGTGTCTCTTCTTAGGTGAATGAGGTGACTTTGCGGAGAGTGCCTCCTTTCCAAAGGGGGGCGCTGCTTGCCAGGGTAAGTAAGCACATGGTTAGAGGACTGGAATTTCCGGTCCCTCCCCTGCCCCGCCTCCTCCCCTGACCATGTTTGGGAAAGCCAGAAGGGCTTCTGGTTGAAGCAATCACCAACAGCCACTGATTTACTCAATTGTGCTTGTGTGATGACTCCTCCATAAAAATTCCCAGACAAGGTCTGGACAGCTTCTGGGTTGAGGAGCACATACAGATTTGGGGAAATTGAGGCTCGGAGAGCGTGAAGTTCCATGCCTCCCACCCACACACCCTGTCCTATGTATCCCCCTCCATCTGCTGTTCCTGAGTTTATTACCTTTTACAATAAGGCTGTGATCTACTAGGCAACATGTTTCTCTGAGTTCTGTGACCACTCGACAAATTAATAGAACCCAAAGTCATTAGAACCTCTGAACAGGTAGCCAGTGGGTCAGAGCGCAGGTGACAATCTGGGCTTGCCAATGATGGCTGGAATAGGGGGAGAGTCTTGTAGGGCTGGGCCTTTAACCTGTGGGGTCTGGAACTACCCCCAGATAGGCAGTGTCCACACTGAGTTAAGCTGCAGGACCCCCAGCTGCTGTCACAGAAGTGCTGGGTGGTGCCGGGGAAACAACGCATGCATGTTGGAACTGGAAGAAGCCTCGTCACTTATTAGTACAACTCGATCTTTCCTGGTGGCCATAACCAAGGTCTTTATGCTTGATGCTTATCTCAAAGTCAGAAGTTTTAAGGAAGATATGTGTGGCGAAGGATTTAACTGGACTTGGAAAGGTTCTTCTTTCTCCTTTGTGAGCATGGCCATTCCATTATCATATGAGCAATAATGATACATGACTGAATATTCACATCACCAGTGAGAATTTCCCGAGTGCCAGACTCTAAGTTAAGTACTTTAGAATAACCCAGTGATGTAATGACTTGTTTTCCAGACGGTTCAGCAGAAAAGAACCTGCCAGCCAATGTAGATTTTGAAATGCAGGAGACCTGGGTTCAATCCCTGGGTGGGGAAGATCCCCTGGAGGAGGAAATGGCAACCCATTTCAGTATTCTTGCCTGAAAAATTCCACGGATAGAGGATATTGGGTGCTACAGGCCACAGGGCTGCAAAGAGTTGGACATGAATGAGCACCTGAACATGCACACAGTCGTGCAAAGATGCCAAATCCTGTTAGCATCTCTGTCTGACAAATGCTGAGACTTCATTGCTGTTGTTGTTCAGTCATCTGATTTTGTCTGATTCTTTGCGACCCCATGGACTATACACTCCAAGGAATTGCCTAGGCCAGAATACTGGAGTGGGTAGTGTTTCCCTTCTCCAGGGGATTTTTCTGACTCCCCACATATTGTAAGAGTCAACTTGAGAATTCTTGTTTTTTAGTTCATTTCAAATAGCCTTTGGGTATCTGAAAGGACACTGTAGGTACTTTCAAGATGTCTTCTGCAAAACAAAGCCCTTTTGGCAAATGTGGTCATGATATCCAGGTAGGCATTGCTGTTGTAAGTGTCACATCTCAGCCAGAAGCCAGATCCTAAGCTCTTCCTCTGGCAGAAACAAATTCACAAAATAAGCCAAGAAAGAGAGCTGGAAAAACAAACCACACCAACAACTAGAAAAGCATTCCTCATGAGACAAAGCTAGAGAAAAACCCAACATCCTTGTGGCCCCAAAACCCTCTTGGCAATGAATGTTCAGGAAGGAAGAGATGAAACATATCAAGTTCTAAGGAGAGGCAGTGCCCATGGCCAGTGTAGTTTAGAGATGGCCTGACTGCTCAGATGTAGACACACACTAATGTAAACCCTTTGCAGACAGCAGTGATGGTCATCACCATAGTAAGTGTTTACTCTGGTGATGACCTGCCCTGGGCACCACATAAGGGAGCAGACCTGATTCTCTTCCTCTGCCCCCACACCATTCACTCATGAGGGCAGCTCAGGTGCTATCGTGCCCTGCCTGCCTGTCTGGCTCGTCCGTGACCTGTGACCACCTCCAGGGAAGGACTCCGCCTTCTCTTCTCTCTGCACCATGAACCTGCACACGGGGGGCCTTCAGAACCTCAGGAGACTCACCCCACCCCACTATAACCAGAACCCTCCCCAGGCATTAAAACAGCAGTGGAGTCACTTTGGCCCAAGCCCTGGTTACGGATCCCTGGAACCTACTACAGCCTCTACAGCGTGAATGACCAGGTCCTTTATACACAGATTCCCGGCTGTGAGATCCGAGCTTTGGATTCATTGTCAGCTCTGTCCCTTCCGTGGCAGCCAGGTGGGCCACGATGCAGACAAAGGAGCTCATGAGCTGAGTTTCAAGGGAGGCATTGAAAGGACAGCGATGGATGCAACCTGTTGCAAACTGAGGGAGGGTCCCTACATGTCTCAGAAAAGGCCTCTGGTGTGCAGGTGTGGAGCAGGGCTCCCACGCTGCAGAGGAAAGAGAGGTCCTCAGGGCCAAAGGCTCGTGGCCTCTCCTGTAGCAGCTCCACTTGGTAGCTCGTGACCAGTGGACAGCCAGTGTGGTCACATGAGTGTGACTCTTATTCCCTCACAAAGCAAGAGAAAGGGGGCAGGGTATGGGAGAACCCGGAGGGTGCTGGTGGGGTGGATGAAGGGAGGTGTCCCTCCTCTCTTCAGTGCCAATTGCTTTTGTGAGTCTCACAGCTGCCAGAAGGCAGTTACCAAGTCAGGTCCCCACAGTATCCAGTGTGGGCTGGGTGCCTTACCCCCTGTCACATGCACAAGCCACACCATATGGTTTCCCTGAGTTCTAACAGCAGGATCTGGGGATTTTGTCTAGGTACGCACTTCCTTGCTGTAGCTGTGTTACCTGTTAGCCCCTTCTTGGAGCCCCAGTTTTGTCCTCTAGAAAAAAGACATCGATTGCTACCTTAGCAGGTTGCTGCCTTAATCCTGTGAAGACTAATTAGGGTAATCCTACAATGAATAGCTGGCCTTAGATACTGGGCTTCCCTGAGAGCTCAGCTGGTAAAGAATCCTCTTGCTACGCAGGAGTCCCAGGTCTGACTCCTGGGTTGGCAGTCCTGATCCTGATCCACTGCAGGAGGGACAAGCTACCCACTCCAGGATTCCTGGGCTTCTCTTGTGGCTCCGCTGGTAAAGAATCCGCCTACAATGCAGGAGACCTGGGTTCAATCCCTGGACTGGGAAGATCCCCTGGAGAAGGGAAAGGCTACCCACTCCAGTATTCTGGCCTGGAGAATTCCATGAACTGTATAGCCTACGGGGTCACAAGAATCATACACGAATGAGGGGCTTTCACTTCATTTTCAAGAGATATGACCTGAATCCAGATTAAACAGGAGTCTCCAAGTGTCATCTGGCATTTCTTCCCTGAAGCCAGCCAAAACCCACACAGTTGCATTTCCAGGGTCTCCACTTAGCCAGCTGGACAGAAAACCCAGCGCAGTTCAAACAAGCTGACAGACAAGCAGGAGAGGACTCACAGGCAGACGGCTTCCCTCCGGTTTCAGGTGGAGCTCCGGGACCACAGCAGGAGCGGGCGCTCTCAACCCCTGGGCTCAGCAGCACCCTCATTCTCAGGCCAGCAGCTCTGCCCTGATGGGCTCAGGAAGGTCACCAACTGCCCCAGGCTGACCTCACGCCCCTCCCACTGCTGGAGCCTGACCTCAGCCAGCCCGTGCCTTCTGGCAGAAGGCAGCTCCTCTTCCCTTGATTCCAGCGAGAGGCCTGGCCCTGGGCCCCGATTGGTCACCGCACCAGTCCTGAGCCAATCACGGTGGCCAGGGGGGATGGAACACACCGATTGGCCAGGTCCAGATCAGGTGACCATAGTCTGCAGGACCCATGTGAGCTGCTCCCCCTGTGTCAGCGGTGGAGACAGTGCGATGCCCGGAGAGCAGGGCTGAGAGTCTAGTCACCGTGTCCGTGTGCTCAGTGTCAGAGGACGTGCATCCTCTCTACACACCACTTTGTCCTCTGCAGGTAAAATAGTCATGACACACCTCTTTCCTTCCCAAGCGCTGTTTCACGCACCCACATTCAAGGGAGCAGGACCTCCTGTTTGAAGATAGGTTAGGAGATCCTCTCTTGACCTCTGGGCTTGTTTCCTGTGTCATGTTAGAATAATCTATTCAGTCTAAAAACCCCCACAAGTACCACCACAAGCTGCTTTGCGTACTCAGGATTCTTAGCTGTTCTGAGTTGAGGGCATGGCCCACGGGCCTCCCAAAGGGAATGAATTTTGTCCAAGGAAGCACCCGAGAGGCTGAATCACTGAATCACTTTGCTGTACACCTTAAACAAGTTATTGTAAATCAACAATACCTCAACTTAAAGAAAAGATATTCCTTCATCGAAAATTCTTCGAAATTTTGTAAAGTTTTTCTTTCAATTGTTGGTTCTTCAGTTCAGTTCAGTT
>SJYR01001311.1:25527-37847 GCA_006410655.1 Kobus ellipsiprymnus
AGAAAAAAATACCCCTCTAGGTTAACCCAGATATTCTATTTCTTCTAGGAAGCCTCATGTTCTAATAAGAACATGATTAAGAATCTAATATAATCTATTTTCAAATATATTCACAAGTTCTTGGCTCTCAGGATGCTGTGATTGAGGTTTTTGGGAGAGAGGTGGTTGAAGGGCTCCAACATGACCCTGGATACGTGCCATCTTGGGAATGCAGTTATCTTCTCACAGTTATCTTCCTAACTGTCAGAGACAGCCCCACAGGAGGTGTAGTGTCCATGTTGGGGTGGGGAGATTGGGGGAAAAGTGAAATGTCAGGAAAAATGGTACCGAGCTGGAGAATGGGAGTTTCCTGTTGTGAGCTGTCACAGGACATCTGGTGCTGGTTTGGATGAAAGGGGGGGATAACTGAGCAGGAGCAGACTGTGGAGGAGAGGAGAGATGGCACTGGAGGACTGCGGAGGATTAAAACAGCAGGTTGTGCTCCCATGGCTTCAGGGTGAGGGCAGAGGGGCCAGTGGGCAGGGGCGGAAGGGCAGCCCCTCGGAGTGGATATAGCTCTGTACTCAGCACCTTGGCTTGGGAAGGGGACAGAAGCCTGACCATGGAGCCTCCCAGGAACTCAAAGGGAGAAGAGCTAGGGCGTAAGTTCCAGGAGAAAAAAAAAGGAGAAGGGCAGCCCCTCGGAGTGGATATAGCTCTGTACTCAGCACCATGGCTTGGGAAGGGGACAGAAGCCTGACCATGGAGCCTCCCAGGAACTCAAAGGGAGAAGAGCTAGGGCGTAAGTTCCAGGAGAACAAAAAGGGGGGGGGGGTGTCTCTGTGAGGTTGCAGGGCTGAGTCACCAGGCCCACTGAGAAGGATACAGAAAGGCCAGTGGGGACAGAAAGAGAAGGTGGCCCCAGAGTGGCAGGAGGCTCACAAGTGAGGGGCCACAGAAGGACCCCAGCAAGCAAGATACCTTCCCAGCTGCTCTGTCACAGCCAGTCTGCACCTCCAGGGAGCCTAGCAGGCCCAGGTGCAACCCAGAGACACCACTGGGGGAGGCTGTGGGGAGTCAGGCCAGGCTGGGGTCCCTTTCCCAGGGGAAGGGCAGGGAGGAGATGGACGGAGGAGGGGCTGAATTCCAGTCTTCAAGAAACCTGGTGCCTGGAAATCTTGAGTCAGGGCAGGAGACGCACCCATGCAGGCAGAAAGAGGGGAAAGTGAAAGTGAAGTCACTCAGTTGTGTCCAACTCTTTGGGACCCCATGGACTGTAGCCCACCAGGCTCCTCCACCCATGGGATTCTCCAGGCAAGAATACTGGGGTGGGTTCCCCTTTCCTTCTCCAGGGGATCTTCCTGACCCAGGGATCGAACCCAGGTCTCCCTGCATTGCAGGCAGACGCTTTAACCTCTGAGCCACCAGGGAAGCCCATAAGGAGGGGAAGGAAGGAGTGAAGCCCCCAGCAAGAACATATACCCCTGCCCTGTGCCACTCACAGCTTCTCCAGAGGAGACTGCAAGGAGGGGGAGGAAAGTACACACATGCTTCTTTTTATATAAAGTTATGTATTTTGGTCATGGACACATGAATATATGAGTCTTTTCTAGCTAGTGGATAATGTAGCTATTTCTTGTATTGTTTGATAATATCAACAAACTCTTGAAAGGGGTCTCCAAGTGTTTCCCTTTCTAGGAGAAGAGATAAACCAGGGACTCTGTGGTTTCTTCAGGAAAGGCACATGCAGAGGCTGTCTGTCCTGTGTTCTTCTGTCCTGTCTTTAGGCTCACAATCCTTTCTTCTACCGATCAATTGCACAGTTAAACACGTGTAGTGTGGATTTTTCACTTCAGCTGTTTGACTTTTCAGCCCTACAACTGTGTTTTGATTCCTTTTGATAGTTTCTATTTTTATAGACCGTTCCCTGCAGTAATCCTCACTTCTTAAGTGTCTGCTCCAGCTTTGATAACTGTATGCAGCTGAGTAGCCATCACCCAGTCAAGACACAGAACACTCCCAGCACCCTACACAGTCTCTTCTGCCCCAGTAGTCCCTTCCCACCCACCCCACCAGGACAGGCACTCCATCCCAGGGTATATGTGACTCAAATGAGGAAAATAGAAGTAATAGTTATTCCCCAAATGCAGAGAGTTATTCCCCATTTTCAGTAGTCTAAATAAGGAAATGAAAGCATGCGGTAGTCTCCAGGGAAGGTGAAAAGATAAAATTAAGTACCAATTTTGATTTTTTGAAACCATCTCAAAACAGGAGGCTGTATCCACAATGATACCACCTGACCTGCCTCTTGAGAAACCTATATGCAGGTCAGGAAGCAACAGTTAGAACTGGACATGGAACAACAGACTGGTTCCAGATAGGAAAAGGAGTACGTCAAGGCTGTATATTGTCACCCTACTTATTTAACTTCTATGCAGAGCACATCATGAGAAATGCTGGGCTGGAAGAAGCACAAGCTGGAGTCAAGTTTGCCGGGAGAAATATCAATAACCTCAAATATGCAGATGACACCACCCTTATAGCAGAAAGTGAAGAGGAACTGAAGAGCCTCTTGATGAACGTGAAAGAGGAGAGTGAAAAAGTTGGCTTAAAGCTCAACATTCAGAAAACGAAGATCATGGCATCTGGTCCTATCACGTCATGGCAAATAGATGGGAAAGAGTGGAAACAGTGTCAGACTTTATTTTTTTGGGTTCCAAAATCACTGCAGGCGGTGACTGCAGCCATGAAATTAAAAGACGTTTACTCCTTGGAAGAAAAGTTATGACCAACCTAGATAGCATATTGAAAAGCAGAGACATTACTTTGCCAACAAAGGTCTATCTACTCAAGGCTATGGTTTTTCCAGTAGTCATGTATGTATGTGAGAATTGGATTGCGAAGAAAGCTGAGCGCTGAAGAATTGATGCTTTTGAACTCTGGTGTTGGAGAAGACTCTTGAGAGTCCATTGGACTGCAAGGAGATCCAACCAGTCCCTCCTAAACCAGGTCAGTCCTGGGTGTTCATTGGAGGGACTGATGCTGAAGGTGAAACTCCAATACTTTGGCCACCTCATGCAAAGAGTTGACTTATTGGAAAAGACCCTGATGTTGGGAGGGATTGGGGGCAGGTGGAGAAGAGAACGACAGAGGATGAGATGGCTGGATGGCATCACCGACTCGATGGACGTGAGTGTGAGTGAACTCCGGGAGATGGTGGT
This sequence comes from Kobus ellipsiprymnus, assembly GCA_006410655.1. NCBI lineage: Eukaryota > Metazoa > Chordata > Mammalia > Artiodactyla > Bovidae > Kobus > Kobus ellipsiprymnus. Next base: position 28,728 of record SJYR01001311.1, read on the forward strand.
GGACAGGGAGGCCTGGCGCGCTGCAGTGCATGGGGTCGCAAAAGTCGGACCCGACAGAGCGACTGAGCTGAAATGAACTGAACTGAACTGAGTGTGCTGAGAGTGCTATATCTAGATGATGGAAAAACAGTGAGGTTTCTATATATATATGTATCATTTTAACCCTCTGCAGGAAATGTGTCTAACAAAACATATAATAAATATTATTTTTAAATATACAATGTTTGACCGTGTTTATAAGAGAGACCTTTTTAATATGATAAAATTTACTTTAATGTAATTATTTCTCCCAACAAACCAAACGCTTGTAAGCAAGCATTACCTTGAACAATGCTAATTTTTTTTTTTAGACATGAACTAATCCTTTTTTCCCCCCACTTATTTATTTATTTTTGGCTGCACCGGATCTTATTGCTATGCTCAGGCTTTCTCTAGATACAATGCACGGGCTTCTCCTTGATGTGGATCCTCTTGTTTTGGAGCATGGGCTGCAGAGCGTGTGGGCTTCAGTAGTGATGGCACACCGGCTTAGTTGCCCCCTGGCCTGTGGGATATCCCTGGACCAAGGATGGAAGCTGTCTCCCCTGCATTGGCAGGTGTTTTTTTAACCACAGGCCCAACAGGCCTAAAAAAAAAACCTTTGTTTTTGAAAGGGGAATTCCAGCCAGCTTCTGCATTTACAGTAATCACAGTGATTCAGCAGTAACAGGGTGAGTTTATTCACTGGTCCCACACGGAGCATCCAATGTGCACGTCTTCAGTCCTCATCTGTTGCTGTTGTTCAGCACTCAGTTGTGTCCACTCTGTTACCCCCTGCACAGCAGCATGCCAGGCTTCCCTGTCCTTCACTATCTCCCAGAGTCTGCTCAAACTCATGTCCACTGACTCGGTGATGCCATCCAAGCATCTCATCCTCTGTCACTCCCTTCTCCTCCTGCCCTCAGTCTTTCCCAGCATCAGGGGCTTTTCCAATGAGTCAGTTCTTCCCATCAGTTGGCCAAAATCCTTGTTCTCCAAAGGACTCTCATGAGTCTTCTCCAGCACCTCAAATGATCTAGAAAAATAATTAGTATGAAATGATTGCCATTTTAACCACCTATTGAATGTGTCTTTCTTTATTTTAGAAAATTCATTTCCAGATTTCCTGCTTTTGCTTAGAAGAAGGTAAGAGTTACATAAACATCCCCCTTGAGCAGGCTGACCAAGAAATGCATCCTGGCCTAGGTCTCTAGCTAGGAACTGGGGTTTGTGCCATGGGGTGAGAAGGTGGAGCTCTGCAGAGCCTTTGTGTAATTGTGGCTTTATAGAGTAGTCACGGGTCTAGAACAAGCTTGACTTTCGGTCAAAGCACCTCATGTTATTTTCAACTATTATAAAAGGAAATGAAAGGGAATAAGATGTAGTATTCTGGTGCTATACTCTGTTTTTAAAAGCAGGGTGGTTATGCAGAGTTTGAGCACAGCAAAAAGGTTTTCGGTTTTGTTTTTCTTCCTCCTATTTATACACAGATGAAATTCTTGAGAAATCTAGTTAAGGGGCCGAAGTTGAGGTTAACTGGTGTAAAATCCAGGAGAATTGGAGGAAGTCAGGAAGATGGAAGAAGAAGTGGATGGGGCTGCAATCTATAAAATCGGCCCCCTCTCCTGCATCACACCCCTCTGCAGTGTAACCCATGGTACTTTGTCTTCAGTCAGTCCCTCCCGCTAGCCCCATGAGGACAGGAGAGCGACTCAGCTTTGCCCACTGAGCACAGGGGTGGTGGGCCCAGTTAATCTGCCCTGTGTAAAGAAATTGGGCCTGCAGCCCAGCACACAGGGCACCAGACCCATCCATTCTGTGTGTTTAGGCAAAAGTGGCTGAGGATCACAGTCCAACAAATACCAAAGCTGCTTCTGATTCCAGACTCACTCCTGAGTGCCTTTTCTTTTAAAGTATAATCAGGCTCCCTCCTGATTGCACTTTGTCTCAGATTGCATAATAAACATGCTTTTATTTAAAAAATTGTTTTGCATTGTCACTTCTGAACTATGTTGATGATATCCTATCTGACATAGCGACAGAGTTTGGTTTTTTGTTTTTATTTTCACTCAAGCAGGGTTCTGTCTTCAAAGAAGACAGAAGAACGACCTGAGAAGTGTCACTCTTTTGGAGGCCAACACTAAGGTGAAGATATTGCAATATCCAGGGAGAGGATAATTCTAAAAGATGAACTTCAATAAGGTACTTCTGAGCATATTTTCCATGGGATTTTCGCAGATGAAAAAGATCCAACTATGGAGAAGGAATGGCAACCCACTCCAGTATTCTTGCCTGGGAAATCTCATGCACAGAGAGCCTGGTGGCCTACAGTCCACGGCATCACAAAGAGACAGACACAACTTAGCAACTGAACAACAACAGTACACAACCAGGCAGATTGTGATTTGGGGAAACACTGCTTGATGGAAATGTAGAATAAAACAGAGAGTGAAGTGACCTAGCAATATGGAGCATAGAGTTTTAGAAGAGATTAAAAGTGTATAGAATAAGAGTTGCAAATATTCAAACAATAAAGTCTGTGGCTAAAGGAAAAAGAGAAAAAGATCCAAATAAAGAAAAGCAAGTATTTGTAAAAACGGATAAAGATCAAGCTTTTGAAATTCGGGTGACAATGATGCTCACTGAGGGTTGTAAGCTCTGAGGTCTTCATCACAGAAATCTTCTTCCTGTCACCAGGGTGTGTACAGAAGGAGAAAAGCCCTTGGGGATATTGGCTCACATGAACTGGGGAAATCTGAGATTGTTTTTACGGCAGTGCCGATTAGTAGAGGCCCATAATCCACAGGCGGTTTCTCAACAAGACTTGGTTCCCATGACTGCTCAGGTTGCCTGAGGAATGAGCTATCTGCCCAGCAGGGAAGCATCCACCAAGATGCGGCTGTTAGGAACCGTATCGCTGAGGACACGCTTCAAGTGAAGCTCGCAGACAATGCTGTCTGCAGAGCTTTGTTCCCCATGGACTATGTCATTGCCTGGGGGACAATGAAAACAGGTGCGTTTGGTGGACGGCCCTTGAAAGTCTGGTTAATGATGAGTTCTCCAGTGCCAGTGACCTGTGGGCCTTCAGAGGGATGCTGTGGGAGCTAGCTTTTGACTCTGGGCCAAATGCCCTGCGTGGACATGGACCCCTTTGACATGGCTGCGTGCCCTAAAAGACGGTTACCGCACTGTCCCGAGGAACAGTTTGCTGTGATGGCTTGTTGCTGGCCCTTCGATCTGGAAGAGAGATCCCAGTTTTAGCAGCTGGTCATGTATAGCCGCCTCTGCCATGTCCTCATGATTACAGATGAGTCACTGATTGCACCCCATGTTCAGCTATGTATCTNAGATGGTTACCACACTGTCCTGAGGAACTGTTTGCTGTGACGGCTTGTTGCCGGCCCTTCGATCTGGAAGAGAGATGCCAGTTTTAGCAGCTGGTCATGTATAGCCACCTCTGCCATGTCCTGATGATTACAGATGGGTCACTAATTGCACCCCATGTTCAGCTATATATCTTGAAAGAAAAAGATCAAAGAATTTGTGCACCTGCCTTAAAACCACCACAGGTAAATACTATTAATAATCTTGTTTTTTCCTCTTAACATTTTTAAATACCTTTTTTAAAAAACATTTTTTCCTTTCACTGATTATTTTGCTACAATGTTACTTTTGATAACTCCCTAACATACTGTATGGGTCTAACACCAGTAACTTAACCAGAATCCCACTGGGAACATTTTAATTATTTTGAAGTTTTTGACATTTGAATAATACGACAAAAACATTTTGTCACATAAATGTCTATATGTGTGTTAGTCACTCGGTTGTGTCCAACTCTTTGCAACCCACGAACTGTAGCTTGCCAGGCTCCTCTGTCCAGGGGATTCTCCAGTCAAGAACATTGGAATGGGTTGCCATTCCCTTCTCCAGGGGATCTTCCCAACCCAGGGATTGAACCCAGGTCTCCTGCATTGCAGGCAGATTCCTCACCGTCTGAGCCACCGGGGAAGCCCAAATGTCTCTAAAATCCATGATTATTCCACAAGGCTAATAGGTAGACTACAATGGTCATTAGTGTGGAAATGGTTTCAGCAACTCAGAGAATGGAGCAAAAGCCAAGTGCTTAATAAGACATTGTCTGGACACTCTCCAGGGAGGGAGGGGTGGAAATCCTGGGAAGTGGTTTGCATCAGGAAGATTCCAGACTCCTGTGGGATGGTAGCATAATGGAGGACAGAGACAGCGTCAGAGCCAGAGACCCTTTGCTGTGATTCAGCAGGGAGAGCATGAGGTGTGCTCAAGGGGACAGAAAGACAAAAGAAACCAGAGGAAGACAGCCAAGTGCTGAGACACGGTAAAACCCGAGTCTGAGGAGTCAAGAAAAAACAGGCCAAGAAGACTCAGGACCCAGGAAAGGGATGGGTGAAAAGTCACTTCACGTTTTTGTGGAAATCTATTCCAAAAACTGAGTTTTGTATTTTCTATTTGTCCAACTCAAACTATTGGGGGATGTCAAAAAATCTTTATAAGTTTATATGTATTTAATGAAATTCCACAGAGTGAATGTTTAATATCCAGGCAGAGAGACTGTTTGCATCCTGCTTATCTTTACTACTGGGGACAAATTTATGGCTTTTAATCCTATTATTTTCAGTTTATAAAATGGACATGACATTTTTCAGATTTGCTCAAAGTTTAAGTTTTTTGAGCAAAGATTGTGGGCAACTTTGCTTAAAGGCTGTTTGAAGGGTCAGCAGGACTGTTCAGGTGGTGCTAGTGATAAAGAACCCTCCCTGTCAATGCAGGAGACCTAAGAGATGCTGGCTCCATCTCTGGGCCCAGAAGAGCCTCTGTAAGAGAGCATGGCAAGCTGCTCCAGGATTCTTGCCTGGCGAATCCCATGAACAAAGAAGCCTGGTGGGCTAAGGTCCATAGGCTGCAAAGAGTTAGACACGACTGAAGCAACTTAGCATGCAACAAGCACAAATGGTTGACACGCCTTAGAAGGGAGAGGTTGGCTACCGCCCTGTGGGGGCTAGAGGTTGTCCCCTGCCAATCAGGGCCATGTACTCACATTCTAGGCTTCTTTCCTCCAAAAGGGACTTTGTTTGTATTCAGAAGAAAATACAGGATCTTTCCTACTGAGGAGGAGAGCAGGAATAGATGTGTCAGCCATCTATTTAAGCTCTGAGTTTCATAACCTGGAATTTATGCGTAAACCCCACTGCACACACAGGTACACATGCCTCTACCCTCTCCCCCTATGGGGAACCAGGGCTAAGTTTACTCGGCAACGAAACAGTCTGATCCTTGACCCAGAGGTCTCATGACAGGATGGTGTGTGTACAGTTGGCTAGCATATATGTTTGTATGCATACATATACACTTGTATACTGGTATAAATACATGCTATCCAGGTATACGTGCACACTCATAAAGACTCATATAAATAACTGTGGTAAGGTAACTCATTAACTCGCAAGTAGGATCTCAGACCTGTCAGAATTTCAGACAAAATACTGAGAAATGGACCAACAGAAGCAGCGGGATGTCTCAGGATCAGGGTGAGAGGATGGTGACTTCCCCCACCTCCAGTCGCTCACTTGCTCTAATGAAACAAGCTGCCATGTTTTGTGCAGCCCTATGGAGAGGCCCAAGCTTCCCCGGTGGCACTGGGGGTAAAGAACCTGCTTGCCATTGCTAGAGACCTAAGAGATGCCAGTTCAATCCCCGAATCGGAAAGATCCCCTGGAGGAAAGCATGGCAATCCACTCCAGTATTCTTGCCTGGAGAATCCCATGGACAGAGGGAGCCTGGTACAGGGTCGCCAAGGGTCGGACACAGCTGAGGCAACTTAGCATGCACATACACACATATGGAGAGAACTGGGCTTCCCTGGTGGCTCAGCCATGAAGAATCTGCCCGCTAATGCAGGGGTCTTGGGTTTGATCCTTGGGTTGGGAAGATCTCCTGGAGAAGGAAATAGCAACCCACTCCAGTATTCTTGCATGGAGAACTCCACGGACATAAGGGCCTGGTAGTCTAGTGAGCTCTCAGTTCCTTTTCTGCAGCTTCTTCTTTACGTTTTTCCCGGATTCTTGCTTCTTTTTTGTTTCCCTTTTTGACAAAATGTTGCTAAGACATTTTCTAGGTAAACTGTCTGGTCTGCTTGGTTAAATGTGCAGTAGAGGTATAAGACAGAGAAGGCAATGGCAGCCCACTCCAGTACTCTTGCCTGGAAAAGCCCATGGATGGAGGGTCTTGTGGGCTGCAGTCCATGGCGTCGCTAAGAGTCAGGCACGAATGATCGACTTCACTTTCACTTTTTACTTTCATGCATTGGAGAAGGAAATGGCAACCCACTCCAGTATTCTTGCCTGGAGAATCCCAGGGACAGAGGAGCATAGTGGGCTGCTGTCTATGGGGTCGCACAGAGTTGGACACGACTGAAGCGACTTAGCAGCAGCAGCAGGCTACAGTCCATGGGGTTACAAAGAGTCTGACATGACTGAGTGACTAATAAACAATAAATGGAGAAACCCACATCACAATAAACAATAAACGGAGAGGCCCACATCACAAGGACAAAGGACAGCCTCCTGCCAACTGCCCCCAAGAACTGAATCCAGCCCCCACCTCATATATATGCTTGGAAGCACGTCCTTTTCCATTTAGGCCTCAAAGGGACCACAGCCCCAGTCTGGTGAGACTCAGTATCAGAGAACCAAACTACACTGAACCATTAGAAATGGTGATGTAATAAAGGCTGTGACAAACCTAGATGCCGTATTAGAAAACAGAGACATCACTTTGCTGACAAAGATCCGTCTGGTCAGCACTATAGTATTTCCAGTAGTCATGTACGGATGTGAAAGTAGGACCATAAAGAAGGCTGAGCACTGAGGAACTGATGCTTTGTTTAACGTGGTGCTGGAGAAGACTCATGAGAGTCCCTTGGATAGCAAGGAGATTGAACCAGTCAATCTTGAAGGAAATCAACCCTGAATATTCATTGGAAGGACTGATGCTGAAGCTGAAGCTCCAATACTTTGGCCACCTGATGGGAAGAGCCGACTCACTTGAAAAGACTCTGATGCTGGGAAAGATTGAAGGCATTAAAAGAAGCAGTCGACAGGGTGAGATGGTTGGATGGCATCACCGACTCAGTGGACATGAGTTAGAACACACTCTGAGAGATGGTGAAGGACAGGGAAGTCTGGCATGCTGCTGTCCATGGGGTCACAAAGAGTCAGACATGACTGAGTGACTGAACAACAAGAATAAGGCTGTAGTTTTAGAACACTAAGTTTTAGAGTAATTTCCACTAATACGTGCTCTTACCTATCCTATAAAACTGTAAAGATGCATCCCATATGTGAAATGTTAGTCGCTCAGTCATGTCCGACTCCTTGTGACCCCATGAACTGGGACTTGCCAGGCTCTTCTGTCCACGGGATTCTCCAGGCAAGAATACTGGAGTGCATTGCCATTTCCTTCTCCAGGAGATCTTCCAGACCCCGGGAATGGACCCGTGGCTCCTGCGTTGCAGGCAGACTCTTTATCATGTAAGCCACCAGGGAAGCTCAAGCCTATTGATTATATAATATTGCCCCTACACCCTCACCACCCCCCCAACCCCTCAGCTTCTCATAAAGTGTTAACAGACACAAAAACAAATGGAGACCCAGTCAATCTTCTCCATTCATAGACAACTTGGATGATTTGAAATAGGGATCTCACACAGGCAACACTGCTTTTCAAGAATTTAAAGTATAAATTCACCTCTTCCTCTTGATTTGTGATCTAAAATATTTTTCTTCCCACTCCTGATGTAATATGTAATTGTTCACAGGCAAGAGTGGGGGCAGTCATGGGGGTGTGCAGCTCTGCACTAGCACTTTTGCTCTGGGGAGGGGGATGGGCTGGGACCACGGGGCTCCCCCAGGAAATCTAGGTGGGTGGGGGATCCTACCCTAAGGCCCTACGGTCCAGGGGAAGGGAGTTGGGTCTCCCATGAGGTTTCAGGGCTGAGCCACCAGACCCACTGTGATGAGGATGCAGAAAGGACAGCAGGGACAGAAGGGGAAGGTGGCCCCAGAGTGGCAGGAGGCTCACAAGTGAGGGGCTGCAGAAGAACCCCAGCAACCAGGGCCGCACCAGCCCTTCCCAACAGCTCTGTCAGAGCCAGTCTGTACCTCCAGGGAGCCCAGCAGGCCCAGACAGGACTCAGAGACACCACAGGGAGGAGGCTGTGCAGGAGCCCCGCCAGGCTGGAGCCCCTCTCCCAGGGGAAGAGCAGGGAGGAGGTAGATAGAGAAGGGGCTGAATTCCAGTCCCCTAGGAATCTGGCATCTGAAAATCCTGAGTCAGAGCAGGAGACATACCCATGCAGGATGAGCCTGAGGCATAGAGGGGAGAAGGAAGGAGTGGGTCACACAGCAAGAACACACCCCTGTACCCTTCACTCAGAACTGCTCCAGAGAACCAGAGGATGGGGAAAAAAACACACATGCCTCTTTTTATATTAAATTACATATTTAATTTGGTCACAAATTCATAAAATTGTATATTTATAGAAAAGTATATAATTTCATAACATGTTGATAGTTTTTATACTTTTTATAATCCATATTTGTCAAAATGTATAAACTATATATCAAATTATAATATTTGTATATAACATCACATATTTAATTTGGTCACAAAGTCATAAAATTGCATGTTTACATAAAATTGCAAAATTTTTATGTAACTGCCATGTAATTTGGTCACAAATTCATCCAATTGCTTATTTATATAAAATTATAAACATTGCATATTTAATTTGGCCACACATTCTTTAAACTGCATGTTTATAGAAAATTGCAAAATTTGTATATAACACTGAATGTTCAATTTGGTTCAGAATCATATAACTGCACATGTACATAAAATAAAATTTTGTATATGACATTGCATATTTAATTTGGTCACAAATTCATTACTGAGAAGAAACTTGAACAGGCATCCAGTCTTCAAGTAAATCTTTCAGTTGTCACATTTGCATTGGCATAAAGCAGTAATGCTTCCCGGATGGCTCAGCAGGCAAAGAACTCTCCT
>SJYR01001311.1:38094-56446 GCA_006410655.1 Kobus ellipsiprymnus
CTTGAAATTGTCACGTTTGCATTGGCATAAAGCAGTAATGCTTCCCGGATGGCTCAGCAGGCAAAGAACTCGCCTGCAATGCAGGAGACACAGGACACGCGGGTTCGATCCCTGGATCGGGAAGATCCCCTGGAGTAGGAAATGGCAACTCACTCCAGTATTCTTGCCTGGAGAATCCCATGGACAGAGGAGTCTTGTAGGCTTAGTTCACGGGAGTCGCAAAGAGTCAGACACGACTGAGCGACTAAGCACCCACTGGAAAGCGACAAAGGAGTCAAGTTTCCCGTTTCTTGAAAGTTCTCATTAGTAAAGTACACAACAAACGTGTACAAATGAATATACGTGACAAATACTGACAAGGCTGATACTTTAGATGGGCACTCAGGGAAGCCTTCTGAGAAAGGGACAAGTCACCTGACACTGGACTATTTATTTTTTAAACTGTTTTTCAAATGCACATGCTTTCTGTAATAAACAGGTGACAGTTTCAAATTGCATTGTGCCTTGTCTATTTATTTTAGCTGTGCAGACTCTGCACTGCGGCACACAGGCTCCTCTAGTTGTGAGTGCAGGCTCTACAGCACATGGGGTCAGTAGCTGCAGAGCACGTGCTTAGCTGTGGTATGTGGGATCTCAGTTCCCCAACCAGAGACTGAATCCGGGCTCCCTGCTTTGGGAGTGCAGAGTCTTAACCACCGAACCACCAGGGCAGTCCCGAGAATTCATTTCTATCTCCTGGGGATGAAGGCAGAGTGTTCTGCACAGAAGGAACAGCAAAGACAGGAAATACCTGCCTTCCAGGACAGGGAGGGACATCAGGGCCAGGGGGAGGTAGCACCAAGACCATGGGGGTCGGCCCTTCTACAAACACAAGTGAACTCCTCACACTGTGTCCGTTTGTACCTAAATTTTAGGCAATTCCAGTTTTGACCACACCAGTCACATCAACCTTAGGGAAGACAACATACAAGCCTTGAGATGGACTAGACCAAAAACCTCCCTGAGAATTGCTTCTGCCATTAAGTTATCCTGTAGTGATAGGAATACTATGGAAAAGGGTTTAGCAGAACTAAAACATTAAAAAAAAATACAAAACCCTAATATAGCAGGCATTTTAGGTCAGTTCTCACAGTATTTAAGAATCAGCATTTCTGTGTCTTTTCTGCAGAAGGTCAAAGCTTACAGAGGGGCTGAGATCCTTAGTTAGCCAATTTAAACACAAAAAGGCAATTCTGGGCTCAGAGCACCAGAATCAAGGGGGGCCCATCTAGTGCGGAGCGAGCCAACACTGAACATAACCCAGGAGCCCGTCCATTCTTCCTCCCAGAAACCATGGCAGATCCCTGTCCTCTCTTCCTTGAGCCCAGATGGAATGAAGGTCACCGCTAACAGAAACTATCTGACACTCACATTTAACCCACGTCCCACCCTAACCTCCCAGATGAGCAGGAGGAAGCCTGGGGAATGACAGCCCAGTTCACGGTCACCAGACCCAGCACGGGGGTGCCACTTCTCCTCCCTCTCTGCTCACTTGTTAACATCTCCCTATAAAAAATACAAATATGCACCCAACTATAAAGTTGACATGTTTAAAGCCTGGACCCTAAAGAGGTCACCAGGCAATCCCAAAGTGGTCAAACCCCCCAGCAGCGGGCTTGCTCTCCATTGTTGTTGCTGTTTTGTAGGTTTTAGTTTGTTTGTTTTTGCCTCATGGCTTGTGGGATCTTACTTCCTGACCAGGGATTGAACTCAGGGCTCTCAGCGCAGAGTCCTAACCACTGAACAGCCAGGGAATGCCCTCCTTTTGTATTTCTAATTGCTTTGGATTGCCAGGGCTCAACCAGGTAGCCCACATAAACCTAGAAATTATATTTGCAAAATGTTTTTCTACACATATAAATATATGCACAAACGTAAAAGTACAAAGACACACAAGAGGTCTGCACTTTAATGATGTCTATCAACCACTGAACAGCCAGGGAATGCCCTCCTTTTGTATTTCTAATTGCTTTGGATTGCCAGGGCTCAACCAGGTAGCCCACATAAACCTAGAAATTATATTTGCAAAATGTTTTTCTACACATATAAATATATGCACAAACGTAAAAGTACAAAGACACACAAGAGGTCTGCACTTTAATGATGTCTATCGCAAGTTACGGGGCCTTCCTGGTGGCTCAGTCAGTAAAGAGTCTGCCTGCAGTGCAGGAGACCCAGTCTCCATCCCTGGGTAGGGAAGATCCCCTGGAGAAGGAAAAGGCAACCCACTCCAGTATTCTTGCCTGGAGAAACGCCATGGACAGAAGAGCCAGCTTCAGCATCCATTTGGAAGCTCATTATGTATGACCAAGACTTACAAACTCAGACTTGGCATTTTCACAAGATCCCCCAGGATTGGTCTGCACATTATAGTTTGAGAAACATGTCTGGTTATAAGTGCTGCCTTCCCTTGCAATGATAGGGAACGACAGCCCAGTTCACGGTCACCAGACACAGCCCGGGGGTGCCACTTCTCCTCCCTCTCTGCTCACTTGTTAACATCTCCCCATAAGAAATTCAAATATTCACCCAACTATAAAGTTGACATGTTTAAAGCCTGGACCCTAAAGAAGTCGCCAGGCAATCCCAAAGTGGTCAAACCCCCCAGCAGTGGGCTTGCTCTCCTTCACTGCTGTTGTTGTTTTGTAGGTTTTAGTTTGTTTGTTTTTGCCTCATGGCTTGTGGCACCTTATGTTTTTTTTTTGTTTTGTTTTTTTTGTTTTTGTTTTTGTTTTTGTTTTTTTTTTTGCCTCACGGATTGTGGGATCTTACTTTCTGATCAGGGATTGAACTCAGGGCTCTCAGCACAGAGTCCTAACCACTGAACAGCCAGGGAATGCCCTCCTTTTGTATTTCTAATTGCTTTGGATTGCCAGTGCTCAACCAGGTAGCCCACATAAACCCAGAAATTATGTTTCCAAAATGTTTTTCTACACATATAAATAAATGAACTAACATAAAAATACAAACACATACAAGGTGTCCCTGCTTTAATGATTCTATTACAAGTTACAGTGCCTGCCTGGTGGCTAATGCCCTCCTTTTGTATTTCTAATTGCTTTAGATTGCCAGTGCTCAACCAGGTAGCCCACATAAACCTAGAAATTATGTTTCCAAAATGTTTTTCTACACATATAAATAAATGCACTAACATAAAAATACAAAACATACAAGGTGTCCCCACTTTAATGATTCTATTACAAATTACGGGGCCTGCCTGGTGGCTCAGTGAGTAAAGAGTCTGCCTGCAGTGCAGGAAACCCAGGCTCCATCCCTGGGTAGGAAAGATCCCCTGGAGAAGGAAACGGCAGCCCACTCCAGTGTTCGTGCCTGGAGAAACCCCTTGGACAGAAGAGCCTGGTGGGCTACAGTCCATAGGGTCTCAAAGAGTTGGACATGCCTCAGTGACTAACACTTTCATTATTAGTTACATCATTAAATGCATACATATTAACATGAATGACAAATTTCAAACAAATACAGATAAAAACTAAAAGCCTATTAGGAGTATGTCCTGAACTGAAAGATTGAGGTGCTCAAACAATCAGGGCACAGCACAGCCTATCTCACTTTCTTCATAAACATGTTAATACTTTCCTGAGTTCAGCAGGTGCTCTGGAATTGTCTCCTTTGTCAATCTTTGCCCCAGCATTTCCAAGGCACCCATCGGGGTGTTGACTGAGGTCCTCTGTCCCTTCTTGGTGACTGGCAGTATTTCACACAAGGCATCCGGAGAGACCCAGGCCTATTCTCTGGCCACAAGGATCTCATTTCCTGTGAGGCCCAACTGCCTCAGGAGCAAATCACAGAAGTCACAAGGAAAGGATAGCTGCAAAGTCACTGAAGAAGAGCTTCAGGCCGAGGTTGGGGGAAAGTCACAGAGACAGAGTCGGAACAGGCTTTCACAAAGGCAGAGGACCCTCAATTCAGGCCTTGACTTCGGGATGGGGACCTGAGGAGCTCCCCCTGCTGGTAAGCCTGCTGCTCTGCGCCCCTGACCTGCTTCCCAGCAGCAGAGAAAGAAGCCACACTGGCATTGGGTATTGGACTTGGCCAGCACCCAGAGCAGTTGCGGGCAGTCCAGGTCAGCAGAGAGTCCTGCCCTAAGCAGGGGTTGAGGGCCCATCTGGAAGAGGAGACTGCTGTCACAGAGGGAGAAGGCATCCGTGATATGAGACAGAAGGTGGGACAGTGAGGGGCAAGAGATCTCAGAGGAGGGCATCTGCCTTTCTCAGGAGGGTGAGGCCCCCTCGCTGCCACCTCTGCACTGGGGACAAGGCAAAGGCCTGGAGGGAGGAAGGTCTCCGGCCTCACACCCTGCTCGGCCTCACTGCCTGACACTATGGTAGAGCTGGATGGGGACAGACTCTGAGCAAGAATTTAATCATAAAATGGAGCAAACACCACCTGCCTCATGGACTGTGCTGCGGATTCAACACTGTGTCTGTGAAATGCTGTGCACACCACCATCCACAGGCAATAAGGAGGGCACCCAACACAAGGTTATATTCTCTAACAGTTACACTGAAAACATGAAAATAACAATACTAGTTTTCGTAAAATATGGTAGCAACTCAAAGTATTCTAAAAAATTTCATTTCAATATGTAATATAGATAGCTAATGGGAAGTTGCTTTATAACACAGAGAGCTCAATTCAGTGCTCTGTGATAACCTAAGGGAGGTGGGATGCGGGCGTTGGAAGGAGGCTCAAGAGGGAGGGGCTATATGTGTATACTGTCATCCTGCTTATTGAACTTCTATGCAGAGTACATCATGAGAAACGCTGGACTGGAAGAAACACAAGCTGGAATCAAGATTGCCGGGAGAAATAGCAATAACCTCAGATATGCAGATGACACCACCCTCATGGCAGAAAGTGAAGAGGAGCTAAAAAGCCTCTTGATGAAAGTGGAAGAGGAGAGCGAAAAAGTTGGCTTAAAGGGCAACATTCAGAAAACAAGGAGAGCCAAAAAGTTGGCTTAAAGCGCAATATTCAGAAAACAAAGATCATGGCATCCGGTCCCATCACTTCATGGGAAATCGATGGGGAAACGGTAGAAACAGTGTCAGGCTTCATTTTTTTGGGCTCCAAAATCACTGCAGATGGTGACTGCAGCCATGAAATTAAAAGACGCTTACTCCTTGGAAGAAAAGTTATGACCAACCTAGATAGTATATTGAAAAGCAGAGACATTACATTGCCGACTAAGGTCCGTCTAGTCAAGGCTACGGTTTTTCCTGTGGTCATGTATGGATGTGAGAGTTGGACTGTGAAGAAGCCTGAGCACCGAAGAATTGAGGCCTTTGAACTGTGGTGTTGGAGAAGACTCTTGAGACTCCGTTGGACTGTAAGGAGATCCAACCAGTCCATTCTGAAGGAGCTCAACCCTGGGATTTCTTTGGAAGGACTGATGCTAAAGCTGAAGCTCCAGTACTTTGGCCACCTCATGCGAAGAGTTGACTCATTGAAAAAGACTCTGATGCTGGGAGGGATTGGGAGGAGGAGGAGAAGGGGACGACCCAGGATGAGATGGCTGGATGGCATCACTGACTCGATGGACGTGAGTCTGAGTGAACTCCGGGAGATGGTGATGGACAGGGAGGCCTGGCGTGCTGCGATTCATGGGGTCACAAAGAGTCGGACACGACTGAGCCACTGAACTGAACTGAACTGATGGCTGGCTCATGCTGCTGTGCAGCAGAAGCAAGCACAGCATTGGGAAGCAATCTCCTCCATTTAAAAGTAAGTTACAATTTTTTCACTGCAATATGTAGTGTTAGTTGCTCAGTTGTGTGTCTGACTCTTTGTGACTTCATGGACTGTAGCCCGTCGGGCTCCTCTGTCCATGAGATTCTTCAGGCAAGAATACTGGAGTGGGTTGCCATTCCCTTCTCCAGGGGATCTTCCTGACCCAGGGACTGAACCCTGTTCTCTTGCATTCCAGGCAAATTCTTTACCATCTGAGCCACCAGGGAAGCCCCTCAACATGTAATCAATATACAACACATAAAACTGTTAACAAGACAAATTACAGTCCTTTTTTCTACCAACTCCTTGAACTACAGTATCGAGTTATATACTACAGCTCATCAGATTTAGCCACAGTTCAGGTGCTCCACAGGGCTTCCCAGGTGGCGCCAGTGGTAAAGAACCTGCTTGCTAATGCAGGAGATGTAAGATGTGGGTTCGATCCCTGGGTTGGAATGATCCCTGGAGGAGGGCATGGTAACCCACTCCAGTCTTATTGCCTGGAGAATCCCATGGACTAAGGAGCCTGGCAGGCTACAGTCCATGGGATTGCAAAGAGTTGGACATGATTCAAGAGACTTAGAATGCATGGACAGGGGCTCCACAGCCTCCCTGGGCCAGTGGGTGCCCTGCTGGACAGTACAACCTCTCGGATGTCTCAGAGTGGGTCAACCTGGCCCTGAGCAACCAGGGAGGAGAGAGGATGGTGGAGGAGGGAAGGACAGGGAGGTGTTGGGGCCCACTGTTAGAGGACAGAGGGGTGCACGGTGGGAAAAAGAGGAGGGGGCAAGGAGGGAATTAGAGTCCTGATGGTTCAGGGACAAGCCATCCCCTCTCTGAGTTGCCCTAACAGCTATGGAGACAGAAATTAGGACACTGTCCCTCCTCCCTCCACTCCTGATCCACTGCCCAGGAGAAAAACACTCAGTCTGAGTGGCGTCTGTTGGAACCAGCAGCCATCTTCTCCTCTGAGGCCCTTCAGATGCTGCTGGTTCCTGGAAAATCCAATGGAGAGCAGCCTTGGTCTTAACCGGGAGTCCTAGATTACAGAACGGAGCCTAGTAAACATCGTCCTGAAATTCTGGCAGATACAGCCATAAGCAAAACAAAACCCATGCAGGATATTGGAAGGGAGCAGACAAAAGAGTCACTAGTTTATATATGATTGTATTCTTATAAAACTCTAATGGTTCAATAATAATACTTAAATGTGACTGTGTGGAAGGAGGAATGTTAAAAATTATGACAATAAATTCTATAATGAATTATGAGTTGCATAAGCTCATAAGGTTATAGAACACTGTAATACAAAGATACTGCTTCAACAAGAAATGAGCAATTTACCAAAGAAAAACACATATGGAGTTGAGGTATTATAAAACTCTTAACTTAAAATGCTAACTTTTTTCATAAGAAAAATATAGAATAGCTCAAAGATCTCAATTCCTCCTAGATTAATTTATAAATTAAGGTAATACTCAAAAATCTCAAAACTATTGATATGATATGACCCCAAACTGTGAATGTCTGTGTGTGTGTGTGTGTGTGTATACATGTATAATATGTATATGTTTATTCACTCAGTTATGTCTGACTCTTTGAAACCCCCTGAACTGTAGCCTATTGGGCTCTTCTGTCCATGGGGATTCTCCAGAATCCTGGAAGAATACTGGAGTGGTTGCCATGCCCTCCTCATACACACACACACACACACACACACACACACACATATACATAGTGAAAATACTTCTATATTTTGACAAAAATTTTACTTCCAGTAGATTCAACTTAATAATACTTTTGAAATAAATGTGAAACTCCTACTATGATGAGGAATGGCTTAAAAGTATGTAACAGTCACACAGAAAAATATTAGGTAGTTCTGACTCCATCACTGGGTCAGTCATGGGAGGAGTGATCACCCTTCGGGTGCCCTGTTCTAGACGAGGGATGTGGTGACAAGACAGATGATAAACAGCATCAGAGGTGCCAGTGGACCAGAACAGGGGGTGGGGCTCCCTTCCCCTCCATGCCCTGGTCTCCCTCCATCACCACCTCCCCAGAGGAGAGGAGACCTGACCCATGACCGCTCCCTGTCTCTACCACAGGCCCAAGCAAGCAGAAGGGCCAGAGCACCACACTCACCAACAGACAGCCTGCTTGCTGCATCTCGGGACTGGGTGTTATCCTCTGTCAGGTTCTCTTCCTGCCAAGGGACCAGAAGGGAAAGTGAATCTCCATTGGTCAGCCTGTTGTTGTGTGCATGGTCCAGAGCCCCAGATCTTCTTAGGGGACATAAGCACCAGAAAAGGGCCTCAAAAAAGCAAGGCACTGACTCAGAAGTCACAAACAATCATACCCCTACCGCTTCTGGGAGGACAGAGTGGGTTCTGCCTTCCCACTTACTCCTTGCTGTGTCCCCCAAGTGGGCACAGACTCAGCACATCAAGGCTCTGCTGATGCCACCCAGACTCTGGTGTGATGCTAAGGGGAACTGAGCTCCTCTGCCTGACACTCCCCCCACCCCACCCTAGGGCTACAGAGTGAGGGTGTCTCAAACAGTAAAGACAGGGCCAGCGCTGCCAACCAGCCTTAGGCCAGCTCTCAGCAGGACAGTCTCCTTCCTACATTCAGCCTAGAGCCTCCAGGCCAGTTGAGAGAGTCAGAGACAGCAGCGTAGGGCAAACCGGGGACCACGTCCACCCCAGGCATTGTTGTGGGGCGGAAGCAGTTACTGAGGGTCTGATGCTGCCAGATGCTAGAGAAACCAATCATCTTGTGCCAACACTCATCAAAGGAACCTAGAAGAGAAGAGACAACCACTGAGTGGTGGGGAGGGCCCTCTTGCCCCACCTCCCTACCTAGGGACAGGGTGCAGGTTGGGGGCTCAGACATTGAACAAAGAGCCCCAGGCCTGTGACTGCAACCGGGACATTCTGAATCTGGAGAACCCTCAGGGAGGAGAACAGAAGGGAGACAATGAAATAAAATGAAACCCATGGAAAATCTCTGTGCAGTGCTACGGAACCACCCTCTTCTCCCGCCTCCCCCAACCAGACTCAGCCAGGGGGAAGAGGGGACCGTCAGCTGAGTTGGGGGCCTGATGGGATCATGGTTTTGTAGGACCAGGTGAGGTGGGAGGGGTTTGCTGGGGAACAAGATCAGAGACAAGCCAGCAGGAACAGGAGGATTGGGGAGACGGAGGAGGGAGCCAGCACCTCCTCCTTCCCTTCTAGAACCTCACCTTTCAAGAAGTGCCACACAACACATCCGATTAGGACAATGGCATTTCCAAGTCCAGTTACAATTCCAATCACCGGCCCTGAAGTGCCTGAGGAGGGAGAGGGAGTGATGGGTAGTCTCTGGCTCATGGTTGCTAGCTCGCCAGGAACTGGGGCCTCCCCATGGGCCAGGGTACCTTATTCTTGGTCCATACACTTGATGTCGCTCCAGGGGGTACAGTCCGTGACCATGACCTTCCCATCAGGGCACCAGGGTACAGACACAGGGATGATGTAGGGGACCCATCAGGGACAGGTGGCAGGATGAGGAGAAAGAGGGGGCAGCCTCCCTTGCGGGGTCCCCTGACAAGACAGTGTAGGGGGGACTGTCTCTTGCTGTCTGCAGGGGAGGGTCCCCTCACTCCCCCTCACTGGGCAGCAGAAGGGTCCAGGATTGTGGACTGCAGCCCCCAGGCTCCTTCTGGATGTTCAGAGCAGTCCTTCAGGAGCTCGGATTCCTCTGCAAGGCCTGCCTGGCCTCCCTGGGCTGCACAGGAAGCTCTGGGAGGTGGGGGCCTCATCCAGGTCAAGGGTCAGAAGGGTGTGGGCACAAGTTTGACTCATCCTCCAGGCGCACTTAAATACCTAGCCCTCTCATCCACCTGTTGACTCTTCCTACCAATCTCAGCCAACACTGGAGCATCAGAGGATAGTGAATTCCTATTGGCCCCCTAGTCCCCAAATAGGAAAGATTCAGGTGCTACTGAGGAACAAGGGGCTGGGTGGGAGGCCTGTCAAGCTGGCTCCGGTTTTATAGGAACCCTGAAGAAGCACACACGTGGCCTCATCATGACTTCTGTCTGCTGTCAGCACTTCGGTCTTTCGAGGCCCCTCCCGAGGAGACGTGGGAAGGGGCCACTGGGAAAGCTGTGCAGGACAAACGGTGGTGGTAGGGAGAGCTGCTGCAGGCTCAGGAGACCCCGCAGGCACAAGGGAGCTCTGAGAGGTGGGAGGGGCTTCGCGGAAGCAGGAGAGAGAAATGGGTACAAGGAAACTGGGGACCTCTGTGGGTTGGAAGCCCCCCAGGCTCCTGTGTCTCACCCGGTGCTGCCTTTGTGACAGAATTCAGGCGCATCTTCTCCACGGAAACTGCCAGGTTTGCACTGACACTCAGCGTCCTTAGTGGGGATGCAGCGATGTTTTTCTTCTGCTCCTAGAGACCAAAGATAAGCTTTTGGAGGGTGTGTTTCCCTCATATGTCCCTCGCCCCTTCTTCACCACCCAGATCTCCATCCACTCAGTTCAAGAAGTAATTCGGAGGACTTCCTGGCTGGTCCAGTGGTTAAGAATCCGCCTGGCCAAGCGGGGGACACAGGTTGCATCCCTGGTCTGGGAAGATCCCACATGTTTCGGGGCAGCTAAGCCTGTGTGCCACAACTACTGATCCTGTGCTCTAGGGCCTGTGCACCACGACGAGAGGCAACGAGGAGGAGCCCCCTCACCACAACGAGAGAAAGCCCTTGTTCCACCACAAAGACCCAGAACAGCCAAAAGTAAACGAATTAACCTTTTGTTAAGTAATTTTGGGGTCCTTTTCTGTGGCAACACACATAGACCATCCATAGAACAGCCACTGTTCACGTGTCACCAACAGAGGCATACAAAAGAGACTGTGCATCATTACGGATTGCATCAGGGTTGGGAAGAAAAACGTTTCAGATCACAAATGAGGAGCAAGAAGTGGGGTGGGGTGAGGCGTACTCGGAGACGCTGTGAATGGAGAGGAACCCTTGGGTGATGTCCCAACGGGTGATGCCCTGCTGGAGAGGCAGAGGGACCTCAGGTCATGAAGGCTGAGAGAGGCTGAGACCCCAGAGCAGAGGGCATGGCGCCCACAGGAGCCTGGCCCAGGATCAGACACATCACACAGCTCAAACCCAGCCCTGCCCCGCTCCCCCAGGCCTTCTGCACTGTTACCGTCCAGCCCCCTCCATCAAGGGACACGTTCTTCCCCTCTTTCCAGCTGATGTTCTGAAAGACTTCCCTACCAGTTGGCATGTGTTATGCAGATAACTTCTGTGTCCATTTATTTTACGCACCAAGGCAGGATGAAGACCTAGCTGGGCTGGAAATCAGGATTCTGACTCCTCGTCCCACTTCAGTCCCGTCTCATCACCCAGCACCCTAACGGCAGGCACAGGGGACCACAGGTCCTGTACCTGATTTGCAAGTCGTGCAAGGTAAGCAAGAAGGGAGGGTGTCTGAATGACTGGGGTAGTCTGTCCCATCGGAGCACGGGGCACATCCTCCAGTGGCTTCCTCCATATAGAATCCTGGGAAGGAAGGGAAAAGCTGGTGAGTAAACCCCACAGGATTCCCTGAGGCTGGCAGTGTGGCTGGGGAGGCCTCTTTTGGCCATCTGTGGAATCCACACGGGGAACTCTCCTCTACCCGGCTTTCGTCTTTTGATTCCTCATCTACCACATCCCCTAGACATACCCTAGACCAGTACTGCCACCAGAGATAGACTACAAGCCCCACATCCAAGTCACATTCATAGCTGGCACATGAAACAGTACAAAGGAAGGTCAGGGGCTTCCCTGGTGGCTCAGAGGGAAAGAATCTGCCTGCCTATGCAGAATACATGGGTTCCATCCCTGGTCTGGGAAGGTCCCACATGCTGCGGGGCAGCTGAGCCCAGGTGTCACAAATCCTGAGCCTGTGCTCTGCAGCTCGGGAGCCACAGCTACTGAGCACACCTGCTGCGAATGCTGAAGCCCGTGTGCCCGAGAGCCTCTGCTCTGCAACAAGAGAAGCCACCCCAGGCAGACGCTCACATACCGCAACTGAGAGCAGGCCCCGCTCTCCACAACCAGAGAGAGCCCGTGCAGCAACAAAGCCTCAGCATAGCCGAAAAGAAATGCATAGACAGGAAGACAACGGTTGGAGCCCAGTCTTAGAATCTACCTGGGAGACATAGCTTCTGGGGGAGGCTCCCTTCCAGTGGGGCTGATGACTGCTGGTGAATTTCATCCTTCCTTACAGACATGGCTGAGGCGGGTTTGACCTATGGGGACAAAGCAGGGACAGGCATGAGTGGCTTCCACACTCTCACCCCTTCTAGGATCCACCCCACATTGCCTTGACCACTACCTACAAAATGAAACAGAACTGGGACCTTTCTTCCCAGCTCTAAACTCTCATTCTTTTCATGTTTGGCCTTTGGCCTTTTGGGCTAGCAAGTAACTTTCCCTTCAGTTTTGGCCCCTGTATTCTTTCCTCTTAAAATATGTTTATTCCAGAAAGTGTGTGCTCAGATGCGTCCAACTCTTTGCGACCCCATGGACTGTAGCCCATCAGGCTCCTCTGTCCATGGGATTCTCCCAGGAAGAATTTTGGACTGAGTTGCCATTTCCTCCTCCAGTGGGTCTTCCTGACCCAGGGATCAAACTTCAGTCTCTAGCATCTCCTGTGTTGGCAAGCTGCTTCTTGACCACTAGCACAACCTGGGAAGCCCAGAGGATGGGCAAGCAAAATTTTCTTTATAAGAATACAGAAACCACAGAGATCCCCTTGATTAGAGAAGACATCCAGTATTTTGTGTCTTGACTTCTTCTATTTGACCACATGTGTGAATACTCTCAGGCTCTCTCTTTCTTTCTCACATGTGCATGCACACACATACACACACACACACACACACATTTTCACAAATGAGGGTTCTGCCATGCATACAAGTTTTCATAATCAGGATATAGAATCACATATTGAGTAATGAACTTGTGGCCTTAATCCAACAAGCTGTCCCGAAAAGGAAGCTGTCAGGCTTCCACAAAATGCCAGAATCACATGGAGAAAGAAGAAACAGCAAAACAGGGTTTTCAGCCAAGTCTCTGTGCTAAAAATGACACAATGGGCCCAGTCTGAAATCACTGGAGTCTGAGGATTTGGCCAGGATTAATGTGTTGATGATAGGGTTCTGATGTTCAGGATTGTATCGTCATTTGGGAGGAGAGTGTCTTCACTGGTGGGAAATATACATTCAAGTGTCCAGTCATGGGATCTGTCATGTCAGCAGCTATGTTTCAGATGATACGGGAAACAAAGGGTTTTGTATAGTTTTGTAACTTTAATCTGGGAGTGATTTAAAGTAGAAAGTGGCATTAAGAGAAAAAAAAAAGAAAGAAAGGAAAACAAAGTTAAAATGGAAACAGCTTATGTTGAGCCCAGTTCAACTGCCTGGATCTAAACAAGATAAAATGCAACCTGTTAAATATTTGGGGACAGCTAAGCTCCCATGTGCCCCCTAATCATCCCTTCCACAGTCTGGGCCTCCTCCGAGTCACCCCACATTGGTGGACTCTCCTTCCCCTGCCCTCACAATCCTATGCCTTCCTTTCTTCCCTGGTTCTCCTCTCACACACTCTCTCCCTCAATGGTTTGTGATGAACACTTTCAAACATCCAACGAAGTTCTAAGATTCATTCACTAAATGCGTATATGCTCATCACCTAAGTTCTGTAACTTAGGTGTATCGCATACTTCTTTCTCTATCCACCCCCCTCTGACCATTCTCCTAAGTATCTTATTTTTATGATGAAATTCGTATCTGCAACTCTTAATATGTTGGCATTATGTCAGTAACTCGAGCTCAATATTTCTTTACAGTTTATTTCAATGTTAAGATTTCCAAAGAAGGAAGTGCACAATCTTAAGGGGACCATTCAAAGAGCTTTTTTTTTTTTTTTTTTTTTTTAGTGCATAGAGTTGGGAAATCCAAACCCTCTGTCTAGATCATGGAAATTAGCTTGCTCCAAAACATCCCCTAATGCTCCTTCCTCAGTTATCCTAATCACTGATGTCACTCCAAGAGGGAGTGGCCTTCATCATATGGAGGGCTGATAAAATGAGACATTTTTCAGACAGTAAAGAATCTGCCTGCAACACAGGAGACCCAGGTTCAATCCCTGTGTCAGGAAGATCCCCCCGAGAAGGAAATGGCAATCCACTCCCTTATTCTTACCTAGAGAATTCCATGGACAGAGGAGCCTGACAGGCTATAGTCCATGGGGTCGCAAACTGTTGGGACACAATTGAGCAACTTTCACCTTTTCATTGCAGGGGGTTAAGTGTCAGTTCGAATTATTTTTCTGCATCTCTTAAGTGGTTTACTTTTTCTCTATAGTTTTTCTCCATTACACTGGTTTGTGTGTGTGTTTTAACTTTTTAATTAGAGGATAGTTACTTTATTGTGATGTCTTCTGCCATAGTTTTTAAAGATCTATTTATTTATCTTGTCTGTGCTAGGTCTTTGTTGCTGCACGCAGGCTTTCTCTAGTTGTGGCAAGCGGAGGATACTCTTGGTTTTCATGTCTAGGCTTCTCGTTGCAGTGGCTTCTCTTGCTGTGGAGTGGAGCTTAGACTCTGGTGCACAGGCTTCAGTGGTTGCAGCATGGGGGCTCAGCAGTTGTAGTACATGGGCTCAGTTGCTCCCAGGCAGGTGGGATCCTCCCAGACCAGGGAATGAACGGGTATCTCAGTCCGCCATGCTCTGTGCAGACCACGGGCCCCGGGTTCACGGGGGACACACCCCCACACCTGCTCAAGCAGCCATTGTGGCTTCGTGTGTGACACGTGGGTGATGGAGGGTGCTGTTGTGACCGGTTGGTGAGAGGAGAGGTGCTCCCCACCGCCCCAGGCCCCACACTGTTGCCGCTTCGTCCCTCCTCAGACTGCCTGTGGCGCGAGCCAGTGTGGGCAGCAGGCAGTGGCAAGCACAGGACACACGAAGGCACTCGTTCTACCTTCCTAAGCTGGGAGGTAAGTTTGAAGAGTTTAGCCTTCTTAGTGGCAGAGGTTCTGGGAGGCAAAAGTTCCGCCTACAAGGCCGACCAGGGACAGACAGCAAAGATGCCAGGGAGAGAAGAAACTAACTCCCGAGAGGAAGATCATAGGCAGAATTGCGCCCCCTGGCGGCTGTTAATGACCCTGCTTGGGGAGGGTTTCCCAGCACCCAACACCACCTGTTGGCGCCTCCGCTGCTCACGGAGCTCCAGGCAACGCTTGAACAGATGGCCAGCTCAGGCCCGGCCCGCCTCTCCAAGCCCAGCCAGTGCCCACCAGCAGTGCGGGGCAACACCTTTCCCACCAGAAGGTCCGGGTGGCTGGCTGGGCTGGCTGTGGGGACCATTTCCTCAGCAGCAGCACGTCTCCAGGACGCGGCCTCTCACCCGTGGGCTCCCGGGCACTGCAGGCTGGGAGTGAGCCTGGGGTCTGCACCGTGCCCCGCTGTGACCTAGTCAACAATGTATGGATAAAGACTTACAACTGTGTTCGTGACAGAGCTATTTTGGCCATCTCTTAAACGAGAATGGGATGTTTCTAGTTCTTTATCCTGCTAGGCTTTGAGTTGTGGACTGAACTCTGAGCAGCAGTGACTCGGAGCTGAAGCATCCTGGGGACACACGGAACACAGGACAAAACTGGAGGGAAATTAACATAGGGATGACACGGGAGCGGGGACTGTCTGACACTCAGGGAGCGCTCCCATCTCAGAGGGGCAGCACGACCCCGCATCTGCGCTCCTTCCTGGACTGAGCAGCAAGGGGAGGGGCACGGGGAGGTGCACGGTGGGACAGCACCGGAACAGGCCCTCCCCCCGGGGACCAAGAGCAGCACCTTGGGGAGTGCAGCCACCCGCTGAGCCCGCTCAGCCTCCACTCCCCGCAGCATCCGCTGCAGCTTCTGCTCTGCCAGCTCCAGGCACTCCTGCAAAAAAGTTCCGCCTACAAGGCCGACCAGGGACAGACAGCAAAGATGCCAGGGAGAGAAGAAACTAACCCTTGAGAGGAAGGTCACCAGCAGAATGGCGCACCCTGGCGGCTGTTAGTGACCCTGCTCGCGGAGGGTTTGCCATCACCCAACACCACCTGTCGGCGCCTCGGCTGCTCACGGAGCTCCAGGAAACGCTTGAACAGATGGCCAGCTCAGTCCTGGCCCGCCTCTCCAAGCCCAGCCAGTGCCCACCAGCAGTGCAGGGCAACACCTTTCCCACCAGAAGGTCGGGGTGGCTGGCTGGGCTGGCTGTGGGGACCATGCCCTCAGCAGTGCCACGTCTCTGGGACGCGGCCTCTCACCCGTGGGCTCCCGGGCACTGCAGGCTGGGAGTGAGCCCCGGGTCTGCACCGTGCCCGGCTGTGACCTAGTCAACAATGTATGGATAAAGACTTACAACTGTGTTCGTGACAGAGCTATTTTGGCTATCTCTTAAACGAGAATGGGATGTTTCTAGATCTTTATCCTGCTAGGCTTTGAGTTGTGGACTGAACTCTGAGCAGCAGTGACTCGGAGCTGAAGCATCCTGGGGACACACGGAACACAGGACAAAACTGGAGGGAAATTAACATAGGGATGACACGGGAGTGGGGACTGTATGACACTCAGGGAGCGCTCCCATCTCAGAAGGGCAGCACGACCCCACATCTGCGCTCCTTCCTGGACTGAGCAGTGCGGGGCGGGGCACGGGGAGGTGTAAGGTGGGACAGCACCGGAACAGGCCCTCCCCCCGGGGACCAAGAGCA
Organism: Kobus ellipsiprymnus; assembly: GCA_006410655.1. Lineage (NCBI taxonomy): Eukaryota > Metazoa > Chordata > Mammalia > Artiodactyla > Bovidae > Kobus > Kobus ellipsiprymnus. Next base: position 54,686 of record SJYR01001311.1, read on the forward strand.
GCACCTTGGAGAGCGCAGCCACCCGCTGAGCCCGCTCAGCCTCCACTCCCCACAGCATCCGCTGCAGCTTCTGCTCTGCCAGCTCCAGGCACTCCTGCAATTGTCAGTCTTTATCCTCCTTCTCCAAAGAGAGCGCAGAACATCAAAACGGGCCACGTGGGGTAGCCTCTGCCATTTTCACGAAGCTGAGACAAAACCTAAATGCGTGTGTCTACAGGATTCCTTCTGTTTCAGAAGCTGCGGCACGGTAATTTTTCTTTCAGTGTTCCTGGCCTTGGTCTCAGTGGGCAGAACACCTCCTGCCAGAGTATTTGATTTTCCTCAACGTCTCCAAAGAAGTCTTTTAAAAAAACGTTCATATCAATGTTTGGCAAAACCAATGCAGTAATGTAAAGTAAACTAAAGTTAAAATAAAAATTAAAAAAAAATAATAATAATAAAAATAAAAACAGGAAAAAAATAAAAAAAATAATAAAAAACGTTCTTATATATTAAAGAAGATCAGATTTCTGTAGAAGCTTATTCATTCTTATTGACANTCACGAAGCTGAGACAAAACCTAAATGCGTGTGTCTACAGGATTCCTTCTGTTTCAGAAGCTGCGGCACGGTAATTTTTCTTTCAGTGTTCCTGGCCTTGGTCTCAGTGGGCAGAACACCTCCTGCCAGAGTATTTGATTTTCCTCAACGTCTCCAAAGAAGTCTTTTAAAAAAACGTTCATATCAATGTTTGGCAAAACCAATGCAGTAATGTAAAGTAAACTAAAGTTAAAATAAAAATTAAAAAAAAATAATAATAATAAAAATAAAAACAGGAAAAAAATAAAAAAATAATAAAAAACGTTCTTATATATTAAAGAAGATCAGATTTCTGTAGAAGCTTATTCATTCTTATTGACATGTTAAGGGTCAGTACTAACCCTTCTTTAAGCATCACCAGAATCATCATTTGAAGGGAACCCTACCGACTGCAGACGGCCACGACTGAGTGACTGAACTGAACTGAACTGAACTGATACCTAGTTAATAGTATTTTATCAACAATATTGCCTTAGTTTTGATAAATGTACTGTGTAAATGGTTATGTAAGCTGTTATTAGGAAATGTGTAAAGGCTACATAGAAACATCTTTCTGTGACTATCTCTGTAATGCTTCTGTAACCTAAAATTATTTCAAAATAAAACTCTACAGAAATGAAAATGAAAAAAAAAAAAACCATTTAAGTCAATAAACGGCAGAAGATCAGCCTAAATGATCCATTCAAAGGTCAGAAGAAAAGTATGCATATTAAAATAAGATAAAAGCTAAAAGACAGGATAAGAAAAAATAGTAAATGTATAATATTAACTATAAAAATACATACAAAAGAGGAAACAGATATAGTAGTGAAAATACTTACATTTCAAGGGATACATAAAAGTAATTACCAAGTGAAATTAATGAAAAGAAATATCTTTGGGGAAAATCTTAATATTTCCCAATCAGGCAGAAAAAAAAAATGTAGTAGATATGAAAAGGAACAATAGTCAAACTGACCTCAGATTTCCAAAGTGCAACAGTAAATGGCAATGACCAACCATTTTGAATATAAAATTTTATGGACTACAAATTCCATACCCAATAGAGTTATATTAGGCATTACCAATATATGTATACATAATTATGTATATATAATAGTATATATACATAGTACATAAAATATTATTTATATGTGAAATAAATATAAAAATTATTTTATGTTTTATATAAATATATATTTTT
>SJYR01001311.1:56759-75827 GCA_006410655.1 Kobus ellipsiprymnus
AATATATATTTTATATGTGATATTCATTTTTCACACTCAGTTTTTTAAATGTATGTTTTATACTTCTAGCACATCTCAGTTCAGATTAGCCACATTTCAAGTGCTCAATAACCACATGTGACTAGTAGCTACCATATTGGACAGAAAAATGGGTTAACATAGGAAGCTATGATGACCTTAGAGTAGAGAGACTTCTAAAATAAGGCTCAAGAAAACTAATCATGTCAGAAAGATATATAAATTACATTTAAATTATTCATTTTTATTCATCAAAATTAACCATAAGGGTATAAACAGATAAGCCATGGAGTGGGAGAAGGTATTTGAAACACTTATAAATGATAAAGCATTAAAGAACTCTTAAAAATATAGCAGAAACAAAATATATATATATATATATTTCTGGATACAAAAGAAAAAAGGAAGGGATTTTAAAGGATGGTATTAGTGTGCAAGAGAAGTCAGAACAAAACCCAACAGAACAGTGAACAGCACAGGCTTCAGTGGTTACACTCCACTCTTCCAATGGGGCTTCCAGGGAACATGGGTTCATTCCCTGGTCGGGGAACTAAGATCCCACATGTCACACAGCATAGCCCAGAAAAAAGTGTGAACAACTGAAATTTGTTTTTTCCCAGTTCTGGAGGCTAGAAAGTCTAAGATTAAGATGCTGGCCAATTCTGTTTAAAGTAGGGGCTTTTTTTCCTGCCTTTCAGACAGTGACTCTTTCACTGTGTTCTCACATGGTGGAGAGAGATGGAACCAGCTTAATCTTGTTTTAAAAATTTTTAAATAAACATTGTATATATTTAAGGTATACATCATGATGACTTTGAAGTGAAGTGAAGTTGCTCAGTCATGTCCGACTCTTTGCAACCCCATGGACTATAGCCTACCTGGTTCCTCTGTCCATGGGATTTGCAAGGCAATAGTACTGGAGTGGATTGCCATTTCCTTCTCCAGGGGATCTTCCTGACCCAGGGATCAAACCCAGGTCTCCCGCATTGTAGACAGACGCTTTACCATCTGAGCCACCAGGGAAGTCCATGATGACTTCATATATATATATATATATATATACATTAAGGAAAAAATTATAACAGTCAAGTTAATTAACATATCATTTCACATAGTTCACTCTTGTCTCCTCTACTCCTTTCAGATCAAGGCTTACCTTTATAACCTCATTTAACCTTGATTACTTACATAAAGTCCCTGTATTCTCCAAATACAGTCACATTGGAAGTTGAGGCTTGAACAGATAAATTGAGGGTACACAAATCCATCCATAGCATTCCATCCTTGGCTCCTCTAAATTCGTATCTTTATCACATGAAAATACATTCATTCCACTCAACAGCTTCCAAATTCTTAACTCATTCCAGGATCAATTCAGAAATCTAAAGTCAACAGTCTTATCTGAATGTCATCTAAATCAGATATGGGTGAGACCTGAGGTAGCATCATTCTAAGGCAAAAATCCTCTCTAACTATGAACCTATAAAACCAGACAGGTTATGAGTTTCCAAAATAAAATGATGAGACAGGCATAGAACAGGCATTCCCATTCCAAAATGGAGAAATAGGAAAGAAGGAAGGAAGAGCTGGAAGGTCCCAAATAAATCCAGAGTTTAGCAAATTCCATTAGAATGGAATGGAGACTTGAAGAAACCTGTAGATGAAAGCTTGTTTATCCCTCACAGTACAAAACGATTTCCTGATTATGATTCAGAAAGCCAGGAGTTCAATACAGAAGTATATCAGAAGCACATTATGGAATATTGCAGATTGTATCAGTTACCTAATGGAAGAAAATGAAGATGCTTACAAGAAACAATTATTTCAATACATAAAGAGCAAAGAAACTGCAGATACCATGGAGGAGCTGTCTAAGAATGCTCATGCTGCTATAGGAGAGAATCTGGCCCATGAGAAGAAAGCGCAAGAAAGTTTAAAGAAAGATGTGAAATTGCCCCTGAATGTCTTTTGCCCAGAAGGAAGATTAGGCAGCTCAGACAAAGACAGCCTTCCCCAGAGTTAGAGTGGGCTGCTAAGAGCTAATAAGCCAAATCGCAATATTCTGTGAAGATTTTTGAGATGAAGACAATAAACTTATTGACCAAGCAGCTTAAAAAAAAAAAAAGCAAATTTCATTAGATCTTAGGCTGTAGAATAATCCTCTTTGGATCAGTGTTCTGTGTTCCAGGCTCACTGGGGGTAACAGCATCACACCCATGGCTCCATGGGACGCCTTGGCTCTGTGAGAGCCCAGACACTGAGGCTCAGGACAGCAGCCTCGCTTTCTGAAACAGGAGCAAACAGCCTTGCCCCTGGGTCTGCGGTGGGAGTGGCAGCTCAGAATTGCTTTGGGGGTCATTCTTCCCTTTCCTTGAAGAATAGGGCAGACACATTGCAACCAAATAACTCTACAGTCTGGTCCTTTAGAATCTGAGATGTTTGTCAGCCTTTCTTCATCCCATGCTACTTGCTCTCTCTCTCCTTTACTTCAAATTGATAGCTCTTCTGGTATAATTCCACCTCTATTCCTGGCTTCTGTTGAAATGGCTGATTAAGCCCATGAATCACATCCATGGTCTCCTTATCAAATGGTTGTTCATCCACAGACTTAGTGTTCTCTTCAGAGCAATCTTTCTCATTTTTTGCAATAAGGACAGACAGAATTTTCTAAATCTCTACGATGGATTCATTTTTGCTCAATAATTCCTTCTTCAATTCATCTCACGCTACTCTTGCATTTTAGAATAAGCAACCAGAAGGATCCAGGCTGCATCTTCAACATTTTGCTTAAAAATCATCAAATTTCATCGTTGACAAGTTCTACCTTCCACAAAATGGTAGAACCCAACTCAGTTAAGTTCTTTGCCACTTTCAACAAGGACCACCTTTCCTCCCATTTCTAATAATCTGTTCCTCACTTCCATTTGATGCTTCACCAGAATGACCTTTAATACCCATATTTCTATCCAGATTCTGTTCAGGGTTATTTATTTATTCTTCAGTTCAGTTCAGTTGCTCAGTTGTGTTCGACTCTTTGCAACCCCATGAATCACAGCACACCAGGCCTCCCTGTCCATCATCAACTCCCGGAGTTCACTCAGACTCACGTCCATCAAGTCAGTGATGCCATCCAGCCATCTCATCCTCTGTCATCCCCTTCTCCTCCTGCCCCCAATCCCTCCCAGCATCAGTCTTTTCCAATGAGTCAACTCTTCGCATGAGGTGGCCAAAGTACTGGCGTTTCTTAGCCAAAGAATAAGTTTCCTCACAGCTGCCCCTCCTGACCTTGGACATGGGGTTGCTCCTCTCAGCCCTTTCTGCTTTGTTGACTATGCCAAAGCCTTTGACTGTGTGGATCACAATAAACTGTGGAAAATTCTGAGAGAGATGGGAATACCAGATCACCTAACCTGCCTCTTGAGAAATCTGTATGCAGGTCAGGAAGCAACAGTTAGAACTGGACATGGAACAACAGACTGGTTCCAAATAGGAAAAGGAGGACGTCAAGGCTATATGTTGTCACCCTGTTTATTTAACTTCTATGCAGAGTACATCATCAGAAATGCTGGGCTGGAAGAAACACAAGCTGGAGTCAAGATTGCCGGGAGAAATATCAATAACCTCAGATATGCAGATGACACCACCCTTATGGCAGAAAGTGAAGAGAAACTAAAAAGCCTCTTGATGAAAGTGAAAGAGGAAAGTGAAAAAGTTGGCTTAAAGCTCAACATTCAGAAAACTAATATTATGGCATCTGGTCCCATCACTTCATGGGAAATAGATGGGGAAACAGTGGAGACAGTGTCAGACTTTATTTGGGGGGGCTCCAAAGTCACTACAGATGGTGATTGCAGCCATGAAATTAAAAGATGCTTACTCCTTGGAAGGAAAGTTATGACCAACCTAGATAGCATATTCAAAAGGAGAGACATTACTTTGCCAACAAAGGTCTGTCTAGTCAAGGCTATGGTTTTTCCAGTGGTCCTGTATGGATATGAGAGTTGGACTGTGATAAAAGCTGAGCCCCGAAGAATTGATGCGTTTGAACTGTGGTGTTGGAGAAGACTCTTGAGAGTCCCTTGGACTGCAAGGACATCCAACCAGTCCATTCTAAAGCAGATCAGTCCTGGGTGTTCTTTGGAAGGAATGATACTAAAGCTGAAACTCCAGTACTTTGGCCACCTCATGTGAAGAGCTGACTCATTGGAAAAGACTCTGATACTGGGAGGGATTGGGGGCAGGAGGAGAAGGGGACAACAGAGGATGAGATGGCTGGATGGCATCATGGACTTGATGGACGTGAGTCTGAGTGAACTCTGGGAGTTGGTGATGGACAGGGAGGCCTGGCGTGCTGCGATTCATAGGGTCGCAAAGAGTCGGACATGACTGAGCGACTGAACTAAAGAATAAGTTTAATCAAAGAAGTCATAAAATATTGAAACAAAGGAAAACTATCCAACAAGACCAAATAATAATAGTTTAGTCAGTAAACATAGTCAAGGACCTTTAGTTCCTCCTCAAGGGCTATAGATAACATTCTGAAACACATTCTCTGAGCTGTCTTATAGATATTGAAACCTCCTTTAGGTGGAAGAAGTGAACCACGTGATGACCAGACTGTAGCCATGACATAGTTCATAGTTCAGTCGCTCAGTCATGTCCGACTCTTTGCGACCCCATGAATCGCAGCACGCCAGGCCTCCCTGTCCATCACCAACTCTCAGAGTTCACCCAGGCTTACGTCCATCGAGTCCGTGATGCCATCCAGCCATCTCATCCTCTGTTATCCCCTTCTCCTCCTGCCCCTAATCCCTCCCAGCATCAGAGTCTTTCCAATGAGTCAACTCTTCGCATGAGGTGGCCAAAGTACTGGAGTTTCAGCTTTAGCATCATTCCTTCCAAAGAAATCCCAGGGCTGATCTCCTTCAGAATGGACTGGTTGGATCTCCTTGCAGTCCAAGGGACTCTCAAGAGTCTTCTCCAACACCACAGTTCAAACGCATCAATTCTTCGGCACTCAGCTTTCTTCGCAGTCCAACTCTCACATCCATACATGACCATTGGAAAAACCATAGCCTTGACTAGATGGACCTTAGTCAGCAAAGTAATGTCTCTGCTTTTGAATATGCTATCTAGGTTGGTCATAAGCTGCCACAATTCCAAGAATTGGATTCAAAGAAATGGGAACAAACCATCCCAGACAGATACAACAGAATAACATGTAGAGATGGGAGACATTCAGGAACTGGAATTTCATGAAGTAGCTACAGTAATTACATGTTCTTAATTTTTAAAGGTTATCTGGCTTGACCTTCTTGCAAACTCCCCAAATAAAATATCTACTACACCTGAAGATAACTACATTCTGAAGTTAATCCTTTTGTCACTAATCTCCTGATTTTGCATTGCTTTCCTATCCTAAACAATGAAAGGGTGACATAAATAAACTTCTTATGCAGTCATCCTTACTCTCCAAATATCAACTAAGATATTTAGCATGCAGTTAAGAATGTGCCCCCAACATGTAGAACAGTGACTGGGACATAGTGTATATGGAATCATTGTTTAAAGCAACTTAATTTTCTGATTTTAAAATGATGTTTTAATAAGAACATTTCATGAGTCTTTATTCCCTCTAAGTCAAATGTGTAATGATTCTTCAAAAGAAAAGGATGAATTACCATACTGAAAAACACTGGACTTGAACTATGTCATAATTCCATGAACTTTTTTCACAGATGAGAAACCTGTGCCCAAAGAAAGTGTGAGGGCCTGGTCTTTAGGAAAGCTCAGGCTTTTTAATTCATAGATGAAAGGTTTTTTCCTGCCTCCTTGTGAGTTTTCCCTTTGTAAGTTACCTGATCTACTGAATAAAGTATGTCATTTATTATTTTTAATCATTTCTGAATTTAAATAATGCTCAATCATCTTGACCTTTTCTAACTTGCAGTTGAAATGTTATGTAAATCTTGCACTTGCTGCAAACACTGTGAAAGAGCAATTTTATGGCTAAGATGGTTCTGATTTTTTACCCTAAAATGCAAATCTTATCCCGGGTTATTAATGCTGAGGCTGAAAAGTAGAACAATTCCATTTCCCATGTGTTCAGTTTTCTGAGGTAACCTGGAAAAGTTAGAAACTCCTAAACTCTGGAGGTAACATCCGAAGAGGAATTCACACCAAGATCGTTCATCTTTCCAGTACAAACATCACTCCATTACTCTCTTGAAAGGTTTCCTCTTGAATACAGCATTTTAACTGCAATAAGAAAAGGCACCCAAAGCCCATTAGTAATTCTCTAACTTCTGAAGTACAGTTTATTCCAAATGTAAAATATATCACTGTGGGAAAGCATTTGTTTTAATGAGAAAATTCCCCAAGAGAAGAAATACTTCTCAGCAATACACTGATCATTTAGAATTTCCAGAGTCACTGTACTATACATAACTTTTGACACCTTATGTATGGTTCTGAAATTTCTTAGGACCACAAAATGAAAAACTGTTAAGAGCGAATGTTATAGTCTTTACATTTTATTCTCTGTGCCCTCTGTTTAATACCAATATGATATTAATGCCACTCACTAAAAATAATTATAATGAATTATTTTCATTCATTCAAAAATAGGAGATTTTTCACTTGTCCTTATTTTTTATCAATAATAATTGATTAGATTCAACATGAAGATTCAAGATGCATGCAATACAAGAGGTCTCTCCAATAGGAAAGAAAAAAATCTTAGAAGGTCTCATCCTGAAAGGTCTCAGAAGTCATCTGTATAATTCTCCTCACTTTAAAGAAAGAAACTGAATCTGATGTTCAGAGACTTGAGCCAATTTTCATCCCAAAGATGACAAAATCCTTGAAGGAGCAGATAATGATCAAACAACAACCAACTGTTCTCAAGCCTGCTTTCTCTCTCCTATTTTAAAAACTTATAAATTTTTCTTTCTTTGTACTGTCTTTAACAAATTGGATCTGTCTGCACTTTTAAAAGATCTGGGCAAGGATGACAGTAAAGGCTGTTTTGTTTCATGAAACTAGGAGAGTCAGACACATTTCCTAATAATCTATACTAAATGCAGAGCTGCACTGTGTTTTTAAAATTAACCGTGAACAGTTCTGACACGTAAAGAGGTGCTGGCTGTTCTGTTGCTGATACTGCAAAATGAATTGGGAGGAGAAATCAACTCGCAAAATAAGATCCTTTTGACTTTTTCTGAAGAAACAGTACACAGGAGAATCTCACTAAACAAGACCACTGGTATTTCTCTCATGCTGTGTCCAAGCAGAAAATGATGATTAAAAATCAAAAACAGTCTTAGTAGTTATTTTCTGCCTGAGTTGTCACTAATGTCTCCTCTTCTTATTGGAGCCCAGGCACACTTAAACCCTCACAGCCTTCCAACTCTTGACTGTCATATATCACCTGGCCAAAGAGTTTATTGCACGAGAAACCAATAGCACTAAAGAGCGATCAATTCTCCACCAGCACCTCATTTCTCACATTTGTACCATATATGATCAGTATTTACATCTTACCAACACAGTGGGGAAATCCGATCATAAGTAAAATGACTTCTATGCCCTTAAGAAGCCCAAGGAAGCAGAAATGTAAATCCAGTTACAAAATGAGGAGAAAATGTCTGTGCTAGAGGAGATAATAATACTCTCCTTATAATGGCAGCAAAGAGAGAGAAAATCTTTCTTCCTCAGGGAATTGGGGAAGGCTTCACAGAGAAGATGAGGTCTGAGTTTCCAGGATAACATGAGAAGGCATATAGAAAGGTGAAGGCATATAGAAAGATTTTTCAACCATAAGGTACTCCAGTAGATGGTAAAAAAAAAAAAAAAAAATCAGATGCTTAGAGAGGATGAAGTTATAGATAAGGAAATAATACTGGAAATACAAGTTGAGGCTAGATTGGGAAGAATTTTGCAAATGCTATTCAGTTCAGGGGCAATTTCAAAGCAATGAGGATGATTCCATTATGCACTGTGGAGCATCATTTTCCTTTAGATGGTTTTGATATGAAATCTTTTGTTCTATTGGGTCAAATATCATTATATACCAATCAACTCAGGAACACGCTGTGTTTGGGAAAATAGATGTTAACACTGCAAAAGAAAAAGTCAATTAGGATGCTTTGGGCTAAGAAAAAATAATAAAATGGCTTTACTAAATATCTCACCACATGAGAAATATTGAGATAGATCTTGTTAAGGTTGTTTATTTCAGAACTCATCAAAACCATCAAAGGCCCAGGTTCCTTCCTTCTTTCAACTAATATATTGGCTATGGCTTTGAAACTAGTCCCTTCAAAGTGACAAGAGGGCTGTAGCAGCTCCATGTGTTACATCTGCGCACAGCACAGCTCAAAGACAAGAAGAATGTCTCTTCCTTTTATCCCTTTGTAAAAACAGAGAAAATTTTTCCGGAACCTGTTAATAGGTATTCCTTCAAGTCTAATGACCAAGAATTACATTATATGATTAATATTCCTAAGCCAATAGTCAAAGGGAATGGAATTAACATGATTAGCTTAAGGTAAACAAGATTCACTCAGTTCATCTTGAAGTATGTTGCCCCCAAATTCCAAATTTAAATATCAGTTTTGCTAGTTAGCAAAGGATTAAAAAAAAGGAAGAAATGTTATCAGGTAGTGACCAGATAGTGTTTTCCACGAGAACTTAGCATAGGAGAGGCAGTATTATTTTGGTATTACATTATTGGGGTTTTCTTTGAAGACAAATTTTAACCTATGTCTGTCTTGGCTCACTTCATCTTCTTTATTACATTATCCTGTTTAATTCCTTCCATTAAATTGATCAATTTTTGAAATTAAAATTTTTGTATACTTATTGTTTGTATGTATTCGATCTCATTTCACTGTAGAGGGGTCTTGTTCTTGCTCACCACTATGTCCCAATGATTAAAAGAGTGCCTGCAATAAACATTTATTGATGAAATTTATAAATGAACAATATTTTTTTCATCCTGTGGACAATTCAAATCAATACAAATTTCTTTTTTTATATATTCATTTATTTGGCTGCACAGAACCTTAGTTGTGGCACACAGGATCTTTGATTTTCGTTGTAGCATGCCGGATCTTTAGTTGAGGCATGTGGGATCTTTAGTTGAGGCATGCAGACTCTTAGTTGGGCATATGGGATCTAGTTCCCTGACCAGGGATCACAGCCAGGCCCCCTGTGTTAGGAGCGCAGAGCCTTAACTGCTAGACCATCAGGGAAGTCCCACAAATTTCTTATTTATTGAATATGTATCCTTTTTAAACTAATATATGTATAATTTGTCAGATGTGTGAAATCATTAGAGGAAAGATGGTAGGGTAGAAAAAAAGAGACGTATCAGAGGCTTTTTCTTCCCGGGCACAGTCTGTCACAGTCTGACACAAAAATACAACTGGTTTGTTTAATTTTAAAGCTTTAATTCTCTCTACTGGACATAATATCAGTAAGACACCTAAAGCCGCGACTTCTCCAACTGAAGGGAAAAATGTTTAATAGCCTCAATTCCCAGATACAGAGATGAATTCAAATTAATTACACAGTAGACTTAGGCGCATGTAGAAGTGTTGTCATTATGTTATATACTTGCCACATTCGGCATCCACTGTCACAATCTCTTGCTATGACAGGATTCCTTGATTAATTCCATTTCAGATTTGCCATACAGAATAAATTCTAACAACCTTCGTACCTCCCATCAATGCTGAACTCATGAATGATAATATGGAGGAACTTCTTAGTTTATTCAGGGTCAGAATCCCATAATTCTGAAGAAGGCATTGATACTCCAAATACTAGGTGATTCATTTCAAATATCCTTCCACACTCTCCCTACAAATTTAAAGTCAGTTGATCAGCCCAGGCCTGTCATAAATTTCCTGGAAAAAATAAATGGCTACCTCTACAATAATAAGAATAAGAAGGCAAAAAAGCTGATAATTTCTGAGATTTTAGGAAGTGTCAGACACTATTCTCAGTAATTACACAATAAATAATTCAATTGATCCTCAAAACAACCCTATGGAATTAGCCCCATTTGGCATAAAGGAAATTGTGGAACAGAGATGCTAAATGACTTTTCCAAACTTGAGTAAGTGGCAGAGACAAGGCTTAAACCGAACAGCCTAGCTCCTGAATCCCCGATCTTAATCATCACATCTATTGTCTTTCAGTGCCTCAGTTGAATTACTGTCACTGAGGTCACAATAAAAGCAAACTTTGAAAAGAAAAAAAAAATGCTTTTTATATAAATTCATTTCCCATTCCTTTAATTTTAAAAGAAAAGCAAAAAGAGGTAAACAAAGGGCTAGGGTAAGGTGAAAGAAGGTTTCTTCCTATCCTCTCTTCTTTGTACAATTTTCACTAAAGTTCCTGTTAGTGATCTTAGACTTGTATAGAACAGTCAACTTTTTTCAAAATTTCTTCAACATATAAGTCTTGCTCAATTATCTAAGGTAAGAAAAGAAGTTAAATAGACATAATAAATCCTATTTTACAGATAAATAATGTACCCATATAAATGTGTAGACAGAGGTACAAGGAACATAAGATCTCAAATTTATATCCTGTCTTTAAAGGGGCATCACTCCATAAAATATCCCTCAGTGATGTGTATGCACAAAGAGCAAAGAGAAGGAGAAATACTTTACCTATTATCTTGGTCTAGATTTCAAACTCTACTTTAGTTCCCTAATGTATTGTTGGGACACAAAAAACAAAAACTCCTTTTGCCATTGCTGGAGGGAGAGCCACTGCTGCAAATAAAATCAGGCTAGACAGCCTTCCCTATCCTTTCACCTCTAAATTCACACACAAATCACAGACTCTACCATTTGATGGAGAGTCTTATTAGACTCCTCTGTTATGTTGCTATTGCTGTTATGTACCCACTGGGACAAATGCAGTGAGAAATACCATCTATCAATCCTTTATTTATATCTTCTTCATATTATACCCAAAGCTTCCAAAGGTGTGAAGATAAAACAAGTCAGTTAATTTTATCACAAGGTCATTGAGAATTCACGTCATATTCTACTTCCCTGCTAGAAAAAGTTTCAGTTAAGTGGGCCAGCAAACCTAGCAAGCAGATGAAGCAAGGTGATGTGACCCAGATGACAGTCTGGCCCAAATAACAGGATGCCCATAGAACAAAATGCCTCAGACTTTATTCCTTACTGCAAAATGTAACCATGTAAGCTCTTTTCTATTATCAAGCTTATCTTTATTTGCACAGGGAACAAGATCCCACTATGGATTTCTTTGTCTATAATTTCAAGGTATCTAGGATAATCCAGTTTCTCCAATAAACTCCAGATATCTGAATATCTCAATCACAAAAAATCAGTATCATTTTTCACATGATGATTTTTTTAAACATTATACATACACATATCACAACAACCTGTCCAAATGGGTGTTATTGCCCTTATTTTACTTAAAATGTTTTACTTAAGTAAAGACATTAAGAATAAGAAAGTTCAAATTACTTGTAAGGCCACACATTTAACCCCACCCCAAAATCTTTTTTATTTCCTATTCATTATACTGTCTCATTTGAGCAACTTAATAACTCTATTTTCTCAATATTATTTCTCTCTCCTTCTCCTCTATTGAATCAACAAATGGAAAAAGCATGTTCCCAATTACAGCTTTTGTAAATGCAAGAAAGCTAGCCCCTCAGCTTTGTGACATCAATTAGAAACATGCTAAGAAACAACAGAAAACCAGGCTTTGCTGTTTTCACATCAAACATGAAAGCTCTAATGATATTCTAAATTTTGGAAATACCTGTTAAGAGGACTAACATACTTCATTTAAATTGGTTCTGTTTACTCTGTGATGAGTTCAGATGTTTTCCCAGCCAGTATTCTACTGTGTCTCACTTTATCAATGAAGATAAACTTTGATATTAGGAAGTTAATTCATTTTTAAAGGGTCAGTTTAATTTAGTGAAAATAGTCATCACAAGTTCCCATTTGTTCCTGACTCAATATATAACATACTTTTGGTCTTATGTTGGGCTTTTCCCTGAAATACATTTCTCTGTATGTTTTCTAGAGCAAAAGTATTTCTCAAAGTGACACCTAGTCGTTGAAGAGTTGACTTTCAGTTGATAGATCACCAGTTTTATAATGGAGAGTCTCCCAACTCTGCATTTATGTTCAGTTTCAAACTCTAATGACTTTATATGGGTGATTTTCTTCTTTCAACAACTGGAAAAGCAGTGCTATTAAATCTAGTTTTACATATCCTCTCATTTTGACCAAAATTTCCGAGTCAAGCTAAGAATCTGCATTTTTCCTCTAAGTCACAGATAAAAATGTTTCAAAGTATGAAAACTAACTCAAATAACATAAAAATCTTTGTTCTCCACGTAACTACCAATTTCTGTCTAGGTTGAATAGTCTATCCTTTATGGATTCTAATGCTTCATGAAAAAACAAAATATGGGTATAGAGGAAGCACTTTCTACCTTTAAAAAGTATTATCTAGACTACAAATTACTTAATTGTAATGTTCCTTTAGGAACTGAAACAGCATTGGGGAGTTTCCAGAGTTCCACTTAGTTTAAGAGATGATTCAAACCTACTCTTTTAGATGGAGATTTTGGACATGGATTTCCTTAATTGAAGGTCCATATCCAGGATATATTAAGAAGGGACTAAGAGCTGATGACATAACATTATACTCTCTAAGAAGAATCTTCTAATTAGAAATCTCCCTACAAGTAAGAGTGGGGCTTAATTTTGAATCCCATTCATTTTATGATGTTCCAAGATGCAACTGCTTTTCTCATATCAGTTCATAGAGTCTCTTTTAGTTTGAATATGATTATATCCATTAAAAAAATATATATTCAAAAGACAATTCTACACACAACATTTATTTCAACTCATTCTAAAGCTCTTTATTTACTCAAAATTCAATGATAATTCCAACCTGTTTTAAAAGTCTATTTAAAATATAGTATAATTTAACATATACAATACCTAGGGAGATGCAATTTTAATAAAGGCTTAAAACAACTATATTCATGTAGATCCAGTATAATAAATATTTTTTAACTGAACCAAGAAAATATATTATCTCTGAAGAGGTTCTCCCAGTAATTATGAAATAAAGGGAGGAAATTAAGCTTCCCAGCTTTAGAGTGGGAGGAATATATTGTTCTTGGAAATTGTCCATCTCGTTCCTACTGTTCAATTAATTTCCTACTTTATTTCAATTTTCCTTTCTTCTTTTATAATATTTATATATTTTCCATACATAATTGATCTTTTTTTCCTTTTCAGTTCTTGATCTTTCCATAATCTATATGTTTGGAAAATGTAGACTTGAATCTTGCTTAGTGATTCCAGGTAGAGATTTTCTTACTATGTTACTTTGAGATACATGCTGGAGTGTTACATTGAAAGACAGATGGCAAAAATCATATGAGCACTCCATGTGGCTAGCTCTGGATCCATCAATTTTCAGCTGAAGAAATAGACATAATAAATCCTATTTTACAGATAAATAATGTACCCATATAAATGTGTAGACAGAGGTACAAGGAACATAAGATCTCAAATTTATATCCTGTCTTTAAAGGGGCATCACTCCATAAAATATCCCTCAGTGATGTGTATGCACAAAGAGCAAAGAGAAGGAGAAATACTTTACCTATTATCTTGGTCTAGATTTCAAACTCTACTTTAGTTCCCTAATGTATTGTTGGGACACAAAAAACAAAAACTCCTTTTGCCATTGCTGGAGGGAGAGCCACTGCTGCAAATAAAATCAGGCTAGACAGCCTTCCCTATCCTTTCACCTCTAAATTCACACACAAATCACAGACTCTACCATTTGATGGAGAGTCTTATTAGACTCCTCTGTTATGTTGCTATTGCTGTTATGTACCCACTGGGACAAATGCAGTGAGAAATACCATCTATCAATCCTTTATTTATATCTTCTTCATATTATACCCAAAGCTTCCAAAGGTGTGAAGATAAAACAAGTCAGTTAATTTTATCACAAGGTCATTGAGAATTCACGTCATATTCTACTTCCCTGCTAGAAAAAGTTTCAGTTAAGTGGGCCAGCAAACCTAGCAAGCAGATGAAGCAAGGTGATGTGACCCAGATGACAGTCTGGCCCAAATAACAGGATGCCCATAGAACAAAATGCCTCAGACTTTATTCCTTACTGCAAAATGTAACCATGTAAGCTCTTTTCTATTATCAAGCTTATCTTTATTTGCACAGGGAACAAGATCCCACTATGGATTTCTTTGTCTATAATTTCAAGGTATCTAGGATAATCCAGTTTCTCCAATAAACTCCAGATATCTGAATATCTCAATCACAAAAAATCAGTATCATTTTTCACATGATGATTTTTTTAAACATTATACATACACATATCACAACAACCTGTCCAAATGGGTGTTATTGCCCTTATTTTACTTAAAATGTTTTACTTAAGTAAAGACATTAAGAATAAGAAAGTTCAAATTACTTGTAAGGCCACACATTTAACCCCACCCCAAAATCTTTTTTATTTCCTATTCATTATACTGTCTCATTTGAGCAACTTAATAACTCTATTTTCTCAATATTATTTCTCTCTCCTTCTCCTCTATTGAATCAACAAATGGAAAAAGCATGTTCCCAATTACAGCTTTTGTAAATGCAAGAAAGCTAGCCCCTCAGCTTTGTGACATCAATTAGAAACATGCTAAGAAACAACAGAAAACCAGGCTTTGCTGTTTTCACATCAAACATGAAAGCTCTAATGATATTCTAAATTTTGGAAATACCTGTTAAGAGGACTAACATACTTCATTTAAATTGGTTCTGTTTACTCTGTGATGAGTTCAGATGTTTTCCCAGCCAGTATTCTACTGTGTCTCACTTTATCAATGAAGATAAACTTTGATATTAGGAAGTTAATTCATTTTTAAAGGGTCAGTTTAATTTAGTGAAAATAGTCATCACAAGTTCCCATTTGTTCCTGACTCAATATATAACATACTTTTGGTCTTATGTTGGGCTTTTCCCTGAAATACATTTCTCTGTATGTTTTCTAGAGCAAAAGTATTTCTCAAAGTGACACCTAGTCGTTGAAGAGTTGACTTTCAGTTGATAGATCACCAGTTTTATAATGGAGAGTCTCCCAACTCTGCATTTATGTTCAGTTTCAAACTCTAATGACTTTATATGGGTGATTTTCTTCTTTCAACAACTGGAAAAGCAGTGCTATTAAATCTAGTTTTACATATCCTCTCATTTTGACCAAAATTTCCGAGTCAAGCTAAGAATCTGCATTTTTCCTCTAAGTCACAGATAAAAATGTTTCAAAGTATGAAAACTAACTCAAATAACATAAAAATCTTTGTTCTCCACGTAACTACCAATTTCTGTCTAGGTTGAATAGTCTATCCTTTATGGATTCTAATGCTTCATGAAAAAACAAAATATGGGTATAGAGGAAGCACTTTCTACCTTTAAAAAGTATTATCTAGACTACAAATTACTTAATTGTAATGTTCCTTTAGGAACTGAAACAGCATTGGGGAGTTTCCAGAGTTCCACTTAGTTTAAGAGATGATTCAAACCTACTCTTTTAGATGGAGATTTTGGACATGGATTTCCTTAATTGAAGGTCCATATCCAGGATATATTAAGAAGGGACTAAGAGCTGATGACATAACATTATACTCTCTAAGAAGAATCTTCTAATTAGAAATCTCCCTACAAGTAAGAGTGGGGCTTAATTTTGAATCCCATTCATTTTATGATGTTCCAAGATGCAACTGCTTTTCTCATATCAGTTCATAGAGTCTCTTTTAGTTTGAATATGATTATATCCATTAAAAAAATATATATTCAAAAGACAATTCTACACACAACATTTATTTCAACTCATTCTAAAGCTCTTTATTTACTCAAAATTCAATGATAATTCCAACCTGTTTTAAAAGTCTATTTAAAATATAGTATAATTTAACATATACAATACCTAGGGAGATGCAATTTTAATAAAGGCTTAAAACAACTATATTCATGTAGATCCAGTATAATAAATATTTTTTAACTGAACCAAGAAAATATATTATCTCTGAAGAGGTTCTCCCAGTAATTATGAAATAAAGGGAGGAAATTAAGCTTCCCAGCTTTAGAGTGGGAGGAATATATTGTTCTTGGAAATTGTCCATCTCGTTCCTACTGTTCAATTAATTTCCTACTTTATTTCAATTTTCCTTTCTTCTTTTATAATATTTATATATTTTCCATACATAATTGATCTTTTTTTCCTTTTCAGTTCTTGATCTTTCCATAATCTATATGTTTGGAAAATGTAGACTTGAATCTTGCTTAGTGATTCCAGGTAGAGATTTTCTTACTATGTTACTTTGAGATACATGCTGGAGTGTTACATTGAAAGACAGATGGCAAAAATCATATGAGCACTCCATGTGGCTAGCTCTGGATCCATCAATTTTCAGCTGAAGAAGCTAGCTCAAACATCTGCAATAATGGGCAGAAGAGAAAATAAAAATGGAGAAGACTAGAAATTTTCACTCATTAAAAGTCTGGTTTTATTTGCTCTGACACCTAAATATACTGAATTTGAAAGTTCTTCAGATGGCTGTGGCATAAAGCACTCCTACAGAGAAGTGACTATTTTCTATATATACATAGCTTATTTCCTCTGAGCAAGAATTTTAACTGGGAGCCGGGAATATACACAGCTATCTTAATGCTTTATGCTGGCAGCAAATAGAACTACCTATCATATAGGAGTGCTCCATAGCTAGATTTCAAAAATGATAGGTTCAAAACTAATAATATCACCCGCAGATCCTCTCTTCTAGTTATCCCCATCTTCATCTAAAAAAATTGTTACTGCTGCCAGATGTATATTTCCACCACTGAAAACCCTGTGCCTTTCAAGAATACAAGACTCTGCTCCAAGAAAACAAATTCTCCATTGTTTCTGAGACTCACCAAGTTTCACTTTATCTTGGGAATCTTGTTCCATCTCTGAAGTCCTGATTATAAGCTAAATTTCTTCAATAACGCCCCTGCTCCAGTTTCCAGATTGTTTCCAAGGGCAGGTATGTCCCAGGAAACACTTACTCTGGCCAAGACTTAGGTAACTCTGACTTCTCCATCTCAGAATGAAAGAAGATATATGTACTCAGTCACACAGATGTAAGGACATCTAACTGTAACGTAACAAGTTTCTATTTATACACAGCCATATAAACATATATTTACACAGACATGTGCACACACATATACACATGTACTCTCACTATTGATGTGAGAAAGTAATGGTACTGAAAGGATGCAATAATATAGTACCAGGGACTGAATATTTGTGTCCCTTCATAATTCATACATTGAGACCTAATCCCCCATGTGATGATGTTTGAATATAGGGCCTTTGAGAGTGTATCAGGTCATGAGGGTGGAGCCTTTGTGAACATGATTATAGTGTCCTTATAATAAAGAAGCTTCAGCAAGATTCTCAGCCCTTCCAAATGTGAGGACAAAGAGAAAATGGTCTCATCTATCTGTGAACACAAAACCAGACACTGAGTCTGTTGATACCTTCATCATAAACTTCCCTCCCTCCAGACTATGAGAAATCAGTGCTTACAGTCCATCCACTTTGTTATTTTACTCTAGTAGCCCAGACAGACAAAAAACATAAAGTATGAGGAGCAAATATTAGAAGAGAATTAAAATGTTGACGTGAGAAGATGATCAAATGAAAGTCTAACTAGTTGTGACAGGTCATGAGCAAGAAAGACAAAAAGTAGAAGAGATTTGAGGAAATGAGAGAAACAGGAACATAAAAGACCCTGAATCTAAGGAAAATAGATGCTTCCTGTCAGCTTCACTACCAGAATAAGCCTATAACTAATAAACTAGTAAATCCTTACTACCAGGATAAGCTTACAACTGTTGCTTTCAGTCCTATCTGATGTCTTTGCCTTAGTTTTGAATACTTTGCTAGTTTAATGCCCCAAACCTGCTTTAATTGTTCAGGCAAAGCTCTCAACTCAAGTTTACCAAGAAATCTCTTGGAACAAACACTTGGAGCATGAGGGCTTGGGAACAGGAGATACACCCAGACAGGAACAAGTCTTTCTCTACACTCAGTTCTGTATCTCTTTTGTCTTCTCTAGTAAAGAAAAAGAAAAAAGAAAATTTCTGCCATTCATTAATTATGCACCTATTATAGGCTGAATTGGTTCTAATATCCACCTTCAACATACGTGAAAGAGTGGTTTATTTCAGAACTTTGTAAAGACAACTAAATAAAAAATTGGCAATAATGGACCCCATACTAGAGAAGAAAATCTTAATTAAAAGGGCTAACTTCAATCCCTGAGGAAGACACATCTTGAAGTTACCCCAATAAGTCACTTTAGGTTGATGATCCACTCCTCATTTGCATAATCTCTTCCCCTTGAGTGTGGGCAGGACCTGTGACTTGCTTCTAATAGACTATAACAAGGCAATGGGCCACCATTCTCTTGACTAAGTTACATAATATAACAAAGATGATGGCCTATGTCACTCTTATGGTGACTCCCTCTTAGCCCACTGAGTTAACTAAATCTCTAAATGAGATCACAGGCCCAACCAACACTTTTAATTCATCCTGGTTAGACTCTGAACAAAGGAGCAAACCAGTGCATGCCCAGAGTCCTAACACAAGGAAACTATGAAATTAAGAAACATGTTTTGCTTTGATCTGCCAAATATGTGGCAATTTGTTACATAGCAATAGAAAAGTAAGATAAACATGTATGTATATAAACCTACTGTGAATTGTTTATGACAATTTTCTTAATTTTAAAGGTCTCCTTGTATATTATATCAAGAATATTTTTAAATGTCATGACACTTGAAGAATATTTTTACTATAGAAGTTTTTGGAGAGAACTTTAATAATAATTTTGTTTATTTAAGAATATTTCATTTCATTTTTCTTGTTATTTTACCTCTATCCTAAGAT
>SJYR01001311.1:78450-105385 GCA_006410655.1 Kobus ellipsiprymnus
TCTGGTATTCCCATCTCTTTCAGAATTTTCCAGTTTATTGTGATCCACACAGTCAAAGACTTTGGCATAGTCAAGAAAGCAGAAATCGATGTTTTTCTGGAACTCTCATGCTTTTTCGATGATCCAGCAGATGTTGGCAATTTGATCTCTGGTTCCTCTGCCTTTTCTAAAACCAGCTTGAACATCTGGAGGTTCACAGTTCACGTATTGCTGAAGCCTGGCTTGGAGAATTTTGAGCATTACTTTACTAGCATGTGAGATGACCATATTCCAAAAAGAAAGGAGACTAAACAGAACATTTCCACTTAAGCAAATCTAAACAGTAAGATGTGACAATAGATAATGACATTTGAAAGTCATGAAAGGAAAGGGAGTGGCAAAGGTATTTGAAGTACAACTTAAAGAACAAAGCATGACAGAGGATGGCTAGAAAGGGCCAGGATGTATCCACTGCCTGCTAACGGGGACTGCTGGATGTGTTTCTCCATACATCACCAAGAGGCATGCACTTGGCAGCGGTATAATACCAAGTCATATAGAGAAACAGACCTTGATATCATTTTATGGAAGTAAAGGAAAGATGTGACAAAAGATTTGCTCTATCCAATTTTCAAGCAAAGATATGAATTGTATAGTCTTAAAACACATAGTGTATTCTACACTGTATATGCTCTTGATAAAGATTAAGTGTTCTGCATCAAAAGCCTTTGATTATACAACAATAATAATAGTCATTTGTTACATTATTATAATTAATATCAAAAGACAGTATAGTATAATGACTAATCACCATGAATTTTTGAGTCAGATAAATCTGCATTGGAATTCAGAAACCTCCATTTGGCAATGGAAGGCCACTGGGTGAGTGACTTAAACTTTCTAAGCTTCAGTTGCATTTGTAAAATGTAAGAAATAATGCTTTTTTCATGGCAAATAAAAAACTAGATACTCTTTATATAGGGTCTTAGTACATAGTAAGTGTTCATTACATGCTCGTGAACGTGAAGTCACTCAGTCATGTCCAACTCTTTGCAACCCCTGTAGCCTACCAGGCTCCTCTGTCCATGGGATTTTCCAGGCAATAGTAAGGGAGTGGATTGCCATTTCCTTCTCCAAGGGATCTTCCCAGCCCAGGGATCAAACCCAGATCTCCCACATCATAGACAGATGCTTTACCGTCTGAGCCACTTACATGCTAGTAAGTTTTATTATTTACTTCAAAAGTCTTATAGAAGAAATTATTTCTTTTGTATTTATATAGAGGGAGGAAACTGTGAAGAAAAGGAAAATACAGTCCAAAATAATTGAAGACAGTGGTGAGATTAAAACACATATATAAAGTCATACATACTCTGCTAGGTATAAACCATGAATTTTTAAAAATACACATTTATTTATTTGTCTGCACTGGGTCCTAGTTGTGGCATGAGGGATATTTGTTGCATCATGCAAGATCTTTTGTTGAGGTGCATAGTTCTCTAGTTTTGGGCTTCTTTGCTCTTTCACATGTGGAATCTTAGTTTCCTGACCAGATATCAATCCCATGTCCTCTGCATTGCAAGGCAGGTTCTTAGCCACTGGACCACCAGTGCTCAATCACTCAGTCGTGGCCAACTCTTTGCAATCCCAAGGACTGTGGCCCTCCAGGCTCTCTGTCCATGGAATTTTCCAGGCAAGAAGACTGGAGTGGGTTGCCATTGCCCCAAACTATAAATTTAACTTAGAGGTTCATAGAAGCTAGTGTGAAGAGAAAAATATAATCAGTTATCTGACTTAAAAACTAAAAATAGAAAGCCATCTTTAAAAGAAACCCAGGTAGAGGAATTCCCTGGTGATCCACTGGTTAGAAATCAGGAATCGAGGCTTTCATCACTATGAGCCTGGGTTTAATCCCTGGTCAGGGAACTAAGATCCTGTAAGCCATGTGGCATGACCAAAGAAAAACTTTTTTAAATAAATAAAAGAAACCCAGATATTCTGGGAAACTGTATCACGTCTTTAGGTCCTCATGATAAGTCCTCTATGTAAGGTGTAAACCTTTTCCTCAATTACTTTTTTAGAGTAAGCAAATAGAAAAGAGTTTTTGGTGTTTTATAATATTGACTAATGGAATAATACTAAATGCCATTTAGTGACTGTAATTTTAAAACAGCACAGTTTATGTGCACGACTCTCCAGTGAAAAATAGTACATGAATAAACAAGTCTTAGTAATAACTATCTTTCTGTAGCACTTTGAAATCCATGATAATTTTTTACTCCAGAAAGTAGGTGAGAGAAGCAAGTATGGTCATCCCCACGTGTGCATGCTCAATCACGTCCAGTTCTTTGCGACCCCACAGACTGTACCCCTCCAGGCTCCTCTGTCCACGGGATTTTCCAGGCAAGAATACGGGAGAGGGTTGCCATTTCCTACTCCAGGACATCTTTCCAACCCAGGGATCAAACCCCCAACTCCTGCATCTCCGGCATTGTCAGGCAGATTCTTTACCACCAAGCCCCCTGGGAAGCCAAAGCAAGTATATTCACCCTCATTTTACAGATGTGGAAACTGAGTCTCAAATAGGTTCTATGAGTTGCCCAGAGTGCTATAGATCAAAACAGATACTCCATCTGTTCCTTAATCTCATGCCCTTTTCGCAAATTCCACTCCCTTTTCACAATAATGTTCTGAAATGGACTGACCATTGGAAAAGCATAAAGAAGACTCTAGCTTCTCCCATTCTCAAGAACAGACACCATCTTGAACAACTTTGTTTTGATAGATAAAACCAGATTGAAAAGTCTCAACCAGGCAGAGCTATTTCCACAATACTGTCTTGGGGGACTTCCTGAAGGTAATTCATAAAAATCAAGTCATCTAAAAGCCATAAGAAAATAAGAACAATAATGTTTTTTATTTTCATAGCACTTCAGATTTCGCAAAGCATTTGCATATGATAGTTTGTAGTTCCCTAAAGAAGGCTGCTCCTGTAAAGCAAATCTATTTCTTCACACGAAATGAGAGGCTATTCAACTACATCTTTTTCAAAGAGCTGCAGATTAAGCAAGAGAAAATAAAATTGGATATGGACCCTCTGAAATGAGATCCTTTTACACAGCACAACCTAATTGGTGGGCCTTTACAAATACATCACATGGCATAGAAATTACTCATATATTGAAAGAAAATAGTATACATAGCGGCTTACCAATTTGTAAGCTGATATTTTATAGCACATGAAAGAAAAAAAGGCAAAATTCAGCAAAGAGTAAATATTTTAAAAAGAATTCATAACCTATACTCAGACCTCAAAAAAGATAAAAGATTCCGATTGCAGTTTGAAAATGTTATACTGCTATTTTTAAAAACAACCCACAACTAAGTGCAAAATCTGGCTTTAGGGGAAATATTTGCCAAGTTCTTAAATTATGGAATATTCTGGTTTCCCAAAGATGCAAATATTTGGTCTGTCAATAATTAAGTTTCGATGTTTCCTGTAGGCAGTTAGTGCAGGGATAGGAATGGTGGTGTGAAATTCAACAGTTACTAAAACTGAGCAGCTCGGAAAGAAAATGGGCTTTTAAAATTTTATTATATAATATAGTTCTGAATATGGCAATGACCTAAGAATTGTGAATATGGAAAGCATCTCATTTTGAGCCAAACGGTTTGATCCTAGCACCTCATCTTCTCCCAAGAAAATAACATAATCAGGTTGAGAGAATACACACAGAGCAAAGATTGGCCAATTTTAACTAATGCTTTCTGGAATGGTGCACAGTGTACCAAAGAGGCTCCCATTACCTGGGTGACACACACCCAGTGACAGGAACCTGAAAAGTGAAAGTCGCTCAGTCAGTCGAGTCCGACTCTTTGTGACCCCATGGACTGTGTCCATGGAATTCTCCAGGCCAGACAGGAACCCGACTTCACTGATTATCGCAGGTTTCCATCTGGTGGCAAAGTGTGCTCCTTACTCACCTGATCCAGGCTTATCTGTTAAGCCAATATCTGTCGGGAAACAGTCTTGAAAACAATCAATGCAAAAAAACCATAACCTCTCAGAACAAGACAGGCAAATAATTTCTTTGTATCTATCAATCAAAACATCAAATGATAACCAAAAAATATTTTTTCTTATTTGTTAATGTTCAGCTGAGAAAACAGAACAGCTATTACAGATGCAGTTTGGAGTTATCATTTTGTTCTTCAGACTGTAAGCTCAATTTTTTAAAAGATATGTTGTTTTGTGCTTAAACCACATCTAGCAAAATATGGCAATTACCCATGATAACAAATCTTTAGTGCAAGACCTTCCCATGGTCCTATATTTAACATGGGACATAAGAGAATATCACTTGTTTCCTTTACTCATTTTCTTATATCTTGTTCCTTTGTTCATTTTCTTTATTTTGTTCATCTGTGAACACAGGTAATTAACAAAAAGTAAATTTATGAAAAATGCAATATTTTATAATCTGTGAGGAAGACGCCAAAGATGATAGAAACACTCACTGAAGCATATTTGGTTCACTTTTTACTCAAAATTATTTTGGTTGCCAGATACTGTTTTGACATATGATACCACTTCTCAGTCTAAATGCAGATTCTGCTCCTATGACAACCCAAGCACAAAAGCTTTTCTTTCTCCTGCCATTGAAATAGGTGCAGAGGAACCCCTGTATAGCAACATCATTTTTCCCAAGGCCCCTGGACTGGAATGATGAAGTGCAAGTGACAACTTGAAGCTGGCCAACATGTTCTGGATTTACTTTGTTGCAATCAATAAGGAAATAAGAGGAGTAAAGGGGGAGCTATTTATCCTACTTCTAGAAGGAAGTAAGAATGTAAGGAAGAAATCACATCCTCCAGTTAAATCACATCCTCCAGTTAAAAGGACTGAAGGAGAGCAAATAGCATCATAGGAAAGATACTTCTACTAGAAAAAAAAAAAGATGAAGGGAATGGGCAAAAATGGGATAAGGATGAAGGAAACTTTCCTAATGGCAGGAAGCACAGCAAAGGGTTTAGGAAGCCTGTGAGAAGAAGACTGTGTCAAACGATGAAGCAGGTGAATGAGAGTGCAGTAATGAGTCCTGGTGATGGATGACATGGGTAGTTGAGTTTCTAATAGCGACTAATCAGAAGAAGGATGTGAACCATGATGGGATCAGTCCTGAAGAGGCATGAAGAGACCTCAGTTATGTTCATGGTGAATGTTTTGAGCCCAAGTGAACACCTTCTCAAAGGATTCTGCCCAGATCCACCAATTACTAAGAGTTCTCTTCTCTCTTAACAGCAAAGCAGTCATGCAGTCTAGGAAGGGACAGACCCTCATGGACTAGGAGGCCAGGACCAATTGCTTTCCTTAGTGAGCATGGTGTAAAGAACTGATTTTCCTTTTCCCCCAGAGATGGCTAAAACTTTGTACTCTACCCAAGGCTCACTGCTTCAGAGTCTGAAATTTGAAAGTAAAATCTGCTATGCATAAGCAATAATTCCCCCATGGGTTAAATTTGAGGTGAAAACACTTGGAGTGAACAGGATAAAGACTGGTGCTAGGAAAGAAGACCGCTGAAAGAAGTCTCCTGGGACTTCCCTGGGGGTCCAATGGGTGACTCCATGCTCCCGATGCAGGATGCCTGGGTTCAATCCCTGATCAGGGAACTGGATCCCACAACTAAGAGTTTGCCATAACTAAAGGTCCTGTGTGCTACAATTTATACCCACTGCAGCCAGATAAATAAATAAATAAAAATATTTTTTTTTTAAATGGGGGGGTGGGTGGTAGTTTCCTCAGACAAGGTAGGCTCTAGGGGTTTGAGTAGGCTTCCCCAGTGGCTCAGTGGTAAAGAATCTGCCTGCAATGCAGGAGCTACAGGTTTGATCCCTGTGTTGGGCAGATCCCCTGGAGGAGAAAATGGCAGCTCACTCCAGTATTCTTGCCTGGAAATCCCATGAACAGAAGAGCTTGGCGGGGGCTACAGTCCATGGGGTTGCAAAGAGTCAGACATGACTGAGTGACTGGCCATGCACACAGGGTTTGGGGAGATGCCATGAATACAGATAATATCCCTGGTGGTGATGGCATGTGGGATACCCAGGGAAGCCAAGAACTGGTCAGGAAAGGTCATTAGGGACCAAGCCTATAGTCCATGAATCCTCTTTAGGATTTTTGGAGAACACATTTCTGAGCTTGTAGGAAGTATCAGATCTTGGTAGGTGGTGGAGAGAAAAATGGAAAGCAGCTTTTCCAGAAAAAGGAGTTACAGGAACGGGGAGGGCCTTCCACCTCCCACATCTTTCTATATGCACAGAAGTATCCTTTCCCCCTCCAAATTTGGAATCCAAGGCGTGAGAAGACAATAAAAACACGTGACTGAGATTTTATTTCTCACCTCCTTAGAGAGTAGGGGCACAGAGACATGTTTTATTTGAGTTAGAAAATTAAATCAAAATAACTTTTCCTGTACCGATGTATGAGAAGGAAATACTTATCTTTTCCATACTAAAAAAAATGTCCTTGAAAATTATCTTTCTTGGTTATTAGTCCAACTCCTCTCAATCTTCCAAAGTTGCAATCAAATCAGGATGTGCTGAAAGCCTGTGATGTGCCAGGAGCACTACATATATTACATGATTTAATCCTCCCAAGGTTTCCAGATAAGTTGCATCTTATGAAATAAAAGCATCTCGCATTTATTTCTAACACATAAAATGATGACAAAGAAAAGCGTCATTATGTTAAAGACTATGGAGATCAAAGAACATAGACATCGCATTCTCAGAGCTTTTTCTCCTTTCAAGGGTATTGTGCTTTTGAAGCAAATAACTTTGGGAGTAAAATGTTAAAAAATAAATTTCATTTCTCTCTTAAAATATTATTATGTAATGTTCAAATGTGGTTTTATTAAGAATTAGGTATTTAGACAGGCTGCCATTAGAGTAGCTTCAATTCTCTTAAAAGTAATCAAATCAGAGCCAGTAATAAAACCAAGGTTATGTAAAATTGAATTTGCCAGTAAAAAATCAGTTTTTTAGCTCAAACTAAAGGGAAAAAAAGATAAAAATGACTCACTTTTGATTAGAAGAAAGTACAAGGAAAGGTACATTGATAAGTGTGGGGGATATATGTAAGATCTATCACTGTTTTTAATTCAGTTCTGAAAAGAAGATTCTGACTTCAGAAAAAGCTCATAAAATTGACATAATTTCAGTGAAAGTAAATCTGAGCTTCAGACAGGGATTTAAAATTGTGTTCCATTCAAGTCTGGAAGTTAAAATTTGGTGGTAGTGAAAATCAGGTTATTATAATAAATGAATGTTAGTGTTTTTATATACTTTATTAGCTCAAATTATTATCAACAGATGGTTGAAAAGCCACAATGCACCAGAAAGGAGGTGACAAGGGGAAGGACAGAATAAGGACAAGATGAAACTCAAACAAGAAGGAAGGAGTCAAAGAACAGATTCTCAGATTGTTCCAGAGAGGATGCCCCCGTGGTCAAGACACTGTTTTAGGACCCAATTCTCACAACAAAGGGCTTCCCTGGTGACTCAGAGGTTAAAGCGTCTGCCTCCAATGCCGGAGACCCGGGTTCGATCCCTGGGTCGGGAAGATCCCCTGGAGAAGGAAATAGTAACCCACTCCAGTATTCTTGCCTGGAGAATCCCATGGACGGAGAAGCCTGGTAGGCTACAGTCCACGGGGTCGCAAGAGTCGGACACGACTGAGCGACTTCACCTTCACCTCACAACAGATCTTCTGGAATTAGTTAACAGCATGGTTTTCCATCAAGAAGGCAAGATGGAACAAACATTTCTGCACATTGGATTTTCAAGCAGGAAACAGTTGATTTACAAGAGATCAATAAATGTAAGGACTCCTTCTTACATGAGGTTGAGGGTAGAGAAAGGGAAACTTTATTGAAGGCTTTTAAGTCATGTACAGGCCTTGTGAAAATTCCTATCCCAGGGTAATATGAGCCACACTCAACCTGGAATAGCTGGAAAAGACAGGCCAGCAAGTATATTATGTCAAATGAAATGAACACATTTGAAAGCACCTGTCTCCCCTTCAGAAATTGCTCACATTAGGTCCCATATTCATTTAAACTAAATGCTGTTTTCTCCCAAACATGAAATTGTTTGAAGAGATTTAAAGGCAAACCACTCAGAGCTGCTGTGTCACTAAGCAGATGTAACAGGGGTGCAGACATAGCTAAGAGAAGGGAAGGTTAAGAAGCACCTTGCAGAAGTCAAGGTCAAAGCCACTTTTGTAGCCCCAAGCTCCTGACTTCGATCCAGACATCAAGATCTGTCCATTACTGGGAATTCTCCCTGCCTTCTATCTTGTCCAAAATGGATTAGCATCTTCAGGGTATTCTTATGCCCTTTTTATTTTTTCATCACATTAACTTTCTTCCACAAAAGAGAACTCTTGCTGACATAAATGTTTGATTAGAAGCTTTCATATATTCCAATATGAAATGTTCCCTCTCAACCAGGGCTCATGAAATATACATCAAACAAGTTCTTTGTGCAGCATAAAACAAATTTCAATACTTCTCTTCAGATAAAGTAATAACAGTGTTAGACTATTTCTAATTCCTATAATTGGCTTTTGGAGGTAGTTATTATAGCCCAAGGATATACATACATGAAATTCAATTTTTCAATAAACCTACCCTGCCAGCCTGTGAATTCCAAAAACTAAGGATAATGACGTTTTTGGCTTTTGCCCCAATTATCTTACTAGAAGACATTTGATTGGGGTATTTTTTCAGTCGCTTGTAAAATTTTGCTAAACAATTCTTCATACTTCACTTTATTAATAATAGCTTTAGTTCTCAATTACATGAAAAGCTATTGTATTACAGGTTCACCCTTCATCCTACCTCTTTCTTATTTGCATTCATTTTTAGACAATTCCCTCCAATGTCAAAACTTTAAACACTATCTGTGGGAATATAACTGAGAATATAAATATAACATTTATATTGAAAGACTCTATTCAAACTCCATTTTGGCAACTGAATAGTATCAGTCCCTCCGATAAGAAACATAAAAGAGGGCTTATTTGAGAATGTTGCTGTTCCGTCACTCAGTTGTGTCCAACTCTGCCACCCCAGAGACTGCTGCACGCTAGGCTTCTCTGTCCTTCACTATCGCCCGAAGTTTGCTCACACTCACGTCCACTGAGTCGATGCCATCCAACCGTCTCATCCACCGTTGCCCCCTTCTCCTGCCCTCAATCTTTCCCAGCATCAGGGTATTTTCCAATGAGCTGGCTCGTCACATCAGGTGGCCAAAGTATTGGAGCTTCAGCTTTAGCATCAGTCCTTCCAATGAATATTCAGGATTGATTTCCTTTAGGATTGACTGGTTTGATCTCCTTACTGTCCAAGGGACTCTCAAGAGTCTTCTCCAGCACCACAGTTCAAAAGCATCAGTTCTTTGACCCCCAGTCTTCTTCATGCTCCAACTCTCACATGCATACATGACTACTTGAAAAACCATAACTTTTACTGTACAGACCTTTGTCAAATAAAGGACCTTTGTTTAAGAATAAAAATAACTAATTCATCTTGGAATTGATGGTTTGGGGAAACTAATGATATTTTCAAAGGAAATTACCCAATAGAGTATGGATCTCTGAAGAGGGTCTGGACTAGTGGTGTAATTTTTATAGTCATCAGGAGATGATGAAAACCATGGCTTTGGTGACATTATCAGGGGATTTATGTCTCATGAAAAGAGAAGAAGGAAGGTAGGAAATTCAAGAATACTAAGGAGTAAAGTGGCTTCCCAGGTAGCACTAGTGGTAAAGAACCCACTTGCCAATGCAGGAGATGCTGGAGACAAGGCTTCTATCCCTGAGTTGGGAAGATTCCCTGAAGGAAGGTATGGCATTCCACTTAAGTATTCTTGCCTGGAAAATCCCACGGAGAGAGGAGCCTGGTGCCCTGCACTCCATAGGGTTTCAAAGAGTCAGACACAACTGAAGTGACTTAGCATGCACACAGAACACAAGGAGTAAAGAGAGGACAGAGGAAAGACACACAGGGCTTTGCTATGAATGTTTGGATTCAAAATCCTAACCCCCTAAAGGTGATGCTATTAGTAGTGGGGTCTTGGGGAAATAATTAAGTCATGAGGGTGGAACTTTCATGAGTGGATCCTTAGCCTCTTCTACT
This sequence comes from Kobus ellipsiprymnus, assembly GCA_006410655.1. NCBI lineage: Eukaryota > Metazoa > Chordata > Mammalia > Artiodactyla > Bovidae > Kobus > Kobus ellipsiprymnus. The sequence continues at coordinate 88,629 of SJYR01001311.1, forward strand.
ATGTAAGAATACAACAAGAAGATGCTGTCTATGAACCAGGAAAAGTGCTCTCCCCAGAACACACACTGTGATCTTGGACTTTTTACCCTCCAGAAGTGTGAGAACTGTCTGTTGTTTATAAGCCACCCAGTATATGATATTCTGTTGCAGCAGTCCAAACATACTAATAGAGAAATTGGTACCAAGAAGCGGGGTACTGTTACAACAAATATCTAAAAATGTGGAAACAGCTTTGTAACTATGTAATGGGTAGAGGCTGGAAGAATTTTGAGTTTCATGATACAAAAAGTCTCCAATGCCATGAATGGACCCCATTAAGGTCAATTCTGGTGAAAGCTCAAAAGGGAAAAAGAACAGCTATAGAGAAAGCCTCAACCTCTTACAGTGCACCTAAGGAATGATAAACAGAATGCAGATAGAAATAGATGAACCATAAAGGCCACTCAGATGAGATCTCTGGTGGAAATGAAGAACATGTTACTGGAAACTGGAGGAAAGACTACCCTTGTTATAAAGTAACAAAGTATTTCATTGAATTATTTCATTTTCTGGTATTTTATAGAAGGTAGAATTTTCAACCTATAAATATCTTTAGCTGAATAGATTTCTAAGCAAGGTTTGGAGGTGCCATTTAGATCTTCCTGATTGCTTATAGTAAAATGTGAGAAGAGGGAAAATTACTTAAAGATGGAATTGTTAATCAAAAAGAAAGCAGAACTTAGACATTTGGGAAATTCTCAGCCTATCCCATATTGCAAAAAAGAAGAGCAGTGAGGATGCTCAAGTTATCTTTTCATAAGGAGATTAGTAGGGATCAACTGTCTCTAGAAACCTGAAGCCATTCTTGAAAACAGTGGAAGAATGTCTTGAGAGTGATTCAGAGATCATCAGGGCTCCACTCCCATCACAGACCCAGAGTGCACAGGCTTGGGGGCATGGATGCCTTCACCTGGTTTCAAAGGACCACCTGGCAGAGCCATGAGCATAGACCCTCAAACTGCCAGAACCTCAGAGCCCCAGCAGAGAGTCGTGGCATGTGTGGGGCCCCACCAAGTGATGACAGAGGTGACATTGCCACCCACTATGGGTCTGGAAGGCAGAACATTGAGTCCCAGAGGACTGTTCCTGAGACTTAGGGTTTATGAAATTTGCCCCATTAGGTTTTGAGCTTGCTCGGGACCTATATCACTCCTTTCTTCTGTTAAAAGATAAACTAAGGAAAATTTTTCAGAGTTTATTTGAACAATCAATTTGAATCAGACGGCATCAAACCAGAAGTAGTTAGAATCACTTCACCTATAGAAACTACAGGAAAAACTTTTATAGAGAAGACGCAGAAGCAAAGCAATTATGTAATTGGCTGTAGTTTAAGCAGTCGCCTGGTTTGGGAAAGGCTAGTTGACCATTTGTCATTGGTTGTCCTTACATTTCAATTTCTTAACCTTAAGGCATTACACCTTTAGGTTTTGGTTCACTTATATAGGCTACCACGATGTTAAAGCCACCTCAGTCTCATGGCTTACTTAATTCATTTAATACTTCTTATCTATTTCTCTCTTTTGAAATAGAAATGTCTATCCCATCTCTGTTCCACCAGTGTAATTTGGAAGCATATAATTTGTTTGATTTTCACAGGTACACAGCTGGAGAGGAATTTTTCCCCAGGATAAACTTTACCTCAAGCCTCACTCATTCATCTCTGATTTAATGGTATTTAAATGAGACTTTGGACTTTAATGTTGATGCTGGAACAGTCAAGACTTTTAGGGTCACTGAGGGTGAAATGAATTCATTTTATGTGTGTTGTTGACTCTGACTCTTTATGACCCCATGGACTACAGCACACCAGGCTCCCCTGTCCCTCATTATGAACAGAACCCCATGAACAGTATAAAAAGACATTTTGTATGTGAGAAGGACATAAATTCAGAGGGCCCAGGGGGAAAGTTCTATAAACTTTGGGTTTGTATCCCTCCCCCAAAACTCATATGTTGAAACCTAATCCCCAGTAAGCTGATGCTTGTAGGTGGACGCTTTGGGAGGTGATAAGGGTATGAGGGTAGAGCTGTCAAGTGTTAAATCCTTCTGTTTCCCTGTCTGGGGCTTTTTCCAGCACCACAAAAGCTTGTTCAACACATGTACAAAATAGCCCAAGATGCCAGGTAACCCCTCAACCAATGAGGGATGAGAGTTGTTGAATAAATAAGCCAGTTTTCTCTCCACTGATAATACTGAAGTACATTCTACATGGTTTCTCAGAAGACCCCCCCAGAATTGAGCTCTGTCAGTGCTGATAACCCACTCATTCAGACTTTCTTCATTGGCTTTTCTCCTTTTTCTCTCTCAATTTTCCCATACCATCGATTGCACTTTCTGAGATGAAATGGAGGAGGACCCTATGGTCCTACCCTCCCATGTCCTCAGCCTGCCTTTTGTCTGTGGAAAATCTTCAGCCAAAGAATAAGTTTAATCAGAGAAGTGAGAAAAAGTGGAAACAAAAGAAAACAATCAAAGGAGACCAAATAATAATAAGTGTAGTCATAAGCAAAGTCAAGCACCTTTGAGTAGTCCATAGTCCTCCACAAGGGCCATGGATAATGTGTACCTGTGTGTGCTAAGTCACTTCAGTCATGCCCAACTCTTTGTGACACTATGGATCATAGCCTGCCAGGCTCCTCTGTCCATGGAATTCTCCAGTCAGGAATACTGGAGTGGGTTGCCCTGCTCTCCTCCAAAGGATCTTCCCAACCCAGAGATCAAACCACGTCTCTTAGTCTCCTGCACTGGCAGGTGACTTCTTTTCCACTAGTGCCACCTGGGGAATCTGAACCATGTCCTGTGAGCTGTCTTCTAGATACTGAAACCTCCACCAGGTGGAGAAGTTAACTACATGACAACCAGACTGTAGCCATGACATAAGCTGCCATAGTTCCAAGAACTGGCCTCAAAGAAACGGAAACAGCGTTACTCTGGAACTGAAGATTCACTGTACCTAAAACAACCAAGATAACATTGATCAGACCACTGATGACCAATTTGAAGATGACTGCCAGAGCTGACTGTGCTGTTTCTGCATGTAGCCCCGTCCCTCAGCCTATAAAAGCTCTTGCCCACTGACTGTCAGTGTCAGAGTGGGGATGGGGGAATGAGTCTTTGGTTAGGAGTTCCAAAGACTTCCCCCACCATTGCCAGCATCTGAAATAAAGGAAACTTCCACCAGCCTTGCTTTCTTATTGACTTCTGAGAGGTGAACAGCCAGACTCCACTTTAGGTTACAGGATCTCTTCCCAAATAACATATGTGCAGTTATTTTACTGTCTCGAGGTCTGATTTGGGGTAAACCCAAACTAAAGAAATTATCCTCCATCATTAGTATACAGCTTAAGTATTCTTTAGGAGTAGAAGTTAGAGCAAATGAAAATCCCCTGGGACAGATCCAGATATACCTGAGATAATACATAAAAGCAGATGGCATTAGTGATATTTCATCTTTATATCAGATGCCTACTTATAGACAAGTGCCAGGGTCCAGCCCTGGTGGAACCAGGGTGATTCGAAGGAGAGACAGAGTAGGTGAGGAAAAAACTTACTTATATAGAAATATGAAGGAGATTAGGAAGAAATAGTATAGTAAGAAAATTAAGTGGAGAAAAAAGGCTGAATAACTTGGTGTACAGGGAAGGCCAATAAAGTTCCAGACAAGGAGCTTGCACCATCTACATTAGGCCACTGCGCCCACTTGAATATTGGAGAGTGCCCCGCCTTGGGCACTCTCTCTCACGGATCTTAGTGCCAGAGCAAGTAAGTAGACTTGGTGAGCCGCCCCGCTCCAGATGGGAATTCAGCCTGAAGTTAGAGTAAAGAGGAGAAGGAAGGAGAGGGGAAAGGGGTGAGAGAAAGAGACATGGGGGGAGCCAGATTCCCAAGAGACTAGTTCGAGAAACTGGTCCATCCTTTATTGCTCAAGGGGCTATTTATACTTTTGATAATACATGGAGACCAATGGGTAACACAAAGTTATGCAGTTAGCAGTTTAGACTCTTATCAAAACCAGGCTTTTCTCTCTGCATACCTGACTGCAAACACAAGTCAGGTAATTTACATTGTCTTCCTGCCAAAAGGGCCAATTAACATTTTACAGCCTTTTTTCTGATAAGGGTTTGTCAACCAGAAGACTTATTTGTGTTGATCTTCCCAAAGTCTTGGTGCCACTCTCAGAAAGCACTAAATAAAGTTACACTCGTACAGCAAGGACACAAGAGGAGTGCAGTGATATATAACAAAGAAAAGTAATTAACTCAAAGTCTAGTGTTGCTAACATCAAAACTACTATATATCTTTTTCCATATCCCATTTACATTGATTAACATCCTCCCAGGTGCCTAAAAGATAAAGAATATGGAGGCCTGGCAGCAATCATTGAGTCAACAGTGAAAACCCGTCACCAATATAATTTTTAACTCTTTAGAAAAGGCTCTGTATCTTTAAGATGCTTTTAAGCTTTGTGTCTCTCGTGGCTGGGGGCTGTAAGCAATTCACAAGCTGTAAGGGGTCCGGGGAACCTGTTAGGCAAGCTAGAGAACTACCATTTGAAACATCCCTTTCAAATGCAGAAGACCAAAGCTTAGAGATAACTTTTTCTGGAGTGTATCAGAAGAGTAGAGAAGCAGAGAACAAAAGCCGGCAGATTATTATTTTGGGGGGGTTGGATGCTCAGGAAATTCCAGGGGGAAAACCTGAATCTGTCACGTCCTTGCGTTTGTCAGGCTTCCTTCCACTTGACCTTGTCATGGGTAGAATTCCTCACGCTGGCTCCCGGCAGACAAGGGCAATTCTATTCAGATATAAGAGTCTTAATCAACTTTTTGTTTTTTGATTTGCAAAGTTTTACCCACTGCTTTGTTTTGGGAAACCAGATGACTTATCCTGGTTCTGTATCATTCTAGGAGGCATATCACTTTCTGTGGGGTGTGTCATTGCTCTGATAAACTTCTCCCAAGCCAACGGAAAATGGAGACTACTTTAAATTTTCATTAGCTTCTTGATGCCTCATCCTGCTTGTCATCCTGCTTGCCTGCCATTAGAAGGCAATTATTTGATGAGCTCGTTTAGAGGAATGAAAAGGATAAATGATGTTCACTTAGTGGTAACTTAAAAATCTGATCTCATTTCAGACCCAGAGTTCCTGCTACATGTTCAGTTCAGTTCAGTTCAGTTGCTCAGTCATGTCCGACTTTTTTTGACCCCATGAATCACAGCACACCAGGCCTCCCTGTCCATCACCAGCTCCCAGAGTTCACTCAAACGCATGTCCATTGAGTCAGTGATGCCATCTAGCCATCTCATCCTCTGTCGTTCCCTTCTCCTCCTGCCCCCAATCCCTCCCAGCATCAGAGTCTTTTCCAATGAGTCAACTCTTCGCATGAGGTGGCCAAAGTACTGGAGTTTCAGCTTTAGCATCAGTCCTTCCAAAGAACACCCATGACTGATCTCCTTTAGAATGGACTGGTTGGATCTCCTTGCAGTCCAAGGGACTCTCAAGAGTCTTCTCCAGTATCACAGTTCAAAAGCATCAATTCTTTGGCCTTCAGCTTTCTTCACAGTCCAACTTTCACATCCATACATGACCACAGGAAAAACCATAGGCTTGACTAGACGGACCTTTGTTGGTAAAGTACTGTCTCTGCTTTTGAATATGCTATCTAGGTTGGTCATAACTTTTCTTCCAAGGAGTAAGCATCTTTTAATTCCATGGCTGCAATCACCATCTGAAGTGATTTTGGAGCCCAAAACATGAGAGGAGCCCAAAGAGAGGCTGGAGGCACTTCATGAAGATGCAAAGAAGCTGTTTCCTACTGGGACAGACATTGTAAAAATTCCTAATGGCATCCTTCTCTCAAAAATTTGACATTTGTTACTCTCATAGTTAAACTAAGTGATTCTCTCATTGATTTCTAGATTATTTGATCCACTTCTGATGTTTAAGTGATAAGCTTCATTTCCTAAATTCAAATAGCTAAATCTTCTTTCTATCCCTACTTTAAATAAGGATACTACTCTTAGGTTTGTGATGCCCTGTTTGCAACTCAACATTTTGACACTTATATGATTTTCTGAGGCTCTTCCAGAATACTGCACTAAGTTTTTGCTGTTGAAATCATGTCTCTTCTTCTTTTAAAGCATAATAAATAGAAATGGCTAAACCAATGACAACAGAGAAATCAAACTGAAAACTCTAAGAAGACTCCACAAAATCTGCTCAGCTAGCATGAAAATATTGCTCCACCAAGTTGGACAGGTGCTATAAACCATTATAAACTTTGGGGAAACTCATTTTAGCATTTGCTGCTTGCTTAAACTTGCCTAAGAGACTCAAAATGAAAAGATCACATGCAATAAACAGCCACCTCAATCTCATTTGGCAAATAAGTATTATATATCCAGAAGATGAAATAAAATCAGGGGTGAACCCATAGAATAAGCATTATGTGCAAGGTGTAAGTCATCAGTGGAGAGCTTTCATAATGGAGACAACACTCATGATCCCACACAAACAAGAGAAATTATAGTAACCATGTGCTTACCCGATCTGTCTGCTACTCCCAGAATTTCAAGCCAGCCAGATACAAGAATCATCTGATTGGGGGCAGGATTTCTGAACCGGAGTCTCACTCTGAATGTTTTTATTTTTTTAAGGCAGCGATCCCAAAATTTAGTGTTAATAGTAGGCTAGTGATTATACCAATAGCTCAAGCTAAGCTAGAGAGGAGAAGAGGTTGCTCATCTGACTACTGACTTCCTGTTGTTCTGACTTTAATGCCAGCTTTCCTTCCTGATACCAAGCTCTCAGAGAGCAGTGTGGGAGTGCCTAAATCGGGCACCATATAAATTAATCAGTCAGCTAGTTACAAATAAACTAATCCAATCTGAAAAACCTCCACTTTATGAGAAAATAATCAGAATAAATTAGCAGTGGGGAGCTGCTCTGTAACATATTTTATTCACTCTTATGTGTCTTTAATAATTTAAATGTTGCATAGATAGAATTTTTAACTTAGTTGAAAAGTATAGTTTTCTCTATTAAATAGGTAAATCTGCTTCATTAAGAAGCTAAGGAGTTAAGGAAACCATAATTGAAAAAGACACATGTACCCCCAGTGTTCATTGCAGCACTATTTACAAGAGCTAGGACATGGAAGCAAGGTAGCTGTCCATTGACAGACAAATGGATAAAGAAATTGTGGCACATATACATGATGGGATATTACTCAGCCATAAAAAGGAATGCATCTGAGTCAGGTATAATGAGGTGGATGAACCTAGAGCCTATTATACAGAGCAAAGTAAGTCAGAAAGAGAAAAACAAGTATTGTATATTAATGCGTATGTATGGACTCTAGAAAGATGGTACTGATGAACCTATTTGCAGGGCAGCATTACAGATGCAGACATAGAGAATAGATTTGTGGACACAGTGAGGAAAGGAGAGGGAGGGACAAATTGAAAGAAAACGCTGAAACACATACATTACCTTATGTAAAATAGATAACCAGTCGGAATTTGCTATACAATGCAGGGAGCTCAAACCCTGTACTCTGACAACATAGAGGGGTGGGATGGCGTGGTAAGTGGGAGGAAGTTTCAAGAAGGAGGGGACATATGTATTCCTATGGCTGATTCATGTATGGCAGAAACAAACACAATAGTATAAAACAATTATCCTCCAATTAAAAATATAATTTAAATAAAGAGGCTAAGAAGGCAAAAAGTTGTATCATGTTTCTTTCCAAGAACGAGTCAAAATGGGGCTTTCTACCTTACTGCTCTCTAGCTATACTATAACCATGGATAAGTTGCTCTAGGTCTCAAACGCCTTATTTTTAAGGAGAAGAGGTTTCCCTAGATTATTTGTATGGATTCTTGCAGCTTTATTCAATGTCACCTTTTTTTTGCGGGGGGGGGGGACATCCAGTTCTGGGTTATTTCATTTTATGAGTCAAAGGCTTTTTGTTTTTGTTTTGCCTTTTAATAAAACTGGGACTATAGAAACATTAACTTAAAAATATTCTGCCCAGGATCATCTCCATTTGGTTTTGATAGAGAACAAACCATTCAAATTTTCTAGCTAGTTAGAATTCAAGAGTCATAACTCTTAGCTATATTTATGCCACTATGTGCCTGGCATCCTGCAAAGTACTTTACACATATTGGCTCATTTGCTCTTCATGCCAGCTCTGTGAGGAAATCAATTCAGAAAAATCAGAAGCACACCCATTATCTGGCTTTCGGAAGTCACTGAGGCAAGAATCTCTGGCTCAAAGCCCACTCTCTTCAGAACTACATTATAATAACTTAATTAGGGAAAGAATAAAATACTTACATTGGGCACAGCCTTTCAATAGGAAAAAGTTGTGTTGGCATTTCCTGAGGAACCAAGAAGTACTAACACGTGTGCAGAAAAATCAAGACAGACATCCTTGAGATGAACTGCTAGTATTCTCCAACACTATTCAAAAAAATCCAACAGAGTGTTGTAAACAATGCATTTGAAATAGTCATTTAAGATAGTCACTATTTGAAAAAGACAAGAAATTCTACCTAGTACATGAAGACTTGTTTTGATTGCATAATAACTTCAGGAATGCCCAGTTGTATTAATTTGATCTCAGATTTTCTTTGGAAATGATAAAAGCATAGGTTTAATTTAAAAGATCAGGCAACAATAAACAACAAAATAATTCTTTGAAAGCTTGTAGCAAAAGACCAGAATTCTTAGTAGGATCAATTTGTTTCTGTAGATATGACTTATTTTGAGAATCATAATTAATTCAGTTCAGTTCAGTTGCTCAGCTGTGTCCGACTTTGCGACCCCATGAACCGCCACGCCTCCCTGTCCATCACCAACTCCCGGAGTTCACCCAAACCCATGTCCATTGAGTTGGTGATGCCATCCAACCATTTTATCCTCTGTCATCCCCTTCTCCTCCTGCCCGCAATCTTTCCCAGCATCCGGGTCTTTTCCAATGAGTCAGCTCTTCACATCAGGTGGCCAAAGTATTGGAGTTTCAGCTTCAACATCAGTCCTTCCAATGGACACCCAGGACTGATCTCTTTTAGGATGGACTAGCTGGATCTCCTTGCAGTCCAACGGACTCTCAAGAGTGTTCTCCAACACCACACTTCAAAAGCATCAATTCTTCAGTCCTCAGCTTTCTTTATAGTCCAACTCTCACTTCCATACATGACCACTGGAAAAACCGTAGCCTTGACTAGACAGACCTTTGTTGACAAAGTAATGTCTCTGATTTTGAATATGCTTTCTAGGTTGGTCATAACTTTCCTTCCAAGGAGTAAGTGTCTTTTAATTTCATGGGAGGCGTGGAGGAGCCATGCCGCGCCTGCTCCTGATGCTGTGGCCCCAGCAGAAAGTTAATTGTTTAGGAGGAAGGCATGCTACTTAAGACCGAGAGGAGCCACCCCATGTCTGAAGTAAGGAGAAGCCTCTGCACTTTGCTGGAGCAGCCATGAAGAGATGCCCCTCATCCAAGGTAAGAGAAACCCAAATAAGGCAGTAGGCACTGAGAGAGGGCATCAGAGGGCAGACAGACTGAAACCACAATCACAGACAACAGGCCAATCTTATCACACGGACCACAGCCTTGTCTAACTCAATGAAACTGAGCCATGCCATGTGGGGCCACCCAAGACGGATGGGTCATGGTGGAGAGGTCTGACAGAATGTGGTCCACCGGAGAAGGGAATGGCAAACCATTTCAGTATTCTTGCCTTGAGAACCCCATGAACATAATTAATTAATTTCCTTTAAATCTATGATAGATTAGCATTAACATTTTTTCTTGTGTGAAGAGACCGCAAATGTCATAACAATCAATTTGTTTTATGAAATTCACTATTTTAATATATCTAATCTATAAAAGTAAGGCAATGTATTTCTTTTCATTTTTTAATAAGGTTATTATTGTTCTCACATTAGAATATTTCAATACGCCAGTACCCTGCAAGCTATTTGTGAATAGATATCATATCTTCTGTTTATTTTGCATGACATATGTTAGATACAAGCTCTTTAAGTGTTTTAAAGCACATATTTTATCTGAAATATTTCATCTGCACTTTAATAAAACTCAATTCCTATTGCCTAATCCTTCAACTTAAGATACACAGTGATAAGGAGAAAAAGATGATAAATGGCCATGTAATAAAATACCAAACAGGAAATCATCCAGATTTAATGCCCCTTAACTGCAAGGGGACCCAACCAGTCCATTCTAAAGGAGATCAGTCCTGGGTGTTCGTTGGAAGGACTGATGCTAAAGCTGAAACTCCAATACTTTGGCCACCCCATGCAAAGAGTTGTCTCATTGGAAAAGACTCTGATGCTGGGAGGGATTGGGGGCAGGAGGAGAAGGGGACGACAGAGGATGAGATGGTTGGATGTCATCACCGACTCGATGGACATGAGTTTGGGTGAACTCTGGGAGTTGGTGATGGACAGGGAGGCCTGGCATGCTGTGATTCATGGGGTCACAAAGAGTCGGACACAACTGAGCAACTGAACTGAACTGAACTGAATATTGATTCAACAAACCCAAACAAGAAAGGAATGTACATATTTCCTAACTCTCTTAGTGAATAAGGAATGTAATTTCTTTTCCTCATAGACCATGAAGAGAGAAGAAAAAATTCTCCTCTAAAATCATACAAAAATGATCTTATGGTGGAATGAGTTGTCTTCCATAGATGCAGGCTCCGTAAAATCACTATTTGGGAAGTAGCTTCATGAGCACACAAACATCTGTAGTCAGTTGACTTTAACGAAGTTGATTTTCTCCACAATCAGGATGATGAGGTGGGCTTTAATCAATCAGTCGAAAGATTATAAAGAAAAACTAATTTCCATGAGAAAAAAGAAACTCTGCCTTGAGGCTGACAGTACCAGGTCTTTCGCAAGAGTTTCCAGCCTGCCAGCCTATCCTACAAATTTTAGACTTCCCAGTCCCTACTTGCATAAGCGAGTTCCTATTTATCAAATTTCATCTAGATTACTCTTTATGTGCATGTATGCTCAGTCGCATCAGCTGTGTCCAACTCTTTGTGACCCTCTGGACTGTAGCCCACCAGGCTCCTCTGTCCATGGGATTTTCCAGGCAAGAATACTGGAGTGGGTTGCCATTTCCTTCTCCAGGGGATCTTCCAAACCCAGGGATCGAAGCCATGTTCCCTGCATTGCAGGCAAGTTCTTTGCTGAGCCACCAGGAAAGCCCAATTCTTCATGTATCTACAATTAAACCTTTTGGTTGAAGGAGAGGAAGGGGAGTTAGAAGAGAATAGAACCACTGTTTGAAACATAGGTAAATTCCACTGATCAAAATAAAAACAAGGATAAAACAGTTCAGGTGGAAATAGAGGCTTCACTTCTAGACATGTGGAATTTCATATAATGGAGAATTCCTGGGGATATGTAGAGGAGGCAGATGGAAATAAGAGTCTTAAGTTCATAAGAGAAATTATTATAGTCTAAATATATTATTCAGCCAGAATAAATATAGTTTCTGGCTGCCTAAAAAGCACATATAACACACATTCATAGTGAGGCTGAAATTTACGCACCATAACTCATATATAGAAAAGAAAAATCTAGCTCTAGTTATTGTCAAAACATAACTTACCTTCTAACCTATTCCACTCAAAATGTAAAACTTGTCTTGTAAAATAGCTCAGTGTAAAACTTGCCTAGTAAAATAAGGCAGTGTCTTCTCATTTAAAACAGAGATTGGCCCAACACTGTAGAACAACTATGCACGTGTTCAGTCGCTCAGTTGTGTCCAACCCTTGGTGAGCCCATGACCCGTAACTCCCCAGGCTCTTCTGTCCATGGGAGTTCCCAGGCAAGCATACTGGAGTGGGTTGCCATTTCCTACTCCAGGGAAGCTTCCCAAACCACTGAACCTGGGACACCTGCAGCTCCTGCTTTGGCAAGCGGATTCTTTTCTACTGAGCCACCTAGGAAGCCCAAAACTATACTTTACCAGAAAAAATAAATAAATAAAGCAATTTCTTTTTTGAGAAATATGTTCTCAAGTCAGAGTTGAAACTCCCCATCAGGGTTGTTTCTCCCTCCGTAAACTTTTCCTTCTGGAAGTTTGCACATCACCAGGACAATCAGATGGGGGAAGAATGAAGGTTGTTTCTATGTCCCAAAAGCTGCCCTTTAGGTTGTCAGTGACCTTCACTGGGATAGTTCGTGTACATTTAAGTGAGCCAGATCTACGTGGGATAGATTTGAGCTAGATTTATCTGGAATCAAATCTCAGGTAAATCACTTAGTAGCCGCAGGCCTTTGGGAAAGTTGCTTAACTTGGTAGATATTATCTTACTAACTTGAAACACTAAGTTCTTCTCTACTTTCCAGAGCAAAAGGCAGATTAGAAAGTGATCGTCCATAGAATGGGTTTCCCTTCTAGTTCAGACAGTAAAGCACTTGCCTGCAGTACAGAAGACCCAGGTTCAATCCCTGGGTCGGGAAGATCCCCTTCCTCTTGGCAAGGTCAAGAAGGAAATGGCAGCCCACTCAAGTATTCTTGTCTGGAGAATTCTATGGCCAGTGGTGCCTGGCAGGCTACAGCCTATGGGGTCACAAAAGAGTTGGACACAACTGAGTGACTATCACACACATATCCATAGAATGGTCCATCAAGATGGCAGAGTAGAAGGACACATGCTCATCTTCTCCTGTGAGAACACCAAAATTGCAACGGGCTGTTGAACAATCATTGACAGGAGGATGCTGGAACCCCTCCCCCCACCCAAAAAGATACCCCATGTTCAAGGACAAAGGAGAAGCCTCAATGAGAAGGTAGGAGGGGGACAATCATGATAAAATCAAATCCCATATCCTCCAGGTGTGCAACCCACAAGCTGGAGAACAACAGTACCAAAGAACCTGCAAAGGTTCTAGGCCCCAAAGCAGACTTCCCAACCTGGGGATCTGGCAAAGGGATTGGGAATCCCCAGGGAATCTGACTTTGAAGGACAGAGGGATTTAATTCCTCAACTCCCAAAGGACTGGGGGAAACAGAGACTCTTGGAGGGCACACACAAAAAATCCTGTGTGCACCAGGACCCAGGGGAAAGGAGTAATAACCCACAAGAGACTGAGCCAGACCTGCCATGACTGTTTGAGGGTCTCCTGCAGAGACGTGGTCAGCAGTGGCCTGCCGTGGGGACAGGGGCACTGGCAGCAACAGACCTGGGAGGCATGTGTTGGCATAAATCCTCTTTGGAGGTCACCAGCAGCCCTACCATAGAGCCTGGAGACTCCAGGACTGGGTCACCTCAGGTCAAACTACGAACAAGGAGGGGACACAGTGCCACCCATCAGCAGACAATTGAATTAAGATTTACTGAGCTTGGCCCTGCCCACCAGAGCAAAATCCAGTTTTCCCCACAGCCAGTGCCTCCCATCAGGAAGCTCACACAAGCTTCTTATCCTCATCCATCAGAGAGTAGACAGAAGAATTAAGAATGTCCCCATCCCACCAAAGGAATAGCCACACTCAGTGATAAATTCTTATGCATCAAACAAATAAGTCTCTCCTTAACAGGATCTCAGATGATAATAAAACTTCAAGAGTTCTTTTCCTCAGCTGAGTCTCTGTACACAAAGATTTAGGCCCTATACTGTTTAATATTGTTCCTATTATTTTATATCATTCCTGATGTGCAATGATGAAGAGAAGTAAAAATTACAAGAAAATTAAGTCTTCTACTATATAGGATTTTGTCCACAATCCCACAGGTCTAAGACAAAAGACTGCACTTTTAGAAGACAAAAACTTTTAGGATGAGTTGTTTTTGTTTAGTCACTAAGTCGTGTCCTACTCTTTTGCGACCCCATGGTCTATAGCTACCAGGCTCCTCTGTCCATGGGATTTCCCAGGCAAGAATACTGGAGTGGGCTATCATTTCCTTCTTCAGGGATCTTCATGACCCAAGGATCAAACCTGCATCTCCTGCACTGGCAGGCAGGTTCTCTACCACTGAGCTATTAGAGAAACCCTTTAGTTGAGTAGAAACGATGTCATCTAAGTGTTTCTTTAAAAGGCTTTGCCTGGTTCTAACTGGCAGGGACTGACTTCACTGGTGCTTATTCTCTAAGTAAGCCAAATGAAGTCCAGTCATTTAATAACAATAATACGCTTTCTTTGCCTCTTAGCTCTTCCACAGAATCAGCAAGATTATTTATACCAAGAATCAGCAGGTTCTCCACGCAGGAGACATCTGTGACATATGTCATGAATTCACAGCAGTGACATCTTCAAGGCAGCCCCCTGCCTGGCATTTCTCAGTCTTTACCTAAGCCTAGACCTGGGGTGTCTGCTGATAATCAGCTGAACATCTGTAGTTTCAAAACTTCTACAAGGGAAAGCAAGGAAATATCACAGAACCCAACAGGAGGCTTTCTCAGGGAGAATTATTTCTATATGTAAAAAATAAAAATAAAAAATTAGCAGAACTATGGCAGTGTATCTGCTGATACAACTGCTACTTTCTGAGAATGTCTCTTGCATTAGCATCTGAGGCTGCAAAGACATCTTGAAATGACTCATTTTTAGCAGTCACAATGAGAATGGGGCTGACTTCTGGGTTTCAAAGAACCAAAACCCACTGTGAGACACAATGCAAAATCTACTGTGTTAACAGTTAGTACTGCTCTAGTTTTTCTTGCTCTCACTTCACCCTGATATCATTTAGACTAGAACCTCCCAAATAGAATTTGGAGCCTCACATCCAAGCTTATTGAAGGTAGGATTTTCCATAGTGAAAATGCTTATTTATTTTCATATGTGAAAACATCAAATATCTCCTATGAGAAAAACCTGTTTGCATCTTAAAAAATAATTTATTCTTTGTATATATGACCACTTCTTTATCCATTCACCTGTCAGTGGACATCTAGGGTTCTTCCATATTCTGGCTATTGTAAACAGTAGACACAGTGGAGGAAGGAGAGAGTGGGATGAATAGAGAAAGTAGCACTGACATATATACACCATCATGTGTAAAAGAGATAGCTGGTATATTTTCTTTATAGCACGAGAAGCCCAGCCTGGCAGGCTGTGGTGACGTAGGAGTGTGTGGGAGGAGGGGCATGGCAGGGGGGAGGATCAAGAGGGAGGGGATATATGTATAATTATGGCTGATTCACATTTTTGTATGGCAGAAGCCAACACAATACAGCAAAGTGATTTTCCTCTAGTTAAAAGGTAAATTTAAAAAATAATAATTTATTTTTGTTCTCTTATTCTTTTCTGCTCCATTGCATGTTCTGAGTTACTTTTTCAGTCCTCTCAAGCTACCAGTTATTATCAGCTCTCATACAAATAAAATACTCTATATGGCAGGTTGCAACAAGCAAGGCAAAGAATAAGAGGGCAGTCAGCTATCTGATTTAGACAATTATATTTAGGGTCCAATTAAATTTGTGCTCTTATATGTTGTAGGTTAGTTGCAGATTATAACAATAAAAAATAAGAAAAAAATTATCAATGAGAAATAAGAAAAAGATTTAAAGTGAAATGAGACAAGCGGGAAAAAAAAAGCTTAAAATTGGTAATACAGCCACTTGGCTATTTATTTCAATCTTCTACAGTCAATAATACAATGAGAATTTTACATTTCAAATTGGCAAGAAAAAAATTGAAATTATCCGAATTGAATGCAATGAAATATGCACACTCATACTCCTAGGAATAAGTGTTCTTATAGCCTTTTAGGAAGCCAATTTAGTATCACTTTTATTTTTATTTTTTTAAACAATATGAATTTATTTTCTCACAATTCTGGAGTCTAAAAATCTGAGCTCAAAGTGTTGCTGATGTGATTTCTTCTGAAGCCTCTCTCATGACGGGTAGATGGCCATCTTCTTGTGTCTTCACATTGTCGTCCCTCTATGTCCAGGTTTCCTCTTCTTATAAGGACACCAGTCATACTGGATTAGGACTCACCCTAATGATTTCATTTTAACTTTTTTCTTTTTTTAAATATAAATTTATTTATTTTAATTGGAGGTTAATTACATTACCATATTGTATTGGTTTTGCCATACGTCAACATGAATCCACCACAGGTATACACGTGTTCCCCATCCTGAACCCCCCTCCCTCCTCCCTCCCAGTACCATCCCTCTGGGTCATCTCAGTGCACCAGCCCCAAGCATCCAGTATCATGCATCGAACTTGGACTGGCGATTCATTTCATATATGATATTATACATGTTTCAATGCCATTCTCCCAAATCATCCCACCCTCTCCCTCTCCCACAGAGTCCAAAATACTGTTCTATACATCTGTGGCTCTTTTGCTGTCTCACATACCGGGTTATCATTACCATCTTTCTAAATTCCATATATATGCGTTAGTATACTGTATTGGTGTTTTTCTTTCTGACTTACTTCACTCTGTATAATAGGCTCCAGTTTCATCCACCTCATTAGAACTGATTCAAATGTATTCTTTTTAATGGCTGAGTAATACTCCATTGTGTTTATGTACCACAGCTTTCTTATCCATTCATCTGTTGATGGACATCTAGGTTGCTTCCATATCCTGGCTATTATAAACTGCTGCGATGAACATTGGGGTACATGTGTCTCTTTCTATTCTGGTTTCCTCAGTGTGTATGCCCAGCAGTGGGATTGCTGGGTCATAAGGCAGTTCTATTTCCAGTTTTTTAA
>SJYR01001311.1:106884-138651 GCA_006410655.1 Kobus ellipsiprymnus
ATCCATGAACATGGTATATTTCTCCATCTATTAGTGTCCTCTTTGATTTCTTTCACCAGTGTTTTATAGTTTTCTATATGTAGGTCTTTAGTTTCTGTAGGTAGATATATTCCTAAGTATTTTATTCTTTTCATTGCAATGGTGAATTGAATTGTTTCCTTAATTTCTCTTTCTATTTTCTCATTATTAGTGTATAGGAATGCAAGGGATTTCTGTGTGTTGATTTTATATCCTGCAATTTTACTATATTCATTGATTAGCTCTAGTAATTTTCTGGTGGAGTCTTTAAAGTTTTCTATGTAGAGGATCATGTCATCTGCAAACAGTGAGAGTTTTACTTCTTCTTTTCCACTTGGATTCCTTTTATTTCTTTTTCTGCTCTGATTGCTGTGGCCAAAACTTCCAAAACTATGTTGAATAGTAGTGGTGAGAGTGGGCACCCTTGTCCTGTTCCTGACTTTAGGGGAAATGCTTTCAGTTTTTCACCATTGAGGATAATGTTTGCTGTGGGTTTGTCATATATAGCTTTTACTATGTTGAGGTATGCTCCTTGTATTCCTGCATTCTGGAGGGTTTTTATCATAAATGGATGTTGAATTTTGTCAAAAGCTTTCTCTGCATCTATTGAGATACTCATATGGCTTTTATTTTTTAATTTGTTAATGTGGCATATTACATTGATTGATTTGCAGATATTGAAGAATCTTTTCATCCCTGGGATAAAGCCCACTTGGTCATGATGTATGATCTTTTTAATCTGTTGTTGGATTCTGTTTGCTAGAATTTTGTTAGGGATTTTTGCATCTATGTTCATCAGTAATATTGGCCTGTAGTTTTCTTTTTTGGTGACATCTTTGTCAGGTTTTGGAATTAGGGTGATGGTGGCCTCATAGAATGAGCTTGGAAGTTTACCTTCCTCTGCAATTGTCTGGAAGAGTTTGAGTAGGATAGGTGTTAGCTCTTCTCTAAATTTTTGGTAGAATTCAGCTGTAAAGCCATCTGGTCCTGGGCTTTTGTTTGCTGGAAGATTTCTGATTACAGATTCAATTTCTGTGCTTGTGATGGATCTGTTAAGATTTTCCATTTCTTCCTGGTTCAGTTTTGGAACGTTGTACTTTTCTAGGAATTTCTCCATTTCTTCCAAGTTGTCCGTTTTATTGGCATATAATGCTGATAGTAGTCTCTTATGATCCTTTGTATTTCTGTGTTGTCTGTTGTGATCTCTCCATTTTCATTTCTAATTTTGTTGATTTGATTCTTCTCTCTTTGTTTCTTAATAAGTCTGGCTAATGGTTTGTCAATTTTATTTATCCTTTCAAAGAACCAGCTTTTAGTTTTGTTGATTTTTGCTATGGTCTCTTTTGTTTCTTTAGCATTTATTTCTGCCCTAATTTTTATGATTTCTTTCCTTCTACTTACTCTGGGGTTCTCCATTTCTTCCTTTTCTAGTTGCTTTAGGTGTAGAGTTAGGTTATTCATTTGACTTTTTTCTTGTTTCTTGAGGTGTGCCTGTATTGCTATGAACTTTCCTCTTAGCACTGCTTTTATAGTGTCCCACAGGTTTTGGGTTGTTGTGTTTTCATTTTCATTCATTTCTATGCATAATTTGATTTCTTTTTTGATTTGTTCTGTGATTTGTTGGTTATTCAGAAGTGTGTTGTTCAGCCTCCATATGTTGGAATTTTTAATAGTTTTTCTCCTGTAATTGAGATCTAATTTTAATGCATTATGGTCAGAAAAGATGCTTGGAATGATTTCGATTTTTTTGAATTTATCAAGGTTGGATTTATGGCCCAGGATGTGATCTATCCTGGAGAAGGTTCCGTGAGCACTTGAGAAGAAGGTGAAATTCATTGTTTTGGGGTGAAATGTCCTATAGATATCAATTAGGTCTAACTGGTCTATTGTATCATTTAAAGTTTGCGTTTCTTTGTTAATTTTCTGTTTAGTTGATCTGTCCATAGGTGTGAGTGGGGTATTAAAGTCTCCCACTATTATTGTGTTATTGTTGATTTCTGCTTTCATACTTGTTAGCATTTGTCTTACATATTGCGGTGCTCCTATGTTGGGTGCATATATATTTATAATTGTTATATCTTCTTCTTGGATTGATCCTTTGATCATTATGTAGTGGCCTTCTTTGTCTCTTTTCACAGCCTTTGTTTTAAAGTCTATTTTATCAGATATGAGTATTGCCACTCCTGCTTTCTTTTGGTCTCTATTTGCATGGAATATCTTTTTCCAGCCCTTTACTTTCAGTCTGTATGTGTCCCTTGTTTTGAGGTGGGTCTCTTGTAAGCAGCATATAGAGGGGTCTTGTTTTTGTATCCATTCAGCCAATCTTTGCCTTTTAGTTGGGGCATTCAACCCATTTACGTTTAAGGTAATTATTGATAAGTATGATCCCGTTACCATTTACTTTATTGTTTTGGGTTCGGGTTTATACATCCTTTTTGTGTTTCCTGTCTAGAGAATATCTTTTAGCATTTGTTGGAGAGCTGGTTTGGTAGTGCTGAATTCTCTCAACTTTTGCTTGTCTGTAAAGCTTTTGATTTCTCCTTCGTATTTGAATGAGATCCTTGCTGGGTACAGTAATCTGGGCTGTAGATTATTTTCTTTCATCACTTTAAGTATGTCTTGCCATTCCCTTCTGGCTTGAAGAGTTTCTATTGAAAGATCAGCTGTTATCCTTAAGGGAATCCCCTTGTGTGTTATTTGTTGTTTTTCCCTTGCTGCTTTTAGTATTTGTTCTTTGTGTTTGATCTTTGTTAATTTGATTTAATATGTGTCTTGGGGTGTTTCACCTTGGGTTTATCCTGTTTGGGACTCTCTGGGTTTCTTGGACTTGGGTGATTATTTCCTTCCCCATTTTAGGGAAGTTTTCAACTATTATCTCCTCAAGTATTTTCTCATGGTCTTTTTGTCTTCTTCTTCTGGGACTCCTATAATTCGAATGTTGGGGCACTTAACATTGTCCTGGAGGTCTCTGAGATTGTCCTCATTTAATACCATTTTTAGAATCATTAAGGGCCCTGATGCATTCTGACCCTTTGCCTCAGCAATTCTACTTCTAGGAATTTGCTCTAATAATCAAAAGCACATAGAAAAATTTATTTACTTTATTCATAATGGAAAAAAATGAAGAAACAAATATATGAAAACAGGACAATGGAAATTATGGAATATGCATAACATGGTCACTTTTTTAAATCATCTTTAAAAAATGATTATTGTGAAAATTATAATGTATTTGGTGGAAAATTTGCCTATGAAACCATGTTAAATGTTTATTCCTCTCCTGGAAATAAATTCCTCTGTGGAAAGCCATTTGTCAATATTTCATAAAAAGTTATATTTATATGCATATGTATATATACATGTATGGCTTCCCAGGTGGCACTACTGGTAAAGAAATCACATGCCAGTGCAGGAGACATAAGAGACTTGGGTTCGATCTCTGGGTTGGAAAGATCCTCTGGAGGAGAGCATGGAAACCCACTCTTGTATTCTTGCCTGGAGAATCCCATAAGTCAGACATGACAGACACTTACATATACATATATATACACACATAAATATAATGTAAACTTATATGCATATATATATTTATATTTAACTCAGTAAATAAATCTGTTCACCTATCCTAAGGAACTAATCCTAGCAGATACAGAGACCTGTGTGTGCACGTGCACTCAGGCTTTAACACATAATTATTAATAATTTAATGCTAAAATATTAGAAAAAAGGTTAACACTTAAGCAAACAGGAAGGTGTTATTAAAGGGGCAATGAAGATAATGCAATAATATAAGAAGTGCCTGTAATTTGAAGAAACGGAAGTTAAAAAGATTTTTATGTACACACTGCTACGTTTAAAACAGATAACCACCAAGGATCTACTGTACAGCTCATGGAACTCTGCTCAATGTTATGTGGCAGCTTGGATGGGAGGGGGGGTTTGGGGAAGGATGGACAAGTCCCTTGGCTGTTCACCTGAAACTATCACTACATTGCTTGTTAATCAGCTATATCTCAATACAAAATCAAAATTTTAATAACAATAAAGCAATAAAGATATCCACCACTAAAATTTTTAAAAATAAAAATGTGTTTATAGAATATAATTATAACTAAGAAAAATATGTATGCAGAGGAAGAATGACAAGTTATAAATAAACTAAAAACAAAATGCTAATATTAGAGTATAACAACCTTTGGGTTTTTCTCTTAAGATTTTCTTCCATGTATTGTAATTTTTCTAATAAATACAATAAAATACTTTTAAAAGAATGGAAAGGGGGAAGTGACAGAAGTTTAACTGAAATACAAAGGCTTAGCTTAGGACAACTGAGAAATGAGAACCCATGAGTCAGGAAAAAGCTCAGAAGGTAATTTCTCTGCTTCTGAGGGGAGAAATTGGACCTGAGGTTGACTTAGGGAGGAATATATCCAGACAGAGAATGATTCAGATTCCTCAAGAACTTAGAATCCTAAAAGAAGATTAAGTTTGGCCTTGAAACATGATGGTTAATCAGGGAAGAACTCTGGGGATGGGAAGAAGGGAGGAGCTTAATGTTAATACTTGTAACGCATGTCAATCTGAGTGAGTCGGTAGATATTCACTTGTGGCCAATATTTACAGGGTCCACATTCAAACTCTGCTAATGGAGGGAAAGAGCTACGCTCCAGAGTATACATCAGTAGGATGTTGACAAGAGGTCCCCAAAGAATCTGAGAGCCAGGAAAAAAGCTAGAGACAATGTCATGGTAGTCAAATTAGAAACTTTACCAATACTGTACCACTAAATAGTACCCACTCCCAGATAATCGGGAGTGGAACCAGATCAGCTGATCCTTGGGGCTATTGTTATCATATTAGATGGAGCAAAGAAAATCCTACCATAGTGTTCTGGGCTACTGACCTAGTCCTAGCCAAAAGGGAAAAACCTGAATGGAGCATAAAAGACAGTGAAGAAGTAACCAGGAATTGCAATAAAACCCTTCACTCCAATCAGAATTTCAACTTTCCATTTATTGAGCTTTCACAGATGGCAAAGCCTACCTTACATAATAGGCATGATCCATCACAATAAAATAGCATTAAAAAGTTTCATGTCACAAAACAGAGCAAAGCAAAAAACAAAAAACAGAGCAAAACAAATCACAGTTCCACCAGCTAAGCAGGGACTCAGAAATGCCTCCTTAAGTTTCTGCTTTACCATAAAAACACCAAATACTGAGTTAGTTTAATCTAGAGATATTTTTCAGACAGAGAATGTGATATCAAGTCAAGACAACAAAGAAGGAAACATGAAGGCCTCTGGGAGATGGTCCACTGAGTCTCTACCCATAGCTAGGTAGGTACAGATATGAGTTTACACAACAGCTACCTTTAACATTAGGTGCGAACAAGAGAGGTGAACAGACTGAGCTTGATGTGTAAGTGCTAAGGGAGGAAGTAGGGAGATACGACCATGTCAGCTGACCCTCTTCCACTTCCTGTAGAAGCGCAGGACATTCTTGACTTCCACACCAGCTTCAGTTGCCGTCCCCAGCACCAGCTGCAGGGGGTATGAGAGATTCCTAGGGTTGTCTAAACAGATGCCCGTGAGGATGGTCATCATAGTCCTGTGGTCAGGGGTCCCCAGCCAAGATGAGTCCAGCAGACCTCTGCAGAAGTCAAGCATGTTATAGAGGTCCCAGGCATCAGAGTCTGGCCTGGTCATCCTGGGTCTCACCAACGTCATAGACACACAGGACTGGCAGAGAAGGTACTGGTTCCCTCTCTTCAGCTCCCTCTCTAGGAAGGTAATGGCTGCTGAAGCCCGCCTGTCCTCCCTTCTCAGGATATACAATATGTCCACCACGATGTTGGGTACGATGAGGAGAAACTGACCACTGGTGGCAAGCTGCTGGATGACTGGCAGGTGCTCACAGAGGGCCCGGGGGTCAGGGAACAGGTAAGGGGCCAAAGCTGACTCAATCTGGATGTGCCTGAGCGTCTTCTCCAGCAGTACCACCTCGCGTTGAAGCCACAGTTGTACTATGTCTTTGAAAAATCTGATCCTGGAAGTTTTCTCTAGCAACTGCTGAGATGGGTTGTCTGGTCCTTCAAACCCAGTGCTCACAAAGACCCCTGAGTGAGAGTCATACCTCAGGAACTGTCCAGGGAGTGTCGTGGCAAAGTGGCCAAAGCTTCTGAGGAAACAGATGCGCACAGCAGCTTCATCTTGGGAGCTAAGTGGAGGTGGGGCCTGCTCCAAGCCCACTCTCTCCTGGGAAGCCTGCTGCAGCCAGTGCTGGCCCAGGGCACTGTCCTCTGGGAGCTGCAGGAACTGGGGAAGGTGTGGGCCCTTGCAGCTCTGCAGTAGCTCATGGAGATGGTGGGACAGGCCCAGGCCTGGCTCCTGAAGGTCTCGCACAGAGGGCAGCAGGTTCAGCAGCATGGACAGGTGGTGCCACAGGCTAAACAGGCTCCACCGACGTGCGGTGAGGAGACTGCAGTTGGCGCGGAGCCAACCCAGTATCACCTTGACTGTCGGCAGCAGCCCCTCTGCAGAAAGGACCTGCAGTTTCTTCTGAATGGTCTGGAGATTGCTGCAGGGTTGGCGGATGGGGGCGCTCTGCCCCAAGTTGCAGTCAGCAGGAGGCTCTGTCTCGAGACAGCTGCTCACACCATCCTCTGTGACAGATGCTTTGCTGGAGGCAGGACTAGGAGGCGTCAGGAAACGGTGGCTGAAGACAGGAGCCAAGTGAATTCCATGTTTGCCTGGAAGCTTGTGGCTCGACGGGGCTGACAGGCTAGCGGAACTGGTTGTTTTTAAGAGACCTAGGAGATGACTGGGAGGTTGACACGTCTTCAGCTTATCCCTGGGAGGGGAAATTCTGTCTTTGGATTTGGCTCCACCCTCCTGCATTGCTTGTGGATTCAGGGAGCCACTTTCCTCATCATCAGTTGTGTCTGAATAAGTGGTTTCACTGCTGAGTTCTGAGCTGACTTGTGAGCATAAGGATGTGTTTCCATCTTCGTCTGTCTCATCCCAGTCACAGCAACAGTGAAAACTGGCTTCTGGGTTGTCACCCTCACTGGAAACGTGAGATGACCTGTGGGTTTTCTGAGATTTGCTGTGGCCGGGCCGAGGAGAGGGGGCTAGAGCATCTTGTTGCCCCTCACCAGCCTCCATCATCTGTTGGTCTTCCTTCTCCCTGGGGACGTCCACCTCTGGAGTCAGCTTCCCTTTCTGGAGCTCAGCCTGGAGGCGAGTCGTCACGTGTTGAATTAAATGGGAGAAAAGGGTCAAGGTGAAGGTGACCGCTGTCCTGTGCTGCTTGGAGCCCGCTGTCCTCAGGCTGTGCGTGCTCATTAGGCAGAGGACCACCATGTGGAAGATGAGAAGGTCGGGGAGGAACTGGTAGCCTCTTGCGGGCTTTCTCTCTGGAGGCCTGGCTCTGGTCGGATGGGCAGGGCCGATAGGAAAGACAGAGACGGAAGTCTTCCAGAACCAGCTGACACAAGGCCATGAGCCTGGTGGCTCTGAATTTCCTCTTAGGCTGCAAGAGGCTCTGAAGGTAGAGGAAGCTAACCAGTAACCTTTTGTTATCCCAACACCGCCTCTGGCTGGGAGAGAGCTTCTTCCCCTGGTACCTCTTCAGCCGGCTGTACCTTTTTCCCGCATGACGGTAGAGTCGTTTGAGGTTCCAAGACGCCCCTTTAAAAGGCACTTCCGAGTGGAGGCAGCGCTGGTAGAAGTATGTGGCTTCCACACCATAGTACTGGCTCCCTGTGAGAGCTCCCAGCTGGTTGAAGGGCATGCCCATGTGTGGTGCCACTGACAGGGCTCCGTAATAACACCTCTCTGCCAGGTCCGTGGTGTGCAGGGCCAGGAACTCGTTCTGAAAGCGGAACAAGTCTCCCAGGTACAGCAGGCAGCGGTGGCAGGCCATCCGCGCCCAGTCCACCTCTTCCTCTGACGCAGGACCTGCTCTTTTGCAGCCGATGAAGCGGATGGCACTGTGAGGCCAGTCGATGCAGCTCCACAAGCCCAGCTGGTAGTGCTCCTGCAGGAAGAGGAAAAGGTGCTCATAGAACCTGAGGCCACCCTGCAGATGCGCCCGCAGGGGGCCTTCCCACTGCTCCTCGGAGGATTCCGCGTTTTTCCTGTTGGGCTTCAGCAGCAGCAGAGCCACGTCGGAGTACGTTTTCCTCCAGAGCAGCTCTTCTGCTTTCCTCCCATAATCCACCGGGTGCAGGAACATGAGTTTAATGCAGACTTGCTGGACCATATCCCTGAGGGCCAGGACATGAGGCTTGAAAAGCTCTTCGTGGGCATTTCCTTTTAGAAGGAAATGGTCGAGACGCCGAGCTGCCCTGCAAACATCCTGGTAGAGGAGTCTGGCCTTCAGGGCTTCTACCTGGCTGCTCTCCATAAGGCTGGACTCTTGCCACGACACTGATTTGTGTCTTCTGAGAAAAAGACAAAAACTATATATTAGTACTCACTCACAGAGTCAGGAGGAGAAGGGGATGACAGAGGACAAGATGGTTGGATGGCGTCATCAATTCAGTGAATACGAGTTTGAGGAAGCTCCAGGAGATGGTGAAGTAGAGGGAATCCCGGAGTGCTGCAGTCCACCGGGTCGCGAAGAGCAGACATGACTGAGCAACTGAACCAAAACACAGAGACCGAGGGCAGTAACAGTAGTCACCAGAGCAGCGCAGTCTACGGTCCTTTGTATGAAGGAGGCCACAGCTTCAGATCTCAGTTTAAATACTACTGTGTCTAAACTTCAGCTGGATGCCTCTCCTCCCCAGAGGAACTGGGTTTCTGGGACTCAACTGGTTGTGAATTTTTCTTGACTGTATTTCTCCTACCATAGCACATCCATTATAATTATCTATCATTCTTGCTTCCACATTGGATCACAAAGTTCTCTCAGAGAAAGGTTGAAATTAATTTACCATTTGGTTCTTAGTACCAAACAATACCTAGCTCAAGAGGATGCTCAGTAAAAAACAGTAAGTAAATGAAGGCTGTTTCAAAAGTCAGTTCCTCAATTATCCATTTCCAATTCAATGATTATAATGTATCAGAAAACTCCACTATACTATTTAAAATACATGCCTGAGTGAAATAAAATACAATGTAATCTCCATAACTGAAATAAAAAATTTTAAATCCCATATCAAAATTAAATTTAATTAAATTAGTTAAAATTAAATACTGAGATAATAAATGTTATCATTTTTATAATGTAAATTTATAATCAAGGTTGTGGATTTTTTTTGGAGAATTCAACCTAGATTCTACTTAGTGAAAGTATTTGTAGTATACATATATTTAAATAATATTCAAAGCAAAAAATTATAAAATTCCTTATCTCTCAGCAGAATTTGCTTTTAGACTCTCAGGATGGAGAAGAGAAATATATCTTATGATACAAACAGAGTTCATATAAAAGAAAATACAAAGAGCAAACACAAAACAGAAAATGTCCTGCTTTCTCATACTAAAGAAAAAGCAATTTAAAACAAACTATAAACAATAATTTAATTACATCAAAGGAGTAAAGCATTTTGTAAATTATAATACATGATGTTCAAAGTCATGGTGAAACTTATACAGACTTTACACAGCTGGAAGCATTAAAAGCTTTGAAAATACTTTTAAGTTTGTAAAACCATTTATGTTCATATTCTTTAACCAGCAACTTTATTCATAGGAATGATGCCTGAGGAAATTTAACAAAAGCAAAAAGCTATATTAATAAGAGGTCTGTTCCAAATGTATATCTAATAAAGGAAAGGAAGAAGGAAGAAAGAAAGGGAGAGAGGGAGAGAAAAGGAAGGGATGGAGGGAGGATGGAATTAAAATTAACCAAAATAGTCTGTCATCAATGAATTGCTCATACATGTCTATATATACGACAGAAAGTCATCGTGTCCATTAATATAATAATTATAGATTTATAAAAATAATTACTTGGAAAAAGTGGAATGTGAAATAATATACAAAGTGGAAAATTACATCTTTCCAAACTATAATGTGTAAATATTAAAAGATTCATGTGATAATGACTGGGGTTTTCTCCCCCAAAGTTCCTTAATACTGTTATAATCAGTCATTCTAATGCAACTTCTTAGTTGGTACAATTCATGAGTCTACATTTTTGAAGGACTAGAATTTTTTTAAAGTAAAAAAAATAGTAGTTAAGCAAATACTTTAAAACTTTGATTCAGTAACCAGAATAAATATTATTAAAATGTCAAAAACATAAGACTCGTTGAACACACAGAGTATACATAGAGCTAGAACAGCATACAAAGTATCTATGATCTGTTGGCTAGTAGGATGTGAAATTTTGCGAGAAAGAAGGATGCGGGCAGAGTAAGAGAAGGAATTTGGGCAGGAGAACAAGGAAGCAGCCAAAATAGAGAAATTTTATGAGCAGTCACTAGAATTTTCAAATCTCCAAAGCAAAATCTCCATCAGCCAACACGAGGCTTTTCCTGGAATGGTACATAATGGTTAGCCCAGCCTTTCTCAGTCTCAAGAAAGCTGAGTGAAGGGAGAAGGAACTGAGAAAACACCTGGAGGAGAAAGATCAAGGTCAGATTCAAAGACACATACACGCACGTTTTCTAAAGGAAACTTCACTCCCCATCAAGTCTAAGGGGCTTCCCAGGAGACTTGGTGCTAAGAACCTATCTGCCAATGCAGGAGACGTAAGATAATTGGTTTCAGTTCCTGGGTTGGGAAGGTCCCCTGGAGAAGAAAATGGCAAACCACTGCAGTATTTTTGCCTGGGAAGTTCTGAGGACAGAGGAGCCTGGTGGGCTACACCCCACTGGGTCTCAAAAGAATCAGACATGACTTAACGATGAAACAATAACATCAAGCCTAAGAGTCAGAAGCCAGACAGCCCAAGATAGGGAGAGAAAAAAATCTAAGTCTCCAAATTTATTATACTACTTTGGAAGACATGGATTCGATTTGAAAGGCAGATACCAATGCGAATGGACTAAAGTCATATTTACTGGCCTTTTCTCCTTTCCTCTTAACCTCTAACTACACCTATTGACCTCAGATGACAACAACCCCCAGAAACCCTCCTAGGATGACTGTGGGAAACCTGTTGTCCCAAGACAATAGGCCTACATCAACCAGGCTTGGACAAAGCTCACAAATAGGCTTACAGACGTCTCCCAAACTCCCAAGTTTGCCAGCTTGAAAACAAAGACAGGCATAAATTAAGACAGAAGGATTTTCTCCAAGTTAAACATTCCCAATCTGAAAAATTCCTAGGAATGATCCATTCTCTCTGAATGAACATAAAAGTCAGCTGGCTCTTGGCTGTGTTTTACTCCGACACTAATTTGGTGATGGACACGGAGGCCTGGCGTGCTGCGATTCATGGGGTCACAAAGAGTCGGACATGACTGAGCGACTGAACTGAACCACTTACTTACCAGAACTCTGTCTTCCTTGGAGGACATCTGGATAAATTTCCCAGCAGGCTTCCTAATATAAGGCAACTCAGTACAGCTGTTCCCAATGAAGCCAGGGAGCAGTCACAGACAATTCTGTGAAGCCTGGACTAAATCTCGTGAAGTCCACAAATGAACAGCATTAAATTCCCATCTTGAGATGGATGTGAAGGAGGTTCTCCTCTGGACCTTACATCTGAACTCACCAGTGCATCCCAAACTCTAGAGCATACTCCTGCTCAACCTGCTGGTACCCCAGGCTTGGATCCCACGTGCTAGGCTCTCAAAGCCTCTGGTCTATTAGTTTGTTAACACACCTGGTTTCACTCTGCATAATTGGCATCAGCTGGGTACACTCTGGCCAAGAAGGCTGACTCAGCTGCTCCCTTAGACAGGTAACTCAGGACCAGATATAACCCTGAGAGATTTGAAAAGTCCATAGCCCTAAGAAAAAGGAGAAAATTCTAACACCTCATGGAGCATGTGTGTGTTAGTCACTCAGTTGTGTCTGACTCTTTGTGACTCTATGGACTGTAGCCCACCAGGCTCCTCTGTCCATGGAGTTTCCTCAGGCAAGAATACGGAGTAGATTGTCATCCCCTTCTCCAGGGGACCTTCCTGACCCAGGGATCGAACCCAGGTCTCCCAAACTGTGGGCAGATTCTTTACCATCTGAGCCACTCGGGAAGCCCCAAAATACTATGCCCAGTCACTTGAGTCATGTCCAACTCTTTGTGAGAGAACACTTAAGGGAAACCGTAAGATGTCTTCAAATATTCAGAAGACTATGATAAGGAGAAACACACCTTCTTCTGTATGGCACAAAGGGAAGTCAGCGTACCTTTACATAGATGTTAAAAAGGCAGGTTTCAATTCAAGAACAATAAATAAATAAAAGGTGAACTTTTCATTGAAGCTATCCAAAAATAAATGAGCTGATTGATGAGGTGGTTATCTTCTAGCCAGGAATGGGTGAGTGAGTAAAAGTTGCTCAGCCGTGTCTGGTTGTGACCCCATGGACTGTAACCCACCAGGCTCCTCTGTCTATGGAATTCTCCAAGCAAGAATACTGGAGTGTGTTGCCGTGACCTCCTCCAGGGGATCTTCCCGACCCAGGGATCTAACCTGCATCTTTTTACGTCTCCTGCATTGGCAGGCGGGATCTTTACCACTAGTGCCACCTGGGAAGCCCAGAAATAACCTGATTAAATACCAATAATAAGTTGAATAAATAAATTGTAATACATACAGCAGTACATGTTTTTACCATATAGTGGTAAAAATAAATGAAACATGCTACATATATACATATGGATGTATTACACATAGTGTTGAACGAAAGCAGTAAGCAATAGGAAAATATACAAAATATGAGGGTATTTATACCAAGGGCCAAATCAGGCAAAAGTGGAGAGTGAAAAAGTTGGCGTAAAGCTCAACATTCAGAAAACGAAGATCATGGCATCCGGTCCTATCACTTCATGGGAAATAGATGGGGAAACAGTGGAAACAGTGCCAGACTTTATTTTTGGGGCTCCAAAATCACTGCAGATGGTGACTGCAGCCATGAAATTAAAAGACACTCCTTGGAAGAAAAGTTATGACCAACCTAGATAGCATATTGAAAAGCAGAGACATTACTTTGCCGACTAAGGTCTGTCTAGTCAAGGCTATGGTTTTTCCAGTGGTCATGTATGGATGTGAGAATTGGACTGTGAAGAAGGCTGAGCGCTGAAGAATTGATGCTTTTGAACTGTGGTGTTGGAGAAGACTCTTGAGAGTCCCTTGGACTGCAGGGAGATCCAACCAGTCCATTCTGAAGGAGATCAGTCCTGGGATTTCTTTGGAAGGAATGATGCTAAAGCTGAAACTCCAGTACTTTGGCCACCTCATGTGAAGAGTTGANCTGCAAGAGATCCAACCAGTCCATTCTGAAGGAGATCAACCCTGGGATTTCTTTGGAAGGAATGATGCTAAAGCTGAAACTCCAGTACTTTGGCCACCTCATGCGAAGAGTTGACTCATTGGAAAAGACTCTGATGCTGGGAGGGATTGGGGGCAGGAGGAGAAGGGGACGACAGAGGATGAGATGGCTGGATGGCATCACTGACTCGATGGGCGTGAATCTGAGTGAACTCTGGGAGTTGGTGATGGACAGGGAGGCCTGGTGTGCTGCGATTCATGGGGTCGCAAAGAGTTGGACACGACTGAGTGACTGAACTGAACTGAACTGATAGCTCCTGTGCCTGGCACATAGTAGGCTCTCAATAAATATTTGTTGACTGAATGAGAGAATGAATAAATGGATGAATGACGATGAATGACTTGAATTAAATAGCCAGCTTATGGAAAATGAAAAGGGTTAACAGATCCATGTTGGAAGGGAGTGAGTCAATGTTTCTGAATAACTTCGAGACTAGCACTGTGAATGTTGTTATATCCACAAATTTATCAATATCCAAGGGCACCTATACTCTTGCCTGGGAAATCCCATGGACAGAGGAGGCGGGCAGGCTACAGTCCATGGGGTCACGAAGGAGTCAGACATGACATAGTGACTGAACAACAGCGGTAAGAACAGGTGCACCTGTTCAGGTCAGTCGCTCAGCAGTGTTTAACTCTGTGACCCCATGGACTGCAGCACGCCAGGCTGCCCTGTCCATCACCAACTCCCAGAGCTTGCTCAAACTCATGTCCATTGAGTTGGTGATGCCATCCAGCCATTTCATCCTCTATTGTCCCCTTCTCCTCCTGCCTTCAATCTTTTTTTTTTTTTACTTTTTTGTTTGTTTGTTTATTTATCCTTTTAATATAAATTTATCTTAATTAGAGGTTAATTACTTTACAATATTGTATTGGTTTTGCCATACATCAACATGAATCCGCCACAGGTATACACATGTTCTCCATCCTGAACCCCCGCCCTCCTCCCTCCCTGTACCATCCCTCTGGGTCATCCCAGTGCTGCCTTCAATCTTTCCCAGCATCAGGATCTTCTCCAAAGAGCTGGCTTTTCATATCAAATGGCCAAAGTACTGGAACGTCAGCTTCAACACCAGTACTTCCAATGAATATTCAGGGTTGATTTCCTTTAGGATTGAACTGGTTTTATCTCCTTGCAGTCCAAGCGACTCTCAAGAGTCTTCTCCAGCACCACAGTTTAAAGGCACCAATTCTTTGGTGCCCAGACTTCTTTATGATCCAACTCTCAAATCCATACATGACTACTGGAAGAACCATAGCTTTGACTATACAAACCGTTGTTTACAAAGTAATGTCTCTGCTTTTAAATGTGCTGTCTATGTTTGTTATAGCTTTTCTTCCAAGGAACAAGTGTCTTTTAATTTCATGCTGCAGTCACCATCTGTAACAATTTTGGAACAACGACAGAGGATGAGATGGCTGGATGGCATCACGGACTCAATGGACGTGAATCTGAGTGAACTCCGGGAGTTGGTGATGGACATCAAGGCCTGGTGTGCTGCGATTCATGGGGTTGCAAAGAGTCAGACACAACTGAGAGACTGAACTGAACTGAACTGAAGGCAAAGTATTGCCTGTGGATACATACTGAGATAGTAAAAACATAAAAGTAAAGGAATGCTTATCACAAAGGCTCAGACTGCATTTTGGACTGGGAAATTGTTGGGAATAGGGCTGAATCAGGAGGTGTACAGATTGAAGGAAGGATGATTTCAGCACTAATAATATCTATTTCTTTGATCAGAATGTGAGATGGATATATATATATGTTATATATAACATACTATATGTGTGTGTGTTTATGTGTATTATATAGGCTTCCTAGGTGGCGCAGTGGTAAAGAATCACCCTGCCAATGCAGGAGAAGCAAGAGACTAGGGTCCACTTCCTTGATTGGGCAGATTCCCTGCAGGAGGAAATGGCAACCCCCTTCTGTATTCATGCCTGGAAAATTCCATGAACAAAGGAACCTGGCAGGCTACAGTCCATAAGGTCTCAAAGAGTCAGACACAACTGAGTGACTGAGCACACACACACATTTTATAGATATATATATAGATATATATATATAGAGAGAGAGAGAGAGGGTAACATGGCTAACAATAAATATCATTAAACATTAACTGATTTTGTTTTCTATTAAATAGATAGATTGATTTAATCTAATCAAGATGTTCCAAATGATCAAAACAATTTTTTAGGTAGAGCAGGAACTAAAAATACAAAAAGAAGTAAAGAAAACAAGAGTACAATTACCTCTCGAATAATCTATCAAAATACAATGATTCCCAGATAGCTGAGATCATGAGTGGTTAGTCACTTGTATAATACAATTAGGAGGGTATGATGTGTAAGATCCCTTTTAGTCCAAGTCTAACATGCTTTACAAATAATCAGAGCACAAATCTTCCAGGTGTAGCACAAAACATTGCCTATTGCTAGTTGTGACACATTCTTATTTTATTTTCTCCCATCATGGGCCATGAAATTCAAGCTGTGATTAAAGATTAACTCTCAGGTGTAAAGGATAATGTTTTCATCTATTTCTACAAATCGTATTTCCTTTTGAAAGCAATGGGGCTTTATGAGATAGCCCTTATAAAAAAGCTTAATGATTATCAATTTTACACCTAATGATCAGGAGTATAGTGCCATCTCTTGGAGACTATGTTCTAGAATAAGAGTATTGGAAACAATATGTACCTATAGGTATATCACAGGGAAATCCTACGTAATGAACTTTGGAGGAAGTCTCTAACAGATATTTCTGAAGCAAAATATCCCAAATCAAGATCACAGGAATGTAAAGTGATTCCACCACGTCTGTGAGCCACTGTTTTCTGCCCTACCACCCTTATTTTAAGAACATGAATAAATTGAAAAATATCCAGGAAAGTGTTTGAGATGATTAGTGATACAGACATCATCACTTTAAGGAAGGGGAAAAAGCCTGAATGGCCTAAGGACATTTATTCTAAAAATGAACACTTAGGGGAAACCATACAGATGTCTTCAAATATTCAGAAGACTATGATAAGGAGAAATACACCTTTTTCTGTGTGGCTCAAAGGAAAGTCAGCGTATCTTTACACAGATGTTAAAAAGACAGGTTTCAATTCAAGAAAAAAAAAAAAAAAAAGAGAACTTTTCATTAAAGCTATCCAAAAATAAATGAGTTGATTGATGAAGTGGTTATCTTCTAGCCATGAATGGGTGAGTAAGTAAAAGTCGCTCAGTTGTGTCTGACTCTTTATAACCCCATCGACTATACCCTTCCAGGCTCCTCTGTCCATGGAATTCTCCAGGCTAGAATACTGGAGTGGGTTGCCATTTCCTTCTGCAGGGGATCTTCCAGACCCAGGGATTGAATCCCAGTCTCCTTCATTGCAGGCAGATTCCTTACTGTCTGATCCACCAGGGAAGCCCCATAGAAGGGGTTTAACCCAAAACAGATGGACTATCAGGCACTCTGTAGATGAGTTTTGCTTTTGTGTGGTAGACTGTCTTAAATGACTGCTAATGTTCCTTTTAAATCAAAGATTCTCAAGTTTTCTCCCATGATGATTCATTAATCTATTTTCAGAAGCTGCTTACCAAAATGCTATGGATTTATATAAAAACTAAAGTCACATTATCTGAACATTCGTTTTAGCCAGAGAAGTTAGAAAATAAGTGCTTTTCCTTCATTTGATTATTTTGATTACCCTCAGTGGTTTAATTATCATTACCAAATTTGAACAGGGTTAATCTGGAACACAATCTATGGCTTTTAAATAAGAGCTTCCAGTTTAAAAATAGCCCAGATGAACAAAGGAAATTGCAATTTCAATTCAAAAGGAGAACTGACACTAGCAAGTACCAGTGTATTGATGGAAGAGTGTGTACAATCATTGTAGAAAGGCAAACACTTCAGTGAAGAGAACTGCAAGGACAGACCTCTTTTTGCAGGATGAAATCTGAACTTTCCTGTCAGTGGCAAGGTTAAAACAGTACACCACCCACTCAGAAAATGAATCAGCCACAAAGAGGCAGATTCTCCCAGAACTTAAAGCACTTCTGAAAGCTGCCTTAACTCTTTCACAATACAGGAAACAACAACAAAAAAAGGAAAATATCCAAAAATACTTTTGTAGGTATGAAAATTTAATACAATTACAACTCATGTTGGGACAATGGAAAGCATTCCAAATGTCCAACATTAGGGGGTAATTAATAAATTACAGTTTATCCAAGTAATGTAATACTACAGTATTCTGAAATTGTTACACTCATTATGTGTCATAACCATAAACCTTAAAATAGCAATGACTGGTGCTAGGTAGACAAGAAAACTTTGTAAAACTATAGGCTTGTCGTATTTTAAAAATATACACAAAAATATTAGAAGGTCAGACAAGATGGCAAGCTGCCATGAGATGCTGGCTCTGCACCTGTGCTTGACCCTAGAGAAGCTGCAGAAAGAAGGGGGAGATGGGTGGATCCAGGAACATGAAACTGTGCAGATGATATCATCTTACACATCAAATAACTGTTAAAATTAATAAAAGCATTCAGTAAGGTCTAGGCTACATTCAGTAAAGTCTGGGACTTCCCTGGTGGTTCAGTGGTTAAGAGCCCACCTACCAAGGCAGGGGACACAGGTTCAATCCCTGGTCGAGGAAGATCCCACATGCAGTGGAGCAACTAAGCCCACATGCTACAACTACTGAGTCCACACTCTAGAGCCTGGAAACTGCACCTACTGAGCCCACGTGCTGCAGCCACCGAGGCCCGCGCACCTGGAGCCCGTGCTTCACAACAAGAGAAGGCACCACAGTGAGAAGCCCACACAAGGCAACAAAGAGTGGCCCCTGCTAACTGCAACTAGGGAAAACTCACACAACAACAAAGAACAACACGACCAAAAAAAAAATCAGTTGTGTTCATACATACCAATAACAAACAAAACCCCCCAAAAATAAGAATAAAGAAAACAATCCCATTTACAGTAACAAAAAAAAAATATTTAGAAAGAAATTTAACCAAGGACATGAAAAATTTAAAACTATAAAACACTGATGGAAGAAATCAAAGAAAACACAAATAAATGGAAAGATAACCCATGTTCATTGATTGGAAGATTTAATATTGTCAAAATGTCTGTTCTACCCAAAATGATCTATAGATTCAATTAAAACCCTTATCAATATTCTAATGGAATTTTTATAGAAAAAGAAAACCCTAAAATTCATATGGAACTAAAAAAGACTCACAATATGAGAGAGCAGAAAGGTGGTTACCAGAGGTTGGGGGGCAGAGGGGAAAAGAGATATTGGTGAAAAGATACAAACTTTCAATTATAAGGTAAAGAAGTTTGGAGATCGAATATACAACATGGTGACTGTAATAACAATGTATTGTGTACTTGAAATTTGCTAAGAGAGTAAATCTCAAGTGTTCTCAATACAGAAAATAGCAACTATGGAAAATGATGGACAGGTTAATTAATGTGATTGTGATATCATTTTACAATGTATGCCTTTATCAAAACATCATGCTATATACCCTAAATAAATACAGCTTTTATTAGCCAAAAGTAAATAAAGAAATAAATAAATTTTAGCATATAGCCATCAGAAACCTCTGAGGAGACAAGTTGGTTGGGTCCCAGTCAGACGGAAGTAATGAGGGAAGAGACATGGGCAGCCTAGAACAGAAGAGCCTCCAAAACCACGATTGTGGGAACAGACTGAGGAGAACTTCCTTGTCCAATCTTTGATCCTACCTCTCACAGTCCTGGATCATAGGCAGCATAATAGCAGGAGGGCCAGCCAGAGCTAAATAGAGGCTTCAGGGCAGTATCCAGGCAGGCATGGACCCTGGAACTAGTGAGGAAGGGCAGAAAACAAGAGGTGCAGTTATGTGGTGGTTATTTAGTCGCCAAGTCACATCTGACTCTTTTGCAGCCCCATGGACTGTCATCCTCCAGCCTCCTCCATCCGTGGGTTTCTCCAGACAAGAAGACGGGACTGGATTGCCATGTCCTTCTCCAGGGGAATCTTTTTGACTCAGGAATCGAACTCACATCTTCTTCATTGCAGGTAGATTCTTTACCATTGAGTCACCAGGGAAGCCCAGAGACAGGTGGATTAACCCCTAATTATTTGTGTACTTTCTTCTCCTTCCATCGTGCTAAGTCCATAGTTCTCAAAACAGGGTTCTTGATTAGCAGTATCAGCATCAACTGGTAACTTCTTAGAAATGTAAATACTCTTCTCCATCGCAAACTTAACATAACAGAAAGTCTAGGGAGTGGGGGGCCCAGCATTCTATGTTTTAACAAGCATGCCTGATGATTTTGATGCACACTAAACTTATAGAATCACTGGTCTAGGTGATTTCATCCGAGACAAGCAACCACTGGGAAAGAGCTCTGCCCTGAGGGGGAGAGAGAGCACGGGTCACTGGGAGGTCAGGCTGTATCAAGTGTGGGGGAAGAAGGAATGTAAAGATGATGTGGTTTAGTCCAAGCGGTAATATCAGATTTACCACTGGTAACATCTGATTTCCTCAGAACCTACTCCCTAAATTCAGCTAGAGGAATACAAGTTCTATAGAAGAAAAACAACAAACTCAACACTCTGTGGTAGAAGAAGCCAAATTAATGGATTGGCTAAAATCAAGATTTTAAGTTAGAAAAATTTAAAGAAAAATATTTATCCTCAAAGAAACAACAAAATGTTAAACAGGAACCAGGAACAGAACTGTCAGTTCAATTCAGATGCTCAGTCATGTCCGAATTTTTGCAACCCCATGAACAGCAGCACACCAGGCCTCCCTGACCATCACCAACTCCTGGAGTCTACTCAATCTCATGTCCATCGAGTCGGTGATGCCATCCAGCCATCTTATCCTCTGTCATCCCCTTCTCCTCCTGCCCCCAATCCCTCCCAGCATCAAAGTCTTTTCCAATGAGTCAGCTCTTCGTGTGAGGTGGCCAAAGTACTGGAGTTTCAGCTTTAGCATCAGTCCTTCCAATGAACACCCAGGACTGATCTCCTTTACAATGGACTGGTTAGACCTCCTTGCAGTCCAAGGGACTCTCAAGAGTCTTCTCCAACACCACAGTTCAAAGGCATCAATTCTTTGGCACTCAGCTTTCTTCACAGTCCAACTCTCACATCCAAACATGACTACTGGGAAAACCATAGCTTTGACTAGACAGACCTTTGTTGGCAAAGTAATGTCTCTGCTTTTTAATAAGCTTTCAAGGTTGGTCAAAACTTTCCTTCCCAGGAGTAAGCGTCTTTTAATTTCATGGGTGCAATCACCATCTGCAGCGATTTGGGAGCCCAAAAAATAAAGTCTGACACTGCCTCCACTGTTCCCCCATCTATTTCCCATTAAGTGATGGGACCAGATGCCATGATCTTCATTTTCTGAATGTTGAGCTTTAAGCCAAATTTTTCACTCTCTTCTTTCACTTCCATCAAGAGGCTTTTTAGTTTCTCTTCATTTTTTGCCATAAGGGTGGTGTCATCTGCATATCTCAGGTTATTGATATTTCTCCCGGCAATCTTGATTCCAGCTTGTGCTTCTTCCAGTCCAGCGTTTCTCATGATGTACTCTGCATATAAGTTAAATAAGCAGGGTGACAATATACAGCCTTGATGTACTCCTTTTCCTATTTGGAACCAGTCTGTTGTTCCATGTCCAATTCTAACTGTTGCTTCTTGACCTGCATACAGATTTCTCAAGAGGCAGGTCAGGTGATCTGGTATTCCCATCTCTTTCAGAATTTTCCACAGTTTATTGTGATCCACACAGTCAAAGGCTTTGGCATAATCAATAAAGCAGAAATAGATGTGTTTCTGGAACTCTCTTGTTTTTTTCATGATCCAACAGATGTTGGCAATTTGATCTCTGGTTTCTCTGCCTTTTGTAAAACAAGCTTGAACATCTGGAGGTTCACAGTTCACGTATTGCTGAAGCCTGGCTTGGAGAATTTTGTGCATTACTTTACTAGCATGTGAGATAAGGAGCCAAAATCTGGAGATTCTGCATACGAAAAATATAATCATTGAAATAAAAAACTCAAAGTGGGAGTTGAAAAACAGAAAGGATAATGCTATGAAGATAGCCCCTTAAAAATAGAGTTGGGGGAATGGATGAGATCAGAATGATACTATTTATATAAAATAAAGGCACAGATAAATAAAACAACACAATAGATAGTCCCAAAATGTGTGTATGTATACAACTCAAAGAACATAGATTAAAGAATAGAATGACTAAGGGGTTGTGAAATTGGAGTAGGGATGAAAATGAAAAAGAAAAAGAAAAGAAAATGAGAAAGGCCTTGAACAGACCATTGATGTACTTCATTACGACAAGACATATAATAAACTCAGGTCTCTGCCTTTTTAAAAGAATTCTATTTTTAAAAACTGTAAAGGAATACAGAAAATAATAGTAGTTGTTCTAGTGCAGGATAAATTTATGGACATTTTGTCCATAATTTTAAAACACTGTAATTTTTCAATTTATAATAATATATTAGCCAAATGAATGATTTCCTTCAGGAAGTTATATATATGCTCAGATAATCTGACTTTAATTAATTTATAATTTGCAATATTGAACTGAATTCTTTGCAGTTACGAATCACAAGGAAAACAGTACCTTCAACAATGCAAAGCCAATGTGAGACATTAATCCTTAAGATAAAGATACAGACTTTTCAGTCAGTAAATGTCATCAAAAAAAAGAGAAAAAGCGTCATCATTTAAATTATCTAAGCTTCTGAAACTTGTGTCAGTTGCTTTGTTTTATTCATCAAAAACTCCTTTTCTAATGTTCAACCAGGTTAATGATGAACAACCTTTATATTGTTAGATCAAATTGCCTGACATTTCTCTCTAGATAGATATATGTGAAAATTAGAAACAGTCCCAATCTGCATTCTTAACAGCACATTATTTTTGAATATTGTATTTAAATTTTGTATTATTATGCCAATAAATTTTTAATTGAGATGAAATCCCCATAACACAAAACTAGCCATTTAAAAGAGTAATCTAGTAGCATTTAGTATTTAGCACTTAGTATATTCACAATGGTGTGAAACAATTACCTCTATCTAGTTTCAAAATATTTTCATCATAACACAGCACTGTAAATCAACTATCAGTTCAGTTCAGTCACTCAGTCGTGTCCGACTCTTTGCAACCCCATGAATCGCAGCACGCCAGGCCTCCCTGTCCATCACCATCTCCCGGAGTTCACTCAGACTCACGTTCATCGAGTCCGTGATGCCATCCAGCCATCTCATCCTGGGTCGTCCCCTTCTCCTCCTGCCCCCAAGCCCTCCCAGCATCAGAGTCTTTTCCAATGAGTCAACTCTTCCCATGAGGTGGCCAAAGTACTGGAGCTTCAGCTTTAGCATCATTCCTTCCAAAGAAATCCCAGGACTGATCTCCCTTAGAATGGACTCCTTGCAGTCCAAAGGACTCTCAAGAGTCTTCTCCAACACCACAGTTCAAAAGCATCAATTCTTTGGTGCTCAGCCTTCTTCACAGTCCAACTCTCACATCCATACAGGACCACTGGAAAAACCATAGCCTTGACTAGACAGACCTTAGCCAGCAAAGTAATGTCTCTACTTTTGAATATACTATCTAGGTTGGTCATAACGTTTCTTCCAAGGAGTAAGCGCCTTTTAATTTCATGGCTGCTGTCACCATCTGCAGTGATTTTGGAGCCCCCAAAAAATAAAGTCTGGCACTGTTTCCACTGTTTCCCCATCTATTTCCCATGAAGTGATGGGACCAGATGCCATGATCTTCATTTTCTGAATATTGAGCTTTAAGCCAACTTTTCCACTCTCCTCTTTCACTTCCATCAAGAGGCTTTTTAGCTCCTCTTCACTTTCTGCCATAAGGGTGGTGNTTTTGGAGCCCCCCCAAAATAAAGTCTGACGCTGTTTCCACTGTTTCCCCATCTATTTCCCATGAAGTGATGGGACCAGATGCCATGATCTTCATTTTCTGAATGTTGAGCTTTAAGCCAACTTTTTCACTCTCCTCTTTCACTTCCATCAAGAGGCTTTTTAGCTCCTCTTCACTTTCTGCCATAAGGGTGGTGTCATCTGCATATCTGAGGTTATTGATATTTCTCCTGGCAATCTTGATTCCAGCTTGTGTTTCTTCCAGTCCAGCGTTTCTCATGATGTACTCTGCATATCAGGCGGGTTCTTCACCACTGTCGACCTGAGGAGCCCACCTCTGCAACACTCCACCACAATTCTCTCTATGCTCAGTCCTCCTCAAATCACCCATAAAGCACTTTCGGAGCTGTTATGCTAACAAATTTGACTTTCACCTCTCTATTTTGAAATATTTGATAGCTCTCTGCTACCTATAGAATGAAGTAGAAACTTCTTAGAAATCAAACAAATCCTTCCTCATCTAGCTTTTATCTGACTCTTCATCTTGGTCTCCTGCTGTGCTTGCTATCACACTTTATGCTCCAGAATTACTACATTACTATACATATGTGCTCTAGAGAAGATTTGTCATCTTGGATGCTCAACAGCAACTAGAAAAAACACAAGACCCACACTAGTTTTGTTAATAGGAAGAATTCAATGGAATTAATCATTTGAACATGTACTGTGGGGCTGAAAAGGCAAAGGAGACAGCTGATGCAACACAGCGTTAGCAACTGCAGGAGCCATCTGCCAGCCTGTAGCGGGTGGGGGTGGGGGGGAAGAGAAGAGGTGAGGTTAGTAGAACCTGGAAGCTTAGGGAAAGGGTGCTGTAGAGTTGGGACCCAGAAATCCCAGGAGGGAGGACAGCCCCCCTCTGCGTTAGTATCTTAGGCATGCA
The DNA here is from genome assembly GCA_006410655.1 of Kobus ellipsiprymnus. NCBI lineage: Eukaryota > Metazoa > Chordata > Mammalia > Artiodactyla > Bovidae > Kobus > Kobus ellipsiprymnus. The sequence continues at coordinate 131,217 of SJYR01001311.1, forward strand.
TCTCCACGGAGCTTAGTCCCAGATTACTGAAGGGGGGGCACTGGCTGTTTGGAGCAAGTAACTCACTATGGCATTGCTTTTTGTACTGGGGGGAAGACTCAGTGCTGGAATCAGCCGCCCTTACCAGGCTGGACAACAATTTCTGCGGTGACTCGGATAGGAGGATGGAGCCAAAGAGGGAGGAACAAGCCCCTTTCATGCTGCAGCCTTCTAGTCTTCCTCCGTTGCTCCTATTAGCAGAATTTATCGGGGGTCCAGCTGGCAAAGAAGAAATGGAGCTTGCAGAGCCTCAGCCCCAGCACCACGAAACAGAGAAGAGGACAGTGGCTTAATACCAGCATCCAATCAGCCTTCCTACTTGAGAGATGAGAAGACTGAAGCAAAGCAGAGCAGCGTTTCTAATTCAAAAGATGAACGGAAAGAGTGCTCCTCCCTTTCCGAGCTCCATGCAGTTAGAGCACCTACCTTTACCCTCTCAGGACTCGGTCCCTGGAATGAGAAATGCAAACATGAGGGGACTGTACAGAGAATTCATTTCAGCTGTGGCTCTGGCAGCAGCAGAGGCCGGTGCAGGGAGGCAGCAGGGTCAGGAAGCGCAGTGATGGAGACCAGCGACAAGGCCACTAAAGGCAAGGCTACCAGTGGAGGCTTCCAGGGTCTGCCAGTGCGCTTCTCGCTAGCCAGTCTCCTCTTGTTTTTTCTCTACTATGAATTTAGTTCTTTAGACTTCCTCAGGATTCTGGGGGTATGGAAATATCATTCGGTACATTATTTTCTGCTTAAGTTAACCAACATAAGTTTCTGTTGCTTGCAAAAATGATATCCTGTCTAGTGTATCCAACATGCTGTCATATCTCATGCCTTTACAATTTTTTCTCACTTATGAGATTCCAATAATTTCAGCATTTATAATTTATAACATTTAGAAACTTTATAAATGTTTCTCTTAGGCCCTATTTTTCTTATATCCTCCTCCAGCATACATATTAGGTTAATAATGTATGTACTGTGTTTCTATGATAGCTAAATTTATTAATCAAAATGTCAGGTTCAGAAAAATTACCTCACAGTGCAGAAACAGTGTCCCTGCAGAATGTACTGTGGGTTATAATTTATCCATAATTCTAATAGCTATACGTTATAGCTGTCATATGTTGTGATACATTGTAGCCATTCTGGTGGCTCCTTTACCAGCTAATAATAGAGGGATCTAAAGTAACTCTTTGGAGAAGGCAATGGCACCCCACTCCAGCACTCTTGCCTGGAAAACCCCTGGACAGAGGAGCCTGGAAGGCTGCAGTCCATGGGGTTGGTGAGGGTCAGACAAGACCGAGCAACTTCACTTTCACTTTTCACTTTCATGCATTGGAGAAGGAAACGGCAACCCACTCCAATGTTCTTGCCTGGAGAATCCCAGGGACGAGGGGGCCTCATGTGCTGCCGTCTATGGGGTCGCACAGAGTCGGACACGACTGAAGCGACTTAGCAGCCGCAGCAGCAGCAAAGTAACTCTTTCCTTCTCAATGAGCCTCTACAATCCCATGGTGGAGAAAAGAGCCTGTTCCATGCGCCCTTTTCGGACAGGCTCTATGCCGTTAGACGATCGCTCTCTGTCCCCTCTTACCCTCATAATGCCTTATACAGCCATTGGCAGCCAACCGTGGCGATTCTGAAACCTCTCCAGGGCTGGCAGCTTCCTTTCCACTTTCACAAATCTGTTTTCTCGAACCTGTCTGACACCCTGTGCAGGCGGCTTCCTAGAGTGCAAAGCACGTTCCTGCGCCAGTGCATTTAAGCATGCTCTGCAAGACACTCTAGAACAGCGCTTAAGCCTCCAGGCACTAGCACTCCTAAGCCAGGGAGGTAAGAGGGGCTGAGAGCCTTTTATAAAACTATAACCCAGGAGAGAGAGGAGGCATATGCCTTAAGGGCTTCATGACCAAGAGTTTACCAAACATTTACTATGGGCCCAGAACTCTGTCCCCTCTCCCAAATTTGACCCTGAGTATGTCTGAATGAATTCATCACTCTCTTCTCACTTCCCTAGTATAAATGGAGGAAAAAAAATCTTCTTTTCTGTGTCTAGTTTCTACAGGGAAATACATCTCTATTGTCTGGGCAGAATGAGGGGCTCCTCTGGGGTTTATTCTCAGCCTCTTTCAATTCTGAAATCTGTCTTCAAATCTGGAATCTATCTTCAAACCAACTGACCCTGAAAGTCTGATTGAGAGCTTTTCAGTCACAGAGACACTCGAGAATACGAAAAACCAGAGAAATGAAAAAAAAAAGCTAGTCTTGACAGGAGTCTGACTACAAAATTTGCAGCTTTATAATGAATAGTCAGAAATTCTTCCAACATTTTACTTTACCAAATTGTTACAGAGTCACACATAGAGAATTACATTCACAATACATTTGTGTCTAATGCTTTAGTTGCTGAGTCCCAATGTATCCTGAAGGGTAGAGTTATAGAAAATAATAAAGTCGACTATTTCTAATTCCAAAGAAGGCTGAACACCAAAGAAATGATGCTTTCAAACTGTGGTGCTGGAGAAGACTCTTGACAATCTCTTGGACTGCAAGGAGATCAAACAGTCCATCCTAAAGGAAATCAACCCTGAATATTCACTGGAAGGACTGTTGCTGAAGCTCCGATCCTTTGGCCACCTGATGCGAAGAGCTCACTGGAAAAGACCCTGATGCTGGGAAAGATTGAAAGCAAAAGGAGAAGGGGGCAGCAGACAATGAGATGGTTAGACAGCATCACAGACTCATTGGACATGACTCTGAGCAAACTTGGGAAGACAGTGGAGGACAGAGGAGCCTGGTGTGCCGCAGTCCCTGGGACCGCAGTCAGTCAGCTGTGTGACTGAGCAGACTGTTCCGCTGTTGACTGATGCTTGCAAATTGTGGTGCTGGAGAAGACTCTTGACAACACCTTTCAACTGTGTCTAGAAAATATCTCCACAATCAAAGGTTTAATTCTTATTATAAAATATTTAGTAATCTAATGGTAAGAATTTGCGTTCTTTTTTTCTCCATTGCTTTTGCACCCTCGTTGTGGGTCAGCTCAGGGCCTGATTCACCATTCTATCGTCTGGTCAAGCACCTGACTTCTAGGAGCCACTCATTAAATAGCTTGTGAAAACATAAGTAAAAGATCCTTAAGAAACAAAAGAGGTAAAAAAGAGAGGCCTTGCCCTTGAGTCTGAATAGACAAGACTCACATACAGGGCACAGTTGAGGACTTACTGTGGGGCAAGTAAAGACGCCCAAGGTGGTACGCTGTCAATTTTGTCTGTGAGAACTGAGGGCATTTCAGATGAAGAAAAGAATAATCTGGCAGTTAAATTGGCCTGGGTAGGGTTTCATGGAGGAGAGAATTGCGGCAAATCTTATGGAAAGGTATTTAACAAGAAAAGAGCATTCACGTAGTGATGAAAACTAAAGATTATGGCAATGGAATTTCATGGAAGATATTAATGATCATATTGTAAGTCTGTTAGATAGAACAGTGAGAGAAAAGAGTTTCTTGCTTGAAATCTCCTTGATTTCTCCTCTTTTTAAAAATATATGTTCCTTCTGGTTCAAGATGGCAGAATAGAAAGACATGCATTCACCTTTTCCTGCGAGAGCAAAAATCTAGCTGGAACCCACCAAACAAAGACACCCCACATGCAGACAGGGAGAAGAAGCCACAGCGAGATGGAAAGAGGGAGGCAACCATGGGAAAGTCAAGCCCTACACCCACCAGGCAGGTGACCCACAGACTGGAGAAAAGTAATACCAAGGAAATTCTAGCACTGTTGTGAAGTTTCTGGACCCCATGTCAGACTTCCCAGCCTGGGGACCCGACAAAGGGACTGGGAATCCCGAGAGAATCTGACCTTGAGGGCCAGCCGGATTTGATCACAGGCCTTCCACAGGGCTGGGGGACGCAGAGACTCCAGTCTTGGAAGAAAGAAAGAAAGAAGAAAGTCGCTCAGTCATGTCTGACTCTTCGCGATCCCATGGACTGTAGTCTACCAGGCTCTTCTGTCCGTGGGATTTTCCAGGCAAGAATACTGGAGTGGGTTGCCATTTCCTTCTCCAGGGGATCTTCCTGACTCAGGGATTGAACCCAGGCCTCCCGCATTGTAGCAGACGCTTTACCATCTGAGCCACTGGTCTTGGAGGGGACACACAAAGTTTTGCATGCACCAAGACCCAGAGGAGAGGAGCAGTGACCCCACAGGGCCTGAACCAAAACTATCTGCCGGTGTTGGAGGCCTCTTGCGGAGGTGTGGGTTGGCAGGGCCGACCACTGAGGGCCGGGGCACTGGAAGAGCTCCCTTGGCATGAACCCTCTTGAAGGTTGCCACTGACCCTGCCACAGAGCTGCAGACCTGAGTGCTGGGTCACCTCAGAGCAAACAACTACCAGGGAGGGGGTGCAACCCCGCCCATCAGCAGGTAATTGGATGGAAGCTTTCCTAGCAGGCCCTGCCCACACCCGTACTCTTGCCAAACCCTCCTGAAGGTTGCCACTGACCCTGCCACAGAGCTGCAGACCCAAGCGCTGGGTCACCTCAGAGCAAACAACTACCAGGGAGGGGGTGCAACCCCGCCCATCAGCAGGTAATTGGATGGAAGCTTTCCTAGCAGGCCCTGCCCACACCCGTACTCTTGCCTGGAAAATCCCATGGACGGAGGAGCCTGGTGGGCTGCAGTCCACGGGGTCGCTAAGAGTCGGACACGACTGAAGCGATTTAGCAGTAGCAGCCTGCCCACACAGCAAGACTCAGGTTTTCCCACTGCCAGTCCTTCCACCGGAAGCTTACTCAAGCCTCTAAGCCTCCTCCATCAGAGGGCAGACAGAGGCAGCAAGAAGCACAGTCTCACAGCAGCTAAAGAGGTGAGGTGAAGTCGCTCAGTTGTGTCCAACTCTTTGCGACCCCGTGGACTGTAACCTACTAGGCGTCTCTGTCCATGGGATTCTCCAGGCAAGAATACTGGAGTGGGTTGCCATTTCCTTCTCCAGGGGATCTTCCCGACCCAGGGATCGAACCCGAGTCTCCCGCATTGGAGGCAGACGCTTTAACCTCTGAGCCACCAGGGAAGCCCATAAAACAAAAGCCATATTATAGAAAGCTGATCACAATGAAAAAAGCAGGAAGTTATGTCCCAGATGAAGAGACAAAGTAAAACCCAGGAAACAACTAAACGAGGTGGAGATAGGCAGTCTTCAGAAAAGGAATTCAGAGTAAGGATAGCGAAGCCGATCCAGAATCCTGGGGAAAGAAGGGAGGCAAAGACTGAGACGATGCAAGAAACATTTGCCAAAGGCATAAGAGGACCAAGCAAACAGAGGTGACGGGCGCACTAGAAGGGCCCATAGCAGAATAACTGAGGCAGAGGCGTGGACAAATGACCCGGGGACATAATGGTGGGAACCATCGCCACAGAACAGAACACAGAAAAAGGAATGAAGATAAACGAAGACAGCCTAAGAGACCTCTTGGACAGCATTAAACACACCAACAATCACATTATAAGGGTCCCATTAGGAGAAGAAAGAGAGAAAGGACTTGAGAAAATATCTGAAGAGCTAATAGCTGAAAACTTCCCTAACATGGGAAAGGAAACAGTCAGCCAAGTCCAGGAAGCGCAGAAAGTCCCAGGGAGGATTAACCCCAGGAGGAACACACCGAGGCACAGAGTAATCAAACTGACATAAATTAAAGACAGAGATAAAATATTAAAAGCACCAAGGGGAAAATGACAGATAACACACAAGGGAACTCCCATCAGGCTGTCAGCTGATTTCTCAACAGAAACTCTACAAGCCAGAAGGGAATGCCATGATATCTTTAAAACGATGGAAGGGGAGAACCTGCAAGCAAGAATACTCTACCCAGCCAGACTCTTCTTCAGATTTGATGGAGAAATCAAAAGCTTTCCAGATAAGCAAAAGTTTAAGAGCACCACCAAACCAGCTTTACAAGAAATGCTAAAGGAACTTCTCTAGGCAGAAAACAAGAGAAGGGAAACGCCTACAGAAAATAGACCCAAAGCAATTAAGAAAACAGCAATAGGATCATACATATAAACTATTACTTTAATTGTAAATGGATTTAATGCACCAGCCAAAAGACATAGGCTGGCTGAGCCCATGACACATGTGCATGGATGCACTTCCACTCACCACTTCACTCTGCTTCACACACCCCCCCAAATTGTACATAATTATTTTATATTGTTAACTATGTTCCATTAGGGCTTGCAATTATAACTATCTTTTATTTTTTGTCCGGCTATTGATTGTGAAAACTGATAAACATCTTTTACTCTTGTGATTATGTAACTATTACTCACTTAATACCATTCCATCACAATGGGTCAACAGAAAAATAATAGAACTCTTAAGTCACCAAAACTAGGATCTAATAGAAAAACTGGTAATCATTTTTTTTAATCCAGAAGCATATCAGAATTATCTACAAATTTTTTGAAAAATACAAATGCTCAGGTATTGCNCACTTAATACCATTCCATCACAATGGGTCAACAGAAAAATAATAGAACTCTTAAGTCACCAAAACTAGGATCTAATAGAAAAACTGGTAATCATTTTTTTTAATCCAGAAGCATATCAGAATTATCTACAAATTTTTTGAAAAATACAAATGCTCAGGTATTGCTATTTTTCTCCAGAACTCCACATATGCTAATGAGCAGTCATGTTTAAAAACAACTGGATTATATGATGATCTTTTACTTTTAACTAGTTTGTTTCACTTTTTCTATTTCATATTCCATGCTCCCATTTCATTGTTCCATTTCTCCATCTCTTCTTTTTTTTTTTGAAGTTCTTTCTCAAGTCTTTATCAAGTGTAGTAGAAAAGCTTTTGTATACATATATATATAAATATGCATAATGTATATATTTTTAAAAACTTATGAAATTTGCCAAACTAAAAAAATTATGACATTTTGAATTCACCTGCTTGACTTAGTATGAATAGAATGCTAGATTTCTAATTAAAAATCAGATATGCAACAGCAAAGGTTTACTGTATAGCATAGGGAACTATAGTCAATATCTTGTAATAACCTAGAAAATAACTTCAAAAATAATATATGTGTATTTGTGTAACTAAATCACCTTGCTATGCACCCAAAACATTGTAAGTCATCTATATTTCAGTAAAGTATATATGTATATATATATACATCAGTTCAGTTCAGTTCAGTCGCTTAGTCGTGTCTGACTCTTTTCGACCCCATGAATCGCAGCACACCAGGCCTCCCTGTCCATCACTAACTCCCGGAGTTCATTCAGACTCACGTCCATCTAGTCAGTGATGCCATCCAGCCACCTCGACCTTGGTCGTCCCCTTCTTCTCCTTCCCCCAATCCCTCCCAGCATCAAAGTCTTTTCCAATGAGTCAACTCTT
>SJYR01001311.1:184820-202488 GCA_006410655.1 Kobus ellipsiprymnus
GATGCTGGGAAAGACAGAGCAGGAGGAGAAGGGCGTGTAATTATGTAATTGGTATTATACTATATCTATTATTATCCAATTTAACTTTTTTGCTTAGTTATGTTTTTGAGGTTTATCTGTGTTGATGCATATAGTTCTGTTTATACTCCATTGTATGACAATGAATTTGTCCGTTTTCCTGGTTGGATGATATTTGTTTCCAGCTTTTAGCTAGTAGCTACTGAAAATGCAATAATATTTTTTTTTCCCTCTAATGGAATTTAAAGCAATTATAGTGTGGAAAACTTAGAATAAGGAGGCATTCTTCAGAGACTGTGGTTATGGTTGTTGCTGAAGCTCAGAGTACTTGGGTTGGGGTAAGAGAAGGGCAGTAAGAAAGAATTGTTTTCCTAGAATATCCCCTCCTTTCCTGTACCTTCTTCCTGACTCTAACAACTTTTACCTCCTCTCTTTCTGCCACCAAGACTCTCCCAAGTAGCCACGAGAGCCGACCTGATCTCTTCTAGTAGAAATAGTCCGCGTTTGGAATTTCTACCTCTATGAAAACTTTGAACAAAGTGGTATAAACCAACCAAACTTTATTTTTCTCATCCATAAAACTTAAAGTAATATTAATAACTTAAGAGTGTTATTGTGAAAAGTGAGACATAATATCTGGGATCTTAAGGCAGATTAGACTCTTCCCAAAGAAAACCAGAGTATGTCCCCTCCTGTTGAATCTGGGGAGCTCTGTGACTTAGCACCTCTTAATATGATTTCTCTAGCAGGGCAGTCAACTTTTTAAATGCAGGCTCATGCCACCAAGAGCTTATTCCTGGATAAAGAAAGTTGAAGTCATCAGCCTCAAGGCCTGAGCCTGGAAATCGGTGCCGTCTCTTTCACCCAATTCTACTCGTCAAAGCAGGACTAGAGGACTGGAACAGTCTATTAACTGATCTCACCCATCATAAATGCTTTCCTTCCTTCAAACCTATGAATAATGTCCCACCTCATTTAGTATAACAGAACTTTACACATATTAGGCCCTGAAGGACTGTTTCCGTGTCTGCTTCTCTAAAGGCATTTCATATGAGTTTCCCCTGTTCACTGTGCTTCCGTTTTTGTTTCCATTCTTTTGCAGGTAGCAGAACACCCCCCAAAATCTGTGATTTAAGGCAATTATTTTTTTATCTCACAGTTGTGCAGTGTGGGGGCTCAGCGGTAGGAGGGCTGTTCTTCTGCTTTGCCCGGGCCCACTCCTGCAGCTGCGTTTAAACAGAGGCTCAGCAGGAAGCTAAACTCTGTTGGCATCCTTGGGTGATCAGGCCTGGCTCTCCAAGTGCTGTTTCCATTTGCAGGAGGCAAGACCAGGCAGGCTTTCTCTCAAGGCCCACCTGTGTTCCAAATAAGTGCTTATCAAGCTCCTGTTGTTGCTGATGTCCCAGGAGCCAATGAAGTCATGCAACCAAGCCCAAAGTCAATGGGGGGCAGGGGGTGGATTTCACAAGGGCATGAACACCAGGAGGCAAGGCTCACTGGGGGCCATTAACGTGGCAAGACCCAAAGGCCTGATTTCATTTCCTAGAATTCACAGGTTCTTTTCTAGCCTAGGTTGCAAGGTTTCCTCCTTTAGTCAATCCACAAATATTCAAATACCCACAGGTACCAGATATCGGGGCCTTTATGAAGTTTTCCTTTTAAGAAGGGAAACACAACTAGCAATTGCAAAAGTAAACCAGGTAATTTCAGAGGTTATAAGCGCTCTGCAGAAATCAGTCAGGGTCGCGGGTAGAAAGTGACTGGCAGAGGTGGGGAAGGTGAGTTGAGCGAGGTCAGGAAGACCTGAGAGACGGCTCGGGATCTGGTCTGCAGGAGAAGGAGCCGGAGCGCAGGCGCGGAGGGCTCCAGGCAGAGGAGCAGCCCGCCCTCCGCTAGACCCGGGCCCTCCAGCCGCCTCTCCACGCAGCGGGCGCCGGCTCCTCTCGCCCTGAAGGCCGCCTCTCTCGGTTGGCTCCCTCTGTCTGCCTAACCTAAAGTAGCCTGTTCTTGCCCTCACCACTCTAGCTTAGTCTTTTAAAGAACTTATAATTTTCAGGTATTTGGTCGTTGTTTACTTGTTGTATATCCTCAATAAGCTATAATTCCCAAGAAAATAGGATCATGTCCCAGTGTTTCTTGAATAATTTCATCAGTCAGTTCAGTTCAGTTCAGTCACTGAGGTGTGTCCGACTCTTTGCGACCCCATGAACTGCAGCACGCCAGGCCTCCCTGTCCATCACCAGCTCCTGGAGTTTACCCAAACTCATGTCCATGGAGTCAGTGATGCCATCCCATAGAACTATGATTATTCAGCATTCAAATATTTGGTAAGCAAATACATAAATGAATTAAGATAATCCCAGTCTGAAAGGTGATCACAAAAGCCTGGCGTGGGACAGGTTCCCAAGTCTGATTCTTGAAGAGTCCAGACTGCTGCGGTCCTGCAGGCTGGTTTGGGGCCACTGGCTTTCGGGAGGTCTCATTTTCAAAGCTCCTTGGAGCTTCCTGGACTCTGAGTCTTGGTCAACGCTGCTCCATCTATCGCAACAGGTTTCCATCGTTTTAAAACCCAGAAGGAAACTTGGGAGTCGGTTTCTTAAAAACTCTCCAGAGATTCTTATACAAAATTCCTACCTCTCTCTCCTGCTACTTCAAAATTCTTCATGGGGAAAAAAGAAAAAGATTGTAATTCTATATCTTTAGACACCTCCTCCTCCCATGAACAGTGATAACAGCTGTCAATCATCCTACTCTGCTTACCAGATAGCAGACACTTGAGGCACAATATTAGTAGCCCTCCCTTCAATCCTGCAAGATAGGAATTCTCCTCGTTTTCCAGGTTGGGGAAACAGACTGTCAGAGGTCAAGAAACGTCCACAGTGTCATCTCAGGGTTGAGTGGTAGAGCAGATAATCGGAGTCCTAGGTCTAGAGCTGATGGTGTCCCTACCACCCACATTGCCATTGTTGACCCACTTCACACATGAGAGGGAAATACAGATCCACCACGACTTGCTCCCAACCCTGTAACCAAAAACTTTCTGCAAAAATCTGATGTGACTTGGCCTGAACTCATTTGTGAACAAAACTTGACCTGAACGGATATGAAGCTAATTATACTCCTTACTTATGCCACTTCTTAGGACTAGTCATGCATTTTGGTATAAAAATGTTAAATTACAGGGTGCTTTTCCACCTCTTAGTGCCCCATTAGGACATTATGTATATAATATCTGCCCTGTAATGCTCCTATAAGATCTGAAAAGTTCTCAACTCTGAAGCACATGTGGTCCCAGGAGGTTCTGATGAACAACCGGGAATCTGTCATATTTATGAGTGATCCTGTTGTCCACAAAGCTTTTATAAAGTGGAAGTAATTTTTTCTTTTCTTCTTCTCACACCCAAAGAGGAACTGAGGAAATTTTCTAATGTGCCTTATTTTCTTGCTTTCTATTAAGAAACTTCATTCTGTGGTTTCAAGGTATTAGCTATACTTGATGTCAAGAGAAGTTTGCGGTTATTTGTCTGAGGAAAAAACTTTAATTTTAAAAATTAATAACATGCTAAGGAGAGGAGGTAATGGCCAAAAATGTATACAGAGTATACTAACTATATTCTTTGAAAGAGAAAATCTGCAGTTTTTTTCCTGTGTATTTATCAACTAGAAAAGTATGAGCAAAACTGATAACTGTGGTTCGCTCTGCGATGATTGAGGGAGATTTTTTTTTGTACCCTTTTATACCTTTAAGTTTAGAACCACGTGGACTTATCATCCACCAAGAAACTTAAAGTTATAAGTAATCATACCCATGAATGATTTTTCACAATGTGTGAGAGACTTGAGACCCAGGTGCCAAGTCAGTGGAGGTACAGCTCACAGCCTGGTGTCAGTCATTCGTGCGGCACACAGCTAATGGCCCATGTTTTCCTTGCTTTCTCCCTTTCCCATTTAGGACAGGTGTTTCCCCTCATCTTTCATCCCTGAAGAGCAGGCGCTGGCCTTTGTTTCTGCCTCATGCCAGCCGGCCCTCTCTGCCGCTTCAGTCCCCGGACAGTATTCTTCTCTGGTCAGAGCTCTCAGCCCCTGGCCTAAGTGGTCATCTGAGCCAGGGCAGGATGAGAGGATCCTGAACAGGAAGCTGGGTAAAGCTGGTGGGTGGGGTGGTCAGAGCAGGCCCGCAAGCTTTGGCAGGCAGCAGTCGGTCTGTGACGGGCAGCCCCGGACAAGGGCAAGGGCTGGGCGTGGCTCAGGGACCGGGGCTGAGGTGCAGAGGGCAAAGCCACTGTGGCTGGCACCTGCGGAACTGAAGCTGGGCTGCAAGTGTCGGCTTGACGGTCAAGCTGGGCAGAACTCAGTTGAATAGAGTTCAACTTCCAGAAGAGACAGGCTCATACGTGTTTACCCCAGAATGGAGCTATAGCATTCCCACCGGACTGGAGAAGACTCTTGAGAGTCCCTGGGACTCAAGGAGATCCAAGGAGTCCATCTAAAGGAGACCAGTCCTGGGCGTTCATTGGAAGGACTGATGCTGAAGCCGAAGCTCCAATACTTTGGCCACCAGATGTGAAAAAAAGACTAATTGGAAAAGGCCCCAATGCTGGGAAAGATTGAAAGCTGGAGAAGGGGATGACAGAGGATGAGATGGGTGGATGGCATCACCGACTCAATGGACATGAGTTGGAGCAAACTCTGGATGATGGTGATGGACAGAGAGGACTGCGTGCTGCCGTCCATGGGGTTGCAAAGTCAGACATGACTGAGCAACTGAACTGAGCTGAACTGGACTGGTTTAAGCACTTTTCCCCCTCAGGAAAATGAGAAAGGGCAGGATTCTGTACTTGCTGCTTGGAACACATAGTGGACATGATTCCTTCCCCTCCCTCACGAAGGGCTGTCCTGCCCAGTTTTATACTCTAAGAAGCAACAGGTCACAGAAATCCCTGCAAACTTGCATTGTCCTTCCCCTAAAGACTTCCCTGGTGGTTCAGATAGTTAAGCGTCTGTCTACAATGCGGGAAACCCGGGTTCGATTCCTGCATTGGGAACATTCTCTGGAGAAGGAAAAGGCAATCCACTCCAGTACTATTGCCTGGAAAATCCCATGGACAGAGGAGCTTGGTAGGCTACAGTCCAAGGGGGTCGCAAAGAGTCGGACACGACTGAGTGACTTCATTTCACTTTACTTCCCTAAAGTTGGGTTGAAATGATCTGGGGGCAGCCTTGACAGCTAAGGAGGCATGCTGGTGACCTCAACAGCAGTGTGGGTGCAACGGTGAGTCACACAGCTCATTTCAACAACAGGAAGTCGTGGTGCCCAGCTGCCGTGGTACCATTTGTCTTACGCTCTGTTCATATTGTGATGAGAGGATTAAGCTGGGCTCAATTTAGCTTTATGTAGACACTGCAATNATCTCTCCAGAGATTCTCATACAAAATTCCTACCTCTCTCTCCTGCTACTTCAAAATTCTTCACAGGGAAAAAAGAAAAAGATTGTAATTCTATATCTTAGACACCTCCTCCTCCCATGAACAGTGATAACAGTTGTCAGTCATCCTACTCTGCTTACCAGATAGCAGACACTTGAGGCATAATATTAGTAGCCCTCCCTTCAATCCTGCAAGGTAGGAATTCTCTTCCTCGTTTTCCAGGTGAGGAAACAGACTGTCAGAGGTCAAGAAACGTCCACAGTGTCATCTCAGGGTTGAGTGGTAAAGCAGATAATCGGAGTCCTGAGTCTAGAGCTGATGGTGTCCCTACCACCCACATTGCCATTGTTGACCCACTTCACACACGAGAGGGAAATACAGATCCACCATGACTTGCTCCCAACCCTGAAACCAAAAACTTTCTGCAAACCAAAAGCTTTTCTGCAAAATCTGACCTGACTTGGCCTGAAATCATTTGTGAACAAAACTTGACCTGAACTGATATGAAGCTAATTATACTCCTTACTTATGCCACTTATTATGACTAGTCATGTATTTTGGTATAAAAATAATAAAATGTTAAATTACAGGGTGCTTTTCCACCTCTTAGTGCCCCATTAGGACATTATGTATATAATATCTGCCCTGTAATGCTCCTATAAGATCTGAAAAGTTCTCAACTCTGAAGCACACGTGGTCCCAGGAGTTTCCGATGAGCAACCAGGAATCTGTCATATTTGGGAGTGATCCTGTCATCCACAAAGCTTTTACAAAGTGGAAGTAATTTTTTCTTATCCTCTTCTCACACCCAAAGAGGAATTGAGGAAAATTTCTAATGTGCCTTATTTTCTTGCTTTCTGTAAAACCACTTCATTCTGTGGTTTCAAGATATTAGCTGTACTTGATGTCAAGAGAAGTTTGTGGTTATTTGAGAAAAAAAAATTAATTTTAAAAATTAATAACATGCTAAGGGGGAGAGGTAAAGGCCAAAAATGTATACAGAGTATACTAACTATATTCTTTGAAAGAGAAAATCTACAGTTTTTTTCATGTGTATTTATCAACAAGAAAAGTATGAGCAAAATTGATAACTGTGGTTCACTCTGAGGTGATTGAGGGAGATCTTTTTTTGTACATTTTTATACCTTTAAGCTTAGAACCACGTGGACTTATCATCCACCGAGAAACTTAAAGTCATAAGTAAACATACTCACGAATGATTTTTCACAATGTGTGAGAGACTTGAGACCCAGGTGCCAAGTCAGCGGAGGTACACAGCCGGGTGTCAGTCATTCGCGCGGCACACAGCTAATGGCCCATGTTTTCCTTGCTTTCTCCCTTTCCCATTTAGGACAGGTGTTTCCCCTCATCTTTCATCCCTGAAGAGCAGGCGCTGGCCTTTGTTTCTGCCTCATGCCAGCCGGCCCTCTCTGCCGCTTCAGTCCCCGGACAGTATTCTTCTCTGGTCAGAGCTCTCAGCCCCTGGCCTAAGTGGTCATCTGAGCCAGGGCAGGATGAGAAGGTCCTGAACAGGAAGCTGGGCAAAGCTGGCGTGTGGGGTGGTCAGAGCAGGCCCGCGAGCTTTGGCAGGCAGCAGTCGGTCTGTGACGGGCAGCCCCGGACAAGGGCAAGGGCTGGGCGTGGCTCGGGGACGGGGCTGAGGTGCAGAGGGCAAAGCCACTGTGGCTGGCACCTGCGGAACTGAAGCTGGGCTGCAAGTGTCGGCTTGACGGTCAAGCTGGGCAGAACTCAGGAGAACAGAGTTCAACTTCCAGAAGAATCAGGCTCATACTTGTTTACGCCAGAATGGAGCTATAGCATTCCCGCCAGACTGGAGAAGAATCTTGAGAGTCCCTGGGACTGCAAGGAGATCCAAGCAGTCCATCTAAAGGAGACCAGTCCTGGGAGTTCTTTGGAAGGAATGATGCTGAAGCCGAAGCTCCAATACTTTGGCCACCTGATGTGGAAAAAGGACTCATTGGAAAAGACCCCAATGCTGGGAAAGATTGAAAGCTGGAGAAGGGGACGACAGAGGATGAGATGGGTGGATGGCATCACCGACTCAATGGACATGAGTTGGAACAAACTCTGGGAGATGGTGATGGACAGAGAGGACTGCGTGCTGCAGTCCATGGGGTTGCAAAGTCAGACATGACTGAGCAACTGAACTGAGCTGAAGTGGACTGGTTTAAGCACTTTTCCCCCTCAGGAAAATGAGAAAGGGCAGGATTCTGTACTTGCTGCTTGGAACACATAGTGGACGTGATTCCCTCCCCTCCCTCACGAAGGGCGGTGCCGCCCAGTTTTATACTCTAAGAAGCAACAGGTCACAGATCCCTGCAAACTTGCGTTGTCCTTCCCCTAAAGACTTCCCTGGTGGTTCAGACAGTTAAGTGTCTGTCTGTAATGTGGGAGACCCGGGTTTGATCCCTGCATCAAGAAGATCCTCTGGAGAAGGAAAAGGCAATCCACTCTAGTACTATTGCCTGGAAAATCCCATGGACAGAGGAGCTTGGTAGGCTACAGTCCATGGCGTCGCAAAGAGTCTGACATGACTGAGCGACTTCACTTCACTTCATTTCCCCTAAATTTGGGTTGAAATGACCTGGGGGCAGCCTTGACAGCTAAGGAGGCAGGCTGGTGACCTCAACGGCAGTGTGGGTGCAATGGTGAGTCACACACTCAATCCACAGCTCATTTCAACAACCCGAAGTCATGGTGCCCAACTCTTGTGGTACCATGTGTCTTACCCTTTGTTCATATTGTGATGAGGGTATTAAGCTGGGCTCAATTTAGCTTTATGTAGACTCTGCAATTCAAGGCTTGTCCTTAGCTGTATTTCAATCCTCCTAAATCTAATAGATTTAAAAATCTCTCAGGGGCCTCCGTATATCATCCATCTTTGCACTGCCTCAACAGGAGCCTTACGAAAGTAATATAATGCTGCCTCACCTCTAGGTTCTCTGCAGAGGGAATGGAAAGAACTGGACTTTCCAGCTCGCTTTGAAAGAGGCAAGCAGGAAGGAGACCGAGAGCAGACCATAAATCTGTTGGTTGAGGCAGGACACCTGCCCTGTCAGTCTTTGCTCCCTCCAAATGGAAACATGGGTGGTCTAGGATTACCCTCCAGCAATGCCGAGGGTCAACGCACTGAAAGGTCACGTCTATTACGGTTGGCGTTTCTCTCCCCACCGAGCTGCTTTCTGAGTGGACGTCATACTCATCTCATGCAGAAGGCATGTTCTCCATGCCAGAACGCTGCTGCTAATATCTGATCTAATAAAAGACACCCTATCTTTTCTTCAAGCTTCATGACGTCTAGCTGCTGTTAGTTGATCATTCCTTTCTTCCTCATCATTCCAACTTTGTGTTATAAGGACTTGAATCCTTCAGTATAGTTTTATTCACCACTCTCAGTTTAAAGTGATTCTTTCAAAAAGAGAGCAACCAAAGTAAACAGCCTTATTTTCAGAAGTAACTTTATGTGAATAGTTGGTGTGCCTTCGGAAGGAGCCACTGGCCTTTACTAATACTATCAGGTTCCCCAGCAAACCACACAGCACTGTCTGTGTAGTGTTGTAAGTGGGGAGAGGAAGGACCAGAAACACAATCTTCACCAAAAAACAAAATAGGATCGAAAGGTGCAGCAACAGCTGGAAGCAGCTGTGAGCAACTGCACAGTGGAATCCTGTCCAACTCTGCAGACGGATGTCTGAGCATTCTTGGAGCCTGGAACAAGAGGAACAAAAGACCACTTGGTAAGAATGTCACACCTAAACCCAGCCAGCTAGCACCCCCAGAAATCGGCAACAGGAGGTATTCATCTTCTTAGATCCAATCACTGCGTAAAGTCAGCCCTATTTGTTCTAGGAAGTCCATGCCCATGAACTTCATGCTAACTGGAGCTTGGTTCTTAGCCACTGGGGCCCTTAAGGACTCCTTTGGACTCTGTGGGTCTCCATTTCAAAAGCATTATTGACATGAGGCTGGGGAGGTTTTCCTGGAGTTCTTTCTCACCAGACTGGTTCCGGCTGCCTCCCGGGTGATGATGGAAAAGTAAGGCACTAGCCAACATGTCATCCCCTCATTTTGCAATCATCAGGCAGTTGCACAAAGGTTATGTGGAACTTTCCCAAGTAGTCAAAGGCACATTCCCGGGCAGTCTTAAAGGATTTAGGACTGTTAACGGCACTACCCAAGTATTGCATATTAAGGAACTCCACCACCGGCCAGGTAAACTAGGTATAAGGGAATGCAATCATCGCCTTTTCACTCTCAACCGTGACTTTTGGAAACCCAAGGCATTTCAAGTCACAGTTGAGAACTGCTGCTCAGCTAACCTCTCCAACATTTTCTGATCCCAAAAAGGAGCCGTAAGAAACCACAGGGAAGGACCCTGACACTCTTGCTGTGGAGTCATTGCTAAAGGAGCAGCATTTTATCAGAGATGCCTAAGAGTCCTTAAAGTCCTTCACTTATGGCCAAGTCCCTCTTAGAGATCAGTTTAATGTAAGTTCCATATTAGGTAGCTGTCATTTGCCTCAGGGCTTTCCAGGTGGCCCCAGTGATCAAGAATCCGCCCGCCGATGGAGGATATGTAAGAGACACAGGTTTGATCCCTGGGTTGGGAAGATCCTCTGGAGGAGGGTAAGGTACCCTACTCCAGGATTCTTGCCTGGAGAATCCCATGGACAGAGGAGCCTGGAGGGCTACATTCCACGGGGTACAAAGAGTCAGACACAACTGAGAAATTTAAATAACAGCAGAGAAGATTCAAAATAAGGCCTCCAGCAACTAAACAAGTAATCTGCACATGGGAGACAAGACTGCTATTTGGCCTTTAGTGCAAAGAACAAGACTCTTTTCTGAAATCCTGTGGTAGGGATTCTAACGTAAATTTTCTTTTTCTTCTTTTAGCCCTAGGGATAGAAGAGAGGAGGGTATATTATGGTCCATCCTGTGCTCTGATTCTTCACCCTTAGGACTAGAAGAAATAAAGTAGATTTTTGTGTGAATGTAGAAATATGTTTACCAGCTATACCGGAAACAGGGAGTTGATGTCATGTGGAGCTTGGTTTCTCCAAAGACATGTTGCAAGCATGGGCATGAAAGAATGTCGCGGGCATTTAACTCTCCTGTCCAAGTTAACCGCAGTCCACGCAGTTTCCCATTATCAGTAGTACACTCAGCGGAAAAGATCACAGCTGTGTTTCACTGTGCATCAGCTATGTGCCTGTATCTCTAATCCTGATAAGAAAAGAAAAACCTTCAAGAGAGTGGTATCACTAAACCAGTTCAGAAGAAATAATACAGTGATTCAGAGAAATTGGGATAGACAAGTTTTGGTTAATGCTAACGACTGGACACAGCCGTGAAGCAAATGAAAGTCTTTAGAGACCTAAGGAGCACTGTATTAATAGCAATGGCTTTGTCCCCATTAGGTGGCTGTGTTCACTCGCTTGAGATCAATAAACAGACTCTCGGCAACATGCGTGCTCTGTGCACTCCGAGTCACTCTGCACACCGCTATTTCAGTTAGTGGTCTTGCCACTCTTCTTTGGTAGCCTCAGTAAGACAAGGATCAGTTAACAGTAAATTAAAATGGCAACCTCCGGCATGCAGCCGTGGATATTTCCACTACTAAAAGGCATTTGATTATTAGGATTGTCTTCACTTAATCATGGACCTGACTTGAACACTCGATTCAAAATCCCCTGCAGAAGAACCTATCACTCTGTTGTTGTTAGCATGTTGACCTAATAGATTAAAAAAGCATTAAAAAAAAAGAATGGAAAAAAGATTTTCTTTTCTGAAGTCAGGATCTAGTAAAAGGCTCAAAGGACTTTTAAAATCTTAGAGGGATTAAAAGCTAGTAAAACAGTAAATATTTCTTTCAATAGCTGCTAATATTTGTATTCTTCCTAAAGGTGGAAAGCATGTCAGGAAGAAGACATTTCTCTTAAAAGAGTGTTTGAAAAAGTGTCTAAAGGTATTTGATCAGAGATTTTTTCACTGAAGCATATCTTTCGGTAATAAGATTGTGAAGGCAGATTCATACAGCCCCCAGATGCATGTGAAAAGGCTGCAATGCCACTAATGCAATGCCCCTGAAAGAGCTTGAAGTTTGTTAGCAGTCCAAACTGGCTCGGGTCATCTCACAAAAGTGAGGGGCTGGATGAGACATGCACATGAGTTTGCATCCACATATCTGTGACTCTAAAGCCAGTGATCTACAGCCTGCATATTAAAACCCACAGGATCAAGAGAGGACATATTCAGTTGCCAACGTGTTTTAGAAATCTAGCCTTTGATATAAATGGAGTGAGAGCTAACAGAAGTATTTGGGAAGTCAGGAGAAAATGTTTTTAAATCTTCAAATAACTTTTTGGTAGATGGACCCCAGCAAAGTTTGCATGAAAGATGTTACAACAAGGCAATTGATGTGACTGACTTCACCCCCTTTAAGACTTAAGTTTGAGAACTTACCTCCTTTCATGTTTACATGTGGGATTTAGTTTAATCTGTGGCAAGCAGATTTCTGTTACACAACTGTTTGAATTTCAGGCCACATGCAATCACTTGAACTACTTTACTTAATTTCATGTATTTATATTATGTATTTACCTGAGAGTTAAAAATCAAACTTTTTTGAGGCTGAAGTTAATCATTTACATTTGTGCAGTATTTTAAGGCTTGTAAAGCATTATGCGTGCTATTTTCTTTTTAGATGAAAAATATTGTTTAACTATGTCATCTGCTATGGAGGAGCTCATTAATTCCCTAAACATTATAGGAGATAAGACATAAATATCATTTTGTCTGTTTTAAAAATAAATACAAGGATGACACATCTAACCTGCTCAAGTTACCCATTCATCTAGTAAAGTGCCTCAACAGTTAGCTTTAAAGTGCATAAGCCTATATTTGCAGCGTATTCAGCATACATCTTTCCAATCAGAGATTTTCAACATGTATGACAATCAATTAGACTTATTTAAAATGAAATGTTTTCAAAAGCAAGAAATTGTAAGAAACAGAAAGCCTCTATGCTGTGGATTAAAATAGTCACCTTGGTTGACTTGGTTATTAGAAAAATATTCATTAGTGAATTTTAAAACTACCTTCAAAAATAAAAATACAATGTTCCAACGTAAAAAATATCAAGTTAAACGTTTT
Source organism: Kobus ellipsiprymnus (assembly GCA_006410655.1). Taxonomy (NCBI): domain Eukaryota; kingdom Metazoa; phylum Chordata; class Mammalia; order Artiodactyla; family Bovidae; genus Kobus; species Kobus ellipsiprymnus. The sequence goes on from SJYR01001311.1 coordinate 197,442, forward strand.
TTTTTAAGAGTCATGGATTTATGAAATTTGTATGTCAAACCTTCAAACCACATTTCAAGAGTTAAGTTTTGACACTTACAAGATATCAAAAAAATTGACACAAAGACCAACATTCTCACTCTCCCAGCAGTGACTGACATTCACAGACAGGTCACTTCATTCCTCCATTAATAGAACTGAAAAGGGAAAGCTATGCTTTCTGAGTTCAAAATATGGACATGAGTTTACCTCCAGCAAAGCTCATTCACACCTGAGTTCAGACCAGTGCGTTTGGGTGGGCGTAGTCCCTGATGAGGGTTCTATTCTTCTAAGTCTTTATAAAAATACAATAATTAAAGTTCAAAATGATCACTTAATTGTTCTCTCTGAAGTGTTTATTGAACACCACTGTTTACCATGCATGTTATAATTAAAGTTAACATAGTGAGAGAAAAAAACAATTTTATAGCCCATTGTTATCAAGGTGTCACTATAGAGATGGTTATATTAAGCAAGTAAACAAACAAATTTCAGAATGAAAATAATTAATAATTTCAAGATCCAACAAATGTAATGAAAGAAATATGATGGAAGGCAGTAATAGAGTGACTGAGAACTGGGGAATATGGTAATCTGTCTCTGAGAAGGTGATATTTGAGCCTGTGAAGAGATCTGGATACAGAGAAATCGAGACAGAGGGGAGAGCAAGTGCAAAGTCCTAAAATGGGAACAAACATGGAATGGGTGGACATAGACTTCCATTGGAAAGAATGAAGCTGGTACAACAGCTTGTTCCAAGGGGAGAGAAAGACCAATTTGGAAGAAATAATCCAGCCATTTAAACTGATTCAGCAGAATTTCCAGTTCTCTTACTTCAGAAATGATCAAGCTAATATTACCATTTTCCATGTCCCATGTCTCCACTAGAATTAAGCTTTCTCTTGACACCCTAAACAATATCAATTCTGGAGAAGCAGGGAAGTTAAGAAGTGATGTGAGAGTTATGCCAAATTTAATAAACATGACACTTGATTTTCACTATGTATATTTCCTTATTTTAGGAACAATAGGGGCTTCCCTGGTGGCTCAGAGGTTAAAGCGTCTGCCTCCAATGCGGGAGACCCGGGTTCGATCCCTGGGTGGGGAAGATCCCCTGGAGAAGGAAATGGTAACCCACTCCAGTATTCTTGCCTGGAGAATCCCATGGACAGAGAAGCCTGGTAGGCTACAGTCCACGGGGTCACAAAGAGTCGGACACGACTGAACGACTTCACTTTCACTTTATGGGTCCAGGCAATCCACGTATCCTATGAGTACTAAGCATTATAGAACTGCTAATGTCTTTTGGAATTTCTTTTCAGTGGCATTTAACAGATTTCTACCATAATGAGACATCATTCTTTTACTAGGTCTCTACGAAAGAACTATTTTTAATTATAAATGTAAACTTAGAACTCATCATAATTTACTTGCCTTCATAATAGTTCATCTTCTCAATTTTAAAATATTAAAGTAGGAATCAGAAGAAAATGTTCATTTAGGAGACTAAGAGAAAAAAATCAGATAAGAAACACTAAGATTTTAAAATATAATTTAGAGTTGGCTGAATATGGTTTTCAAATTTTGTGAGACACTGAGAAAATGTCTCTGCTCCATTGAAAACATTTTAGGGCACTAAAATTATCTTCGATAAAGTTAATTGATGCTACTCAATAAGTAAATGTCATCAGCTATTCAGTTCAGTTCAGTTCAGTTCAGTTGCTCAGTCATGTCCGACTCTTTGCGACCCCATGAATCGCAGCACCCCAGGCCTCCCTGTCCATCACCAACTCCCAGAGTTCACTCAGATTCACGTCCATCAAGTCAGTGATGCCATCCAGCCATCTCATCCTCTGTCATCCCCTTCTCCTCCTGCCCCCAATCCCTCCCAGCATCAGAGTCTTTTCCAATGAGTCAACACTTTGCATGAGGTGTACAAAGTACTGGAGTTTCAGCTTTAATATTATTCCTTCCAAAGAAATCCCAGGGTTGATCTCCTTCAGAATGGACTGGTTGGATCTCCTTGCAGTCCAAGGGACTCTCAAGAGTCTTCTCCAACACCACAGTTCAAAAGCATCAATTCTTCGGTGCTCAGCCTTCTTCACAGTCCAACTCTCACATATCCATACATGACCACTGGAAAAACCATAGCTATTAAGTAAGTTTAAAGCAAACATTTTATGGACAGCCTGTTAAAGATGGTCATGTGATAAAATACAGAAGAGGATGCGCTTTTGGGTTCTGGATTCAAATCTTGCCTCATCCACTGGAATTTTCTGAGCCTCAGTTAGTCCTCTTTAAAAGTGGCATGAAAGTGAATGACTCAGTCGTGTCCAACTCTTCGCAGTCCCATGGACTGTAGCCTAACAGGCTTCTCCATCCATGGAATTTTCCAGGCAAGAGAAGTGAGACTACCCTAACCCCAAGTCTACTGTGAGAACTGAATTAGATCATCATTTTTAATGTTATTCAGTGAAGCATAGCCTTTTCTAGCCTACTGCAATACTCCTAAAAGCGTGCATAGTGAAACAGTTCACCTTAGTCACAATAAATCTTTTGTGTTCAGATGCTCAGTCATGTCTGACTCTTTGCACCCATAGACTGTAGCCCGCCAGGCTCCTAGGTCCATGGAATTTTCCAGTCAAGAATCCTGGAGTGGGGAGCCATTTCCTCCTCCAGGGAATCTTCCCAACCCAGGGATCACACCCATGTCTTTATGCCCCCTGAACTGGCAGGAGGATTCTTTACCACTAGCACCACTTAGTTCGGTTCCGTTCAGTTCAGTCGCTCAGTCGTGTCCAAATCTTTGTGACCCCATGAACCGCAGCACACCAGGCCTCCCTGTCCATCACCAACTCCCAGAGTTTACTCAAACTCATTCATGTCCACTGAGTCGGTGATGCCATCAGGCCATCTTAGGAAGGACAGTAAATCTTTTAGCCTCTTTTAGTTCTCTGTTTGTGTGTTTGCTGAAAGAATTTTATTTATTGCAAAGGATGGTCAAGAGATAAAATTAGGGCATATGGTTTAAGAGTAAAGATAATAAAAATTTTAGCTTTAAGTTTTTTTCAGTAAATATTTGACTTCTAAAATTTCATTTTATAAGGAAAAGAAAGCAATTTTTCTTCCCTCTCCCCCAGTCCATTAATACATCTTCATCAAATTTGAAAATTAAGCCAATGTAATTGTTAAAATTAAACATTCTGCACATCATTCTTTCAGCATTTAAACATTTTTGTTTAAAATACTGCAATATTTTATTATTTTCTCCATTTTCTTGACATATAGCTTGATACTTCTAAATGTTAGCAGGGTCATGGTGGAGAGGTCTGACAGATTGTGGTCCACTGGAGAAGGGAATGGCAAACAACTTCAGTATTCTTGCCTTGAGAACCCTATGAACAGTATGAAAAGGCAAAATGATAGGATACTGAAAGAGGAGCTCCCCAGGTCAGTAGGTGCCCAATATGCTACTGGAGATCAGTGGAGAAATAACTCCAGAAAGAATGAAGGGATGGAGCCAAGGCAAAAACAATACCCAGCTGTGGATATGACTGATGATAGAAGCAAGGTCCGATGCTGTAAAGAGCAATATTGCATAGGAACCTAGAATTTCAAGTCCCTGAATCAAGGCAAATTGGAAGTGGTCAAACAAAAGATGGCAAGAGTGAATGTCGACATTCTAGGAATCAGTGAACTAAAATGGACTGGAATAGGTGAATTTAACTCAGATGACCATTATATGTACTACTGCGGGCAGGAATCCCTTAGAAGAAATGGAGTAGCCATCACGGTCAACAAAAGAGTCTGAAAGGCAGTACTTGGATGCAATATCAAAAACGACAGAATGACCTCTGTTTGTCTCCAAGACAAACAGTTCAATATCATGGTAATCCAAGTCTATGCCCCAAACAGTAACACTGAAGAAGCTGAAGTTGAACGGTTCTATGAAGACCTACAAGACCTTTTAGAACTAACACCCAAAAAAAGATGTCCTTTTCATTATAGGGGACTGGAATGTAAAAGTAGGAAGTCAGGAAAGACCTGGAGTAACAGGCAAATTTGGCCTTGGAACATGGAATGAATCAGGGCAAAGGCTAATAGAGTTTTGCCAAGAAAATGCAATGGTCATAGCAAACACCCTCTTCCAACAACACAAGGGAAGACTCCACACATGGTCATCACCAGATGGTCAACACTGAAATCAGATTGATTATATTCTCTGCAAAAAAAGATGGAGAAGCTCTATACAGTCAACAAAAACAAGACCAGGAGCTGACTGTGGCTCAGATCATGAACTTCTTATTACCAAATTCAGACGTAAATCGAAGAAAGTAAAGAAAACCACTAGACCATTCAGGTATGACCTCAATCAAATCACTTATGATTATACAGTGGAAGTGAGAAATAGATTTAAGGGCCTAGATCTGATAGATAGAGTGCCTGATGAACTATGGGTGGAGGTTCGTGACATTGTACAGGAGACAGGGATCAAGACCATCCCCATGGAAAAGAAATGCAAAAAAGCAAAATGGCTGTCTGGGGAAGCCTTACACATAGCTGTGAAAAGGAGAGGCGAAAAGCCAAGGAGAAAAGGAAAGATGTAAGCATCTGAATGCAGAGTTCCAAAGAATAGCTAGAAGCGATAAGAAAGCCTTCTTCAGCGATCAATTCAAAGAAATAGAGGAAAACAACAGAATGGGAAAGACTAGAGATCTCTTCAAGAAAATTAGAGATACCAAGGGAACATTTCATGCAAAGATGGGCTCGATAAAGGACAGAAATGGTATGGACCTAAAAGAAGCAGAAGATATTAAGAAGAGGTGGCAAGAATACACAGAAGAACTGTACAAAAAAGATCTTCATGACCCAGATAATCACGATGGTGTGATCACTCATCTAGAGCCAGACATCCTGGAATGTGAAGTCAAGTGGGCCTTAGAAAGCATCACTATGAACAAAGCTAGTGGAGGTGATGGAATTCCAGTTGAGCTGTTTCAAATCCTGAAAGATGATGCTGTGAAAGTGC
>SJYR01001311.1:214362-225032 GCA_006410655.1 Kobus ellipsiprymnus
GGGGAGAAAGAGCAGAGACAGAGAGGAAACGTGTGGGTGGCGGGAGCGGACTGCTTTGGGTTAGGGTCATCCGAGCGACCTGGTGATCACTTGACACTAGGTGGTCAGAAAAAGACTTTTTCAGGAGTAGCATTTGAGTTCAGCCATAATTCAAGTCAAACTCCTGCCATTTTGACTTGACATCCCAGAGGAAAATCAGCAGTTATACAAATCCTTAAAGCTGGACTAAGTGCAAGGGTAACATCTATGTGCTGCGCGGAAGGATGGACGCCAATAACTGGAGAAAAGTAAGAAAGGAATAACGGCTGCAGTTTTTGGTTCAGCAGTTAGATGGAAGGTGATGCCTTTTGCTAAAGCAGGAAATGAAACGGGTCTGGAAAAGAAAAAGTCAAGAGTGCTAGTTTGGCCGTGTTAAGTTTGAGATGCATATCAGCCATCCATGTGGAGATATCAAGAAAGTATCAGGAAGGCATGCACACGTACTTGGATATACAGGTCTAGAGTTTCACAGAGAACTTAGACAGGAGCTGTTGGTCTGAAAGGTGTCTGGATCCGCCCAAGAGAACCTGCCCTTGGCCAAGACTCCAGACATCTCAGGAGCCCCTTCTCACAAAGTTACCGGGTTCCTCAAGTTATTATTTCAGTTTTTGTCTCCAAACTAGTTAGCCAGAAATACTTGATCTTCTCACACCAAAATGAGAGATGTCTGTTTTTTCTGTTTTGCTTTGTTTTAAGAAGTAATATTGAATAGTTATGATATTGTGGATAAAAAAAGTTCTACTTCCTAGTTCCAGGATTTGCAATGTGCCCACTCTCTTCAACTCTGTTTTCTTAAGAAAACCCTTCTTAAGAGTGCAAACATAGCCCTTCCCATGCTCTGGATAAAGGGTCGCACAAGTTTTATCTATCCTAGCCAAGATATAGCTGTATATAGCCACATGTTACGGTCTAACTTGCTCTTTCCCTTCACCGTGGTGTGAATAACTGCTCCATCACGCTGTGTGTTTTAGCTTCATTTAGTTCACTGGAATTCTGCCAAGTACCCCAGCATTGCTGATGCCGCCTCACAAGCTGATGGTTTGGTGATTGTTGGCGTTTTGATGAAGGTGAGTCATAGAGAGCCTCGGAGCTCTGCTAAAATTATTCCTCACCAATCAGACCGCAAACTAGGGTGAAATGCAAAAGAGGGGTGTTGGCATCTCTCTACTTTTGAAATGTCTCCTTCTACTAGTGAAAGCGCAGGTGATCAAGCAGGGCTCTGGTATATGCTAGCTTTGCTTGACTTTCCCATCTTGAAGAGAGAAAGACATTTCAGGCAGAGATGAAATGGGAAGATGTTGATTTTGGGACGCAAACTAGGGTGAAATGCAAAAGAGGGGTGTTGGCATCTCTCTACTTTTGAAATGTCTCCTTCTACTAGTGAAAGCGCAGGTGATCAAGCAGGGCTCTGGTATATGCTAGCTTTGCTTGACTTTCCCATCTTGAAGAGAGAAAGACATTTCAGGCAGAGATGAAATGGGAAGATGTTGATTTTGGGACTAATTTTTTTAATTTTTCAGCTCATCTTTCACTTTTCTTCTAAACTTTCTACATCACAGAGTCAGGAGTTTATCAATTTAATATTTCATCAGGAAAAAAATATGAAGAGGACTTTTGTCCCATAAAGATTCATTTTACTGATTAGAATTTTAATAGAAGAGACCAAAGGTTTGCTTTTGTATTTTAGTTGTGCTAAATTCCTGTATTTTGACTTGTATATCTTTTCTTCAGTTACTGTGTTTAATTTTTTAAAAATTAACTAAATAAGATTTTACTTGATAACAATTTTATCTCACACTTTCTTTTTTTAATCTCCAGGTGGGTCAGGCCAACCCAAACCTTCAGAAAGTACTTGATGCCCTAAAAGCAGTTAAAACTAAGGTAAATAGACTCATTAAGTTAGTTTTAATCAGAGAACGAGAATCTACAGAACCTCAGAAATCATTTAATTGCATATTTGATATGAGAAGGAAGTCCTGAGCAAACCCATCCATCTGAAAATCAAGGTACTGCTCACATGCTCCTCGTTTCTGAGCTCTCTGATGCAGTGATTTATTTTGGTTTCGTTTTTTCATAGTTACCGCTTATCTATTTCAGCAAGGTAAAGCATGTAGAAGCATGGTTTTCAGAGCTGCTTCATAGATCATACCTATGATGCCCACTGTCAGCTTAGAAAAAGATGGATTGTTCTGATATATTTAACCTTAGCTTCACCGTTTTGATGGTTGCTTCCCTGGTGGCTCAGAGGTTAAAGCATTTGCCTGCAAGGCGGGAGACCCGGGTTCAATCCTTGGGTCGGGAAGATCCCCTGGAGAAGGAAATGGCAACCCACTCCAGTATTCTTGCCTGGAAAATCCCATGGACGGAGGAGCCTGGTAGGTTACAGTCCACTGGGTCGCAAAGAGTCGGACACGACTGAGCGACTTCACTTCACCGTTTTGATAATAAAGACTTAAATCATATATTGGAGATTTGCCATTGTCATTCATACTTTGTAGAACTATCAAACCTTTATATAAAATAAATCTAGTTCATGTTGAGTCCAAAAAAATTAAACTTTTATAAAGTGAGAAAGTTTAAAGATAAATAAGCACTCAATTTAAGAATGTAAAAAATGATACATGAAAAGAAAGTAGAAGGAAATAATTAAGAGGAAGGAAAACATTAATAAAATAAGAAAGAAAATGAATAAATACAGGTAAAATGTTATTGATAAAGTGAAAAACTAATTCTTTGGGGGAAAAAAACAACCAAAAAAGGACATTTTTGGCAAGGTTGATGACGGAGGGAAAATATAAATACAACAAATTATTACAAATAAGGAAATGGGTCATAACCAAAGATGCATTCAAAGTTTTAAGAGAGAAATCTTGTACAGTTGACCCTACAGCAACATGGGTTTGAACGGCACGGGTCCAGTAACCTGTGGATTATTCCTTTGACAAATGCTTGCTTTAGCACCACACAATTGTCTTTTAAATGAACCTGTAGATGCACACCCACGATTGTGAGTGACGGCTGTAACCTTATGTGCAGATTTCTAACTGCTCGAGAGGTCAGCACCAATAACCCCTACATGAATGACCTATCAGTAAAGAAATAAGAATAAAGATTATAAAAAATGTTCAGCCTTTGCTTATAGTTAGCCAAATGAAGAAGGAAGAAGATAGATCAGTCACAATCCTGGTGTCGCATATTTTCAGTCATCTGTTACTTTCACTGTTTATATTTACAAACATGCTATTGTCATTGTTTACTCACTAAGTGGTATCCAATTCTTTGTGACCCCATGGGTTGTAGCTGTCCAGGCTCCTCCATCCATGGGATTCTTCAGGCAAGAATACTGGAGTGGGTTGCCATGTCCTTCTCCAGGGGATCTTCCCCACCCAGGGGTCAAACCTGTGTCTCCTGCATTAATGGGCAGCTGAGCCACCGCAAACATACCAGTCACGACATACGATACAGGAGAAAAATTGATCAAATTCCTTGCTAAGACCTATCTACCAAATAATATGTATGTCATCTATGCAATGATGTAAATATTTTACATCAGGGTGTAATGATACATCGCTTATCGTTTTCTTTCAGAACAAGAAGGCTCCATTCACGAATTTCGACCCCTCTGTCCTCCTGCCTTCGTCCTCGGATTACTGGTCCTACTTTGGTTCACTGACTCACCCTCCTCTTCACGAGAGTGTCACCTGGATCATCTTTAAAGAGACCATCAGTGTGAGCGCAGAGCAGGTAGAGTATCAGAGGGGCATGTGCGGGAATTGGAAGTGCGAGGCAGGATATCAGTCAATTCATACTTAGGGAAATTATCGTTGCCATTCAATTTTGGAGAATTCCTTTTTCCTTTCAACTGAAAAAGATTTATTAGTGACATCAGATCTATTAAACAGCCAAAAAGTAGAATGTACTTATAAGTGCCTTTTTTCTTTATGTAGAGATTCAGAATTCCCGCTCTTCTTTTCACCTTAATAAGGGAAAATCCAACCTCTTTGGGGAACTGTGACTCTCAAGTGGCATACCTTGATTGTTGACATTGGTTTTTCGTTGTTTTTTAAAGCTTAAGCCCTTCAATATTCAGGAAAATATCTCATTAATTATCATATTTATACTTATGGTAAAAACTGCCATTGATTGAGCAGCTCTTTTCATCAGGTGCCTCCCATACATTTTGTCAGTCACGTCTCACAGCAAGCCTGCAGTGTGACCTGTTGGTGTAAGAGCCAACACTCCAGCATATGCTACATGCCAAAGCCATTCTAAGAACCTTATCTGTGTTGAGCCATTTAGCCTTCACCAAAACACAGTGAAATAGTACCATATGGAAACTGAGGCACCAAGCAAGGAAGTCTCTTACCCAAGTGTAAGAAAGCTGGAATGCTAATCCAGTCAGTCATTGAGAATTTAAGGCAAATGCTTGGTGCAAACACATGTGGAAGAACTGTTGGCTTCCTCCCTTTCCATCAGTGAAACCATTGCAGTCTTCAACCCTATTTTCTAAATATCAGTGCATCAATCGTATTAGGAAAAAAAAGAAGGGTTCTGTGTGACGTCAATAGCTTTTGCTTCTCTACACATGTTACCCTTCCCCCAAGCTGGCGCAGTTCCGCAGTCTGCAAGCAAATGCTGAAGGTGATAGAGAAGTCTGCATCAAGCAGAACAACCGACCACCCCAGCCTCTGAAGGGCAGGACAGTGAGAGCTTCATTCTGACGGGCCCTAGAGGAAGCTGATCTTCCCTCAAGAAGCACAGCTCTGCTTCCGACATAATCCAACAAAACAAGCTTTAAGAAACACGTTTATTTCAATACTAGTAAGACAGCCTGCTTGCGAATTTACTCTGCAGAACGCAAAATCTTTTTCTTATGTTGAACTCAGATAGTAACCTGTAAGTTCACTAAACTTGTGCTTAAATTCAAATCTATTGCATTGACTTCCTTATCATTGCAATTAAGGCATACTTGATTTCTTAATGACTTTTATCCTTTCCCATTTATTCAGTTTAATTGGGCCAAAAATCATTTTATCCCTTTCTTCTTATCTATTAAGTACTATACTTTTAAATGGCATTAGGTTTCTACTCCATTTCAATTCAAGAATCTTAAATGCTTTCATTTGCAACATTATTCTGATGCGATATCAGGTGTATTTCTCAAATATAATGACCTAAGAACAGCTTGAAATGAAATGTTAAGAATTCATTTGCTTACTCTTGAAGAGAAATACACAGCTAAGATGACAACTGGATTTTATATTATGATAAAATAAATGGCCCAACATTGCTACCGTTTGTGTGCTCTATTATAAAAATGGTGCATCTCATATAAGAACTGACACTTGCCGGGGTCCAGCCCCGGTGGATCCAGGGAAATTTGAAGCATGGATGGTGTAGGCGAGGAAAGCTTATTTGTTTATTAATATAAGATTAGATTAGGTAGAAATAGTGTAGTAGGAAAATTAAGTGGAGAAAGAAGGCTGAATAACTTGGCTTAAGGGGAAGGCCAATTAAGTTCCAGACAAGGAGCTTGCACCATCTACGTTGGGCCACCGGTGCCCACTTGAATATCAAAGGGTGCCCCACCTTAGGCTCCATTTCGTGCGGGTCTTAAAAGCCAGGACAAGTAAGTAGATGTGGTGAGCTGCCCCGCTCCAGATGGGAATTCAGCCGGAAATTAGAGTAAAGAGGAGACACGGGGGAAACCAGTCCAGTGACCTCCCCGGCCTCTATTGTCTAGAAAGGCCTTTTATACCTTTTTGATTGTACATAAAGATCAATGGGTAATACAAAGTTATGCAGTGTTAGCAGCCCAGACTCTTACCAAAACCAGGCTTTTCTCTTTGCATACCTAGTTGTATACACAAGTCTTAGGTAATTTACATCATCTTCCGGCCAAAAGGGCCAATTAACATTTTACAGCCTTTTTTCTGATAAGGGTTTGTCAACCAGAAGACTTATTTGTGTTGATCTTCCCACAATCTGGTGCCACTCTCAGAAAGCACTAAATAAACCTACATTCTTACATAGCAAGGACAGAAGAGGAGTGCAGTGATATATAACAAAGAAAAGTAATTAACTCAAAAGTCTAGTGTTGCTAACATCAAAACTATTATATATCTTTTTCCATATCCTGTTTACATTAATTAACATCCTCCCAGGTGCCTAAAAGATGAAGAATATGGAGGCATGGCAGCAATCATTGAGTCAACAGTGAAAACCCATCACCAATATGATTTTTAACTCTTTAGAAAAGGCTCTATACTTTAAGATTCTTTTAAGCTTTGTACCTCTTGCGGTTGGGGGGCTGTAAGCAATTCACAAGCTGTAAGAGGTCCTGGGGAATCTGTTAGGCAAGCTAGAGAGTTATCAGAAGGGGTTTGAGCTGAAACATCCCTTTCAAATGCAGAAGACTAAAGCCCTGATTTGACTTTTTCCAGAGAATATTAGAAGAGTGGAAGCAGGCAGATTCTTATTTTTTGGGGGGTGGAGGCTCAGGAATTTCCAGGGGGAACCCCTGAAACTTGATCACATCCTTGCATTTTGTCAGGCTTCCTTCCACATGACCTTGTCACAGGCGGGATTCCTCACACTGGCTCCTGGCAGACACTCCTGGTTATTCCTCCACCGGATAACAAGGCCAATGGGGTTATTCCATTATAATAACTAGTTAGCTTACATGAAGAATCTGTACGTCAAATTTGGAAGAAAAATACCTGTGAATTATTTTTAAAAATAATGAAGGAATCACTTGACTTAGAATCATACAGAAACATCACATAATCTTTTAGTCTGGTGTGGACTTAACGTGAAGTCGGTTCTTTCTGAAGCCATACCTACACTCAGAATTCTACAAATCTTGTGCCCAGCATTTAGTTTTGTGATTTCTTTACTTTCTCTGAGAAATCATAATGGCAATCAAAACCCACATCCATTCCCATGTTCTAGTCTTGTCTAATGTCACAGAATCAGTCAAAACTTCTGCAAAACTTCTCATGTAATCACCATTAAAAAGACAGACAAACCAGATTCTTTATTGTTCTGAGGGCAAGAAAGATCCTAGGAGACATCTCTGTACCTAAAAATCTTAGGAAACAACTTTGGAAATTTTTATTTGGAGCCCAGAATTTAAGTGAACCTTTATTGAAAATGGAAGGGCCAAGGAGCACTTCATTTATCTCAGCCCCCATAAGCATTCTAAAGAATTAAATACTTTCTTTGCAAACCTACTCTGACTGTTGTTTTAATATATATCTGCCAGATATTGAGAAGGCCTGAAACAGGCTTGATAAAATTTTCATCTAAAGTTATCAAAGGTCAGCATGCTGCTGCTACTGTTGCTGCTGCTAAGTCCCTTCAGTCGTGTCCGACTCTGTGCGACCCCATAGACGGCAGCCCACTAGGCTCCTCTGCCTCTGGGATTCTCCAGGCAAGAATGCTGGAGGGGTTTGCCATTTCCTACTCCAATGAATGAAAGTGAAAAGCGAAAGTGAAGTTGCTCAGTCGTGCCCAACTCTTAGTGACCCCATGGATTGCAGGCTACCAGGCCCCTCTGTCCATGGGATTTTCCAGGCAAGAGTACTGGAGTGGGGTGCCATTGCCTTCTCCAGGTCAGCATGGGGGCCAAAGAAAGAGGAGTATGATTTTAAGAAATACCTTTGCAAAAGAGGCTCAGGACCTACAATATTTGAAAGTATTTTCTGAAAATAAATTGAACAATTTAAAAATAAATCTCATGGCAAGGATAAGAAAAGGACCTGACTTGATGACCCACTTTTTTTAAAGAAAGTTAAAATTGGATTCCAGGATTTAAATACATCTGTAAGTCTTACTATGGAAAGGGCAAAGAAGTGACAGAAGATATACAATGGTCATCAAACCTTATCCCTTAGCTAAATGCCAGTTGGAAAGTGTGGTTCCCGGTTACTTGCTTCTGCCAGAATTTCACATATTTGGCGGAGCTTGAGAGGTGCATTATGGGAGTGGTCCACGTTTCTCTGAAGTAGCCAATAAAAGCAGCTGCTGAGAGGAGGCATGTGGACAAGACATCGGATCAGCTAAGCATGCAGCTCAAATGTTTCTTTGACTCACGTTCCTGTTTTGTGCCCTCTCCCTTGGTTGCCAACTTAGGGGGAGGGTTTGAACGTCCTGCAAGGATTCTCTGTGTCTTCAGCGAGGTTTGGCCTCTGACTTTCTTTATACCAAATCTGCTGGGCTTCTCACCAACCAGAATAACAATGCCAGCTGATGGCTCAGCAATAGGTTCAAAGTAGAAAGGTGCTTCTACTCCCTGGTATCTTTTGTCTTAGAACCACCCTCTTCATGAATATCACGCTGAGCTTTAATGAAACCCTTTAGTTAAAATGAGTCCAGGTACCTCCAGCTGTTTTCTAAGGTATTCATTTCGATAAGCTTCAGCAAAACAACTCTGAAAGCATTAAATTCATCAAAGAGAATTAGGGCAAAGGAAGGGAAGGGGGGAAATGTTGAAAGACTTAATTTCCTGACAGAACTCAAAGGAGAAAATTGTCCTTTCTTGTAATTCTGGTAGTTCTATATTAGTAGTTCTTCCCCCTTTTGTGATCATGGATTCCTATAAATATGTGAGTAAAGCTATGAAACTTCTCCTTACCTCGCCACAAAATGAAAAGAATCCTATATATGTGAAATCTGACATAGATTTCTAGAGTATTTAGGGAGTCATTCCCTTCTTTGGTTCCTCATAACAAGTCAATCCTGGACCCCAGGACGAGATCCTCACTCTAAAGTATAAAAAAATCACTGAGCTACCATGGACTCCAGGTCTCTATCTCACTTCTTAACATTTACTTTTGCTGTTGTGCCTCATTTTTTATAGCAGGTCCTTATTTCCAGTCTAGCTCATGAATTATCCCTTTGCTGTTTTTCTATTTTCCAAATATTATTTTGAGTTGGTATGAGGTCCCATTGTTAAAGAGATATAAAATTAAAAAAAAAAAGATAATCCAAACCTCTGTGAATTTGTTCATTTATTTGTGGGCAGACTAACCAAGAATTATGAGAGTAAAAAGGCTTAGAAGGAAAAAATCTTTTGAGGAAGAGATCATCAGATAATAATGGGTTCAAATCACTCTGAAAGTCATCAACACTCTTTGTATCTAAGACCAGGAAAACATAAGGAAGTACTTACATTCTAAACATTATCTTCATGACTATCTATAAATACCAAATACTTACTTACCTACCATTCTCTATGAGCCATTGTACTAGGATTCCCTTGGTACTCTTACGAGATGCGGCTACTTTAAATTTCACAAGGTAGACAAAGAGAAAGACAGGCACAGATAAACATGAAAAGCTGCATTTATTCCAGGACTGCTCTCTTTGACATAATGGAGACATGGATGTGGATATTTAACCTACTGCAAGAAAATAGTGGATTTTATGTTCCTAGGCTTCTATGGACACATTGGTCATAGCTTTTCTTCCAAGGAGCAAGTGTCTTTTAATTTCATGGCTGCAGTTACCAACTGCAGTGATTTTGGAGCCCTTCAAAATAAACTCTGTCACTATTTCCATTGTTTCCCCATCTATTTGCCATGAACTGATGGGACCAAATGCCATGATCTTAGTTTTCTGAATGTTGAGGCTTAAGCAAACTTTTTCATTCTCCTCTTTCACCTTCATCAAGAGGCTCTTTAGGTTTTATTTTTCTGCCATAGGGTGGTGTCATCTGCAGTTCTACATAGGTTTTAATTACAGTTTAACATACTAAAGCTGCCAAGTTTAAAAACAAGCTTTTCTGAAGCTTTCAGTTCAGTTCAATTCAGTCGCTCAGTTGTGTCCGACTCTTTGCGACCACATGAACCGCAGCACACCAGGCCTCCCTGTCTATCACCAACTCCAGGATTCACTCAGACTCACGTCCACTGAGTCAGTGATGCCATCCAGCCATCTCATCCTCTGTCCTCCCCTTCTTCTCTCACCCCCAATCCCTCCCAGCATCAGAGTCTTTTCCAATGAGTCAACTCTTTGCATGAGGTGGACAAAGTACTGAAGTTTCACCTTCAGCATCATTCCTTCCAAAGAACACCCAGGACTGATCTCCTTCAGAATGGACTGGTTGGATCTCTTTGCAGTCCAAGGGACTCTCAAGAGTCTTCTCTAACACCACACTTCAAAAGCATCAATTCTTGGGTGCTCAGCTTTCTTCACAGTCCAACTCTCACATCCATACATGACACCTGGAAAAACCATAGCCTTGACTAGACGGACCTTTGTTGGCAAAGTAATGTCTCTGCTTTAAATATGCTATCTAGGTTGTTCATAACTTTCCTTCCAAGGAGTAAGTGTATCTTAATTTCATTTCTGAAGCTTTAGCATTTCAGTTCAGTTCAGTTCAGTTCAGTCGCTCTGTCGTGTCCACTCTTTGCGACCCCATGAATCGCAGCACGCCAGGCCTTCCTGTCCATCACCATCTCCCGGAGTTCACTCAGACTCATGTCCATCGTGTCCATGATTCCATCCAGCCATCTCATCCTGTGTCGTCCCCTTCTCCTCCTGCCCCCAATCCCTCCCAGCATCAGACTCTTTTCCAATGAGTCAACTCTTCGCATCAGGTGTCCTAAGTACTGGAACTTCAGCTTTGT
>SJYR01001311.1:231196-267267 GCA_006410655.1 Kobus ellipsiprymnus
TGGCAATTTGATCTCTGGTTCCTCTGCCTTTCCTAAAGCCAGCTTGAACATCAGGGAGTTCAGGGTTCATGTATTGCTGAAGCCTGGCTTGGAGAATTTTGAGCATTACTTTACTAGCAAGTGAGATGAGTGCAATTGTGCGGTAGTTTGAACATTCCTTCACACTGCCTTTTTTTGGGATTGGAAGGAAAACTGATCTTTTCCAGTCCTGTGGCCACTGCTGAGTTTTCCAAACCTGCTGGCATATTGAGTGCAGCACTTTCACAGCATCATCTTTCAGAATTTGAAACAGCTCAACTGGAATTCCATCACCTCCACTAGCTTTGTTCGTAGTGATGCTTTCTAAGGCCCACTAGACTTCACAGTCCAGGATGTCTGGCTTTAGGTGAGTGATCATACCATCGTGATTATCTTGATCATGAAGATCTTTTTTGTACAGTTCTTCTGTGTATTCTTGCCACCTCTTCTTAATATCTTCTGCTTCTGTTAGGTCCATACCATTTTTGTCCTTTATTGAGCCCATCTTTGCATGAAATGTTCCCTTGATATCTCTAATTTTCTTGAAGATATCTCTGTCTTCCCCATTCTGTTATTTTCCTCTATTTCTTTGCATTGATTGCCTGGGAAAGCTTTCTTATCTCTTCTTGTTAGTCTTTGGAACTCTGCATTCAGATGCTTATATCTTTCCTTTTCTCCTTTGCTTTTCGCTTCTCTTCTTTTTACAGCTGTTTGTAATGCTTCCCCAGGCAACCAATTTGCTTTTTTGCATTTCTTTTCCATGGGGATTATCTTGATCCTTGTCTCCATAAAATGTCACGAACCTCATTCCATAGTTCATCAGGCACTCTATCAGATATAATCCCTTAAATCTATTTCTCACTTCCACTGTATAGTCATAAGGGATTTGATTTAGGTCATACCTGAATGGTCTAGTGGTTTTCCCCACTTTCTTCAATTTAAGTCTGAATTTGGCAATAAGGAGTTCATGATCTGTGCCAGAGTCAGCTTCCAGTCTTGTTTTTTGACTGTATAGAGCTTCTCCAACTTTGGCTGCAAAGAATATTATCAATCTGATTTCAGTGTTGACCATCTGGTGATGTCCATGTGTAGAGTCTTCTCTTGTGTTATTGGAAGAGAGTGTTTGCTATGACCAGTGTGTTCTCTTGGCAAAACTCTATTAGCCTTTGCCCTACTTTTCCGTATCCCCAAGCCAAATTTGCCTGTTACTCCAGGTGTTTCTTGACTTCCTTTTACCTCCAGTTCCCTATAATGAAAAGGATATCTTTTTTTGGGTGTTAGTTCTAAAAGGTCTTGTAGATCTTCACAGAACTGTTCAACTTCAGCTTCTTCAGTGTTACTGGTTAGGGCATAAACTTGGATTACTGTGATATTGAATGGTTTGCCTTGGAAACGAACAGAGATCATTCTGTCATTTTTGAGACTGCATCCAAGTACTGCATTTTGGACTCTTCTGTTGACCATGATGGCTACTCCATTTCTTCTGAGGGATTCCTGCCCGCAGTAGTACATATAATGGTCATCTGAGTTAAATTCACCCATTCGAGTCCATTTTAGTTTGCTGATTCCTAGAATATCGACGTTCACTCTTGCCATGTCCTGTTTGACCACTTCCAATCTGCCTGGATTCACGGACCTAATATTCCAGGTATCTATGCAATATTGCCCTTTACAGCATCGGCCCTTGCTTCTATCACCAGTCACATCCACAAATGGGTATTGTTTTTCCTTTGGCTCCATCCCTTTATTCTTTCTGGAGTTATTTCTCCACTGATCTCCAGTAGCATATTGGGCACCTACTGACCTAGGGAGTTCCTCTTACAGTATCCTATCATTTTGCCTTTTCATATTGTTCATGGGGTTCTCAAGGCAAGAATACTACAGTGGTCTGCCATTCCCATCTCCAGTGACCACATTCTGTCAGATCTCTCCACCATGACCCACCCTGCTTGGGTGGCCCCACAGGGCATGGCTTAGACAAGGCTGTTGCCCTAGTGTGATTAGATTGACTAGTTTTCTGTGATTATGGTTTCAGTGTGTCTGCCCTCTGATGCCTCTTGCAACACCTACCTTCTTACTTGGGTTTCTCTTACCTTGGGCGTGGGGTATCTCTTCACGGTTGCTCCAGCAAAGCACAGCTGCTGCTCCTTACCTTGGATGAGGGGCATCTCCTCACTGCCACCCCTCCTGACCTTGAACATGGAGCAGCTCCTCTAGGCCCTCCTGCACCCCCGCAGCCACCTCTCCTCGGGAGTTGGGTAGTTCCTCCCGACCACCGCCCCTGGCCTCGACAGGGGGTAGCTCCTCCCGGCCACCACCCCTCACTTCAGACGTGGGGTAGCTTCTCTAGGCCGTGACCCCTAACCTCGGTTGCGGGGTAGCTCCTCTTGGCTGCTACCCCTGGCCTCGGACGTGGGGTAGCTCCTCCCAGCCACCACCCCTCATTTCGGACATGGGGTAGCTCCTCCCGACTGCAGCCTCTAACCTCGAACGTTGATCGTTGGGTAGCTCCTCTTGGATGTTCCTGCGTGGTCGCAGCCTGCCTCTCTGGGCCGCTGCCCCTGACCTCAGACGTGGGGTAGCTCCTCTTGGCCATGCTTGTGCACCGTCGCAGCCACCCATGTTTGTGCGCCGTCGTAGCGGCCCGCGCTTGTGGAAACCCTTAGGGGTTGCTTATTCAACTTGCTGAATCTTGCCAGCAAGGCATTGACAAGAAGACAGGGTCATGGATTTGAGATCAGATTATCATTTCCCCCGATTTCTTATGTCTTCTTTATCTGTGTGCTCAGAGATTATGGCCACAGTTGTTCTCCATGAACTTAAAAACAAGTTCATAAGTCCAGGCTGTGTAGCAGGTAAAGAGGAGAAAGTTTTTAAATACTTAGAGTGGACCAACTCTTTATATAGTTATCTAGAATAAAACTCACACAGTCTATTAAGCGACTTACCGATTCTTGATAACGCTAATCTTGAAGTTACATTCTGAGTACGAACAGGTGCAGGCTGCTGTGGCATGAAGACCGTATTTGGCTTCCCAGGGCCGCAATGTGAGAAATTCCTTCTACTGTAATGATATTAGGGAGGCTGTGTCCAGCCAAGCAGGGTTCACTTTCTTAACTCATAGAGGTTTATCAGGTCAGGTAAAGTTTCAGAATCATTTAATCTCACCTTTCATCATCCATTAAGGTGGAGCCTAAACCCTCTACGTCTAGATTTATGTGCCTGTGATTTTTGCATTTTGCTCCAAAATGAGGAGTAAGTTTACATGCCAGACAAAGCCATGTTTCTGGAATATAGAAGTGGTTGTTGTTCAAACTGATGCAGTATCGTCTCTTGAGCAGTTATTATGAATCAATTCAGAGACTGTCACCCTTTATAGGATGAAGATGATCAAATGAATCGTTCTGCTTCCTGAGGCTCAGGGGCCCCTCTGAGGCCAGAGTCTTCCTCGAGCCCTTGCCCATGTTTCCACCCACCTCCCCCGTGCAGCTTGGGTCTCTTAGCTGCTGGGGCTTTTTGCATCCATCTCTTGGCCATATAGAGAGGGCAGAGGGCCACCTCAGAGCCAGCAGCAGCTGTTGCTGCCAGTCCTGTGACCAGAAGCTGAAGACCCCCTCCAGCCTTCTCAGGCTGCTCCCTCATCACGTACCCCTTGGCTGGCACTGCAAGGTGGCCGGTGTTCAGGGTAATTTAATACTTTCCCCTCGGTCACAGTTTATGACATGTTGAACGTTGAAACATTTATTCTCCAGCTAGGCTTCAGGTTTCTAGTACTAAGATTAGAGCAAGTCTTAAGCAAAGAAACAGTATCCCTTTCCTGAAAATGGTGTGCCAAGATTCTGGCCCATTTTCCTGAGAGGAGATGATTCTTAGCTTAGTGTGTATTGCAGCAGTCTTCCTTGATTGAAATTGCTGCCATTCCAGCTCCAGCTACACATTCTGGTCGCCTCACATTGCTTGTTCAGAGCGTTACAAACGTCCCACGGAAATAAAGAACAGACTCAACTACTCACTTATCCATCCCAACATTTGACAAATAATTACTGAGGATCTGTTAAGAGTAGTGGAAGATTACGAACATCTTATCATCTAGTAGAAAGACAAGTAGACACATGGTCATAACCCAGGTTTTCATATGAAAAATGTCATAAGAAAGATATAAAACAAATTCTACAGCCACCCAGAGATGTTTTCCAACTTGGGAGAATTACTAATTTCATGAAAGACTTCATTAAGGGAATACTTATCATCTGAGATTTACGTTGAATAATGGCTGGATTTTCCCAAGTGGATTTGTGTGTTTGGACTGGAAAGCTGGAAGGCCCACACGTAAAAGCAGCATAGGGCAAGGGCTGAAGGTGATGAGAAACACAAAATCAATTTGAGGAGAACATATAATGTTGTTTTACTAAAATGTAAACAATATAAAAGCAACTAGCAAGATGTAAGACTGGAGAAACATGTTTGTAGCGCAGGCTGAGATGCTTACCTTTTATGGAAACTATTGGGAGCTGTCGAAAGGTAACAGTCCAGAAATGAGCTGCATGGAACCAGGCCTCGGGGCAATGATCCTCACAGGAGGACCTGAGCTGCATTGAAGGGGACAGAGGCTCAGGCAATGAGGCCTGGGGGGATGCAAAGTCTTGTCAACAAGAGAAAGGCAATGCAAAGGGAAGGGAGGA
The DNA here is from genome assembly GCA_006410655.1 of Kobus ellipsiprymnus. Taxonomy (NCBI): domain Eukaryota; kingdom Metazoa; phylum Chordata; class Mammalia; order Artiodactyla; family Bovidae; genus Kobus; species Kobus ellipsiprymnus. The sequence continues at coordinate 235,897 of SJYR01001311.1, forward strand.
AGGCTTGCCAGACTGTCGTGGAGGCAGAATTGACAGCATTCACGTGTGGCGGTTGGTGGTGGTTTAGTTGCTCAGTCGTGTCCGACTCTTTTGACCCTGTGGACTGTAGCCCACCAGGCTCCTCTGTCCATGGGATTCTCCAGGCAAGAATATGGGAGTGGGTTGCCACTGCCTTCTCCAGGGGATCTTCCCAACACAGGAATCAAACGCGGGTCTGCTGCATTGCAGGCAGATTCTTTACTGACTGAGCTGTGAGGGAAGCCCAGCTTTTATGCCTGGAAGCCTAAGGAAAGAGAAGGGGTCATGAGCAGTCCAGGCCTGGGGGCTCAGCCCCCACCCCCAGACTTTATGGCAACATTTACTGATACACGGGAGGCAGGAGATGGATCGTGAGACCATCTGGAGACAGGAAGACTGAGTCCAGCCAGTCACTCAGTCAGTACTGATCTCACAGCAGAAAGACTGAGCAGAGGGTAAGGTTGTTGCTGAACCACAAAATGACACCAGGATTCTTGGCCTCAGGAAGAGAAGAATTTAATCCAGGGCCAGAGACGAGTCTTGATCACTTAGAGCTTTTGTGCAATAAAGTTTTATTAAAGTTTAACGGAGATAGAGAAAGCTTCTGACATAAACATCAGAAGGGGGCAGAAAGAGTGCCCCTTTCCTAGTTTTTAGTTAGATGTTATATAGTCACTAGCAGTCTGTTAATGAAAGAAAGGAATGTCTTAATACTCAGAATAGCACCAGGCCTCACACACATAAGATGTATTTTGGGATAATCTTGGCACCAGACCAGTCATCCGGGGCCATAAAAGGATTGATTTGAATCTTGAATAAGAAAAGATTACCATACAATAGTTTCATTAACATAGATTAGGGGAACAATGTCTGAGCATAACATAGTGGTTTGTCAAGTCTGTTCTGAGCCATTATGGAACCCCCTTGAAGACAGAGTCTTGGGTAAATGCATAGTACATTAACATACCTTAAGGCAAACATCTCCATAAGAAAAATGCATTGCTTAACCCAAGGCTTGAGAATAACTTCAGGTGGAACCAGGTGTCATTATGGCAACGTAGTATTTTAAGAGAAACCTCCTTTGTATAGAGAAGGGGAAAAAATATATCACTAGTTTGTTTCCTCCTGCCGCTTAAGAGAGAGAGAAAAAATATCCGACTCTTGCAGCTTATTTCCTCTGCTTGCAGACCACTGGCCTGCCTGCCTGTTAGCCTCTCAAGAGGAGCTCTCAGTTAAAAGAGGAACATTTTGTTAAAGGGGTTTGAGACAGACTGAAGTTAGTTATTTGTATACCACGTGTCTATTTCCTGGAAGAATGTAAGCTTCACAAGGACAGGAATATTTGTTGAATCACAAGGAAGATGGTTGCAATGAGGATTCAGTAACGCATGTAAAGCTCACCTTGGGCCTTGCTTGACTAAGTGTAAGAGTGAGTTCACTTACAACGAATATGGGTAGCAGGTCTGAAATGCAGCATTGGCTATTGTCGGATATCAGTTATCAATGGCACTGGCTGTTGTCAGATGTACCTTTCCGAAAACTTTTGAATCAAGTTGATTATAGGATTTGGGGGAAAATAAAGAGTGACATTTTCATAGCGGTGCTTTGCAAGTATGTAAGTCTACACCTCTTAAGTGATTAACGGGTGGGACACTTGGCAGCATTCATCACCTGCACAAAGGGAAATATTTATGGTGCTCTGCTCCAGTGCACGGCACTCCACCAGCGGTGGAAAAGATATGGGTACAAGTTAGTGCTTAAATTAGCTGCTAAGAAATTGGAGTTTCTCCCATTGTTAGGAAAAGTAACAAGGGGCTGCCTGAAGCCAAAGCGTTGAGAAACAAAAGCGTTCCCTTCACTTTCTCCTTAAACTGTGAGGAGATGAACATGCCCCCAAACACCAGCCACAATGATGGAGCAAACCTGTGTGGGTTTATAACAGCCCTTAAAAAATAAAACTCACATCAAAATCAACCTGACTCACCTTTATGCAACTGTGCCACAGGGGAATTAAGATGAACAATGCACGTAAGTGACTTCATTGATAATCGTGTTGCCAAGCCACATGTTTTCAGGTTTTCTTAACCACTCCCTCTTACATACCTATTATTGGCATCAGTATTGATATTTTTTTCAAAATAATATATGATGTATGATATCTTAGAAAGTCCAAAAGAATCAAGTGATGACTAATTAGAATTTGAAAATCCAGTCAGATCTCCAGAAGAAATAAAATGTAGAAAAATCCATTCCCTTCTGCTGCATCAGCCACAATCGATTAAAAAATGCAAATCAAAACTACAATGAGGTTATCACCTCACATTGGCCAGAATGGCTATCTTCAAAAGTCTACAAGCAATAAATGCTGGAGACAATGTGGAGAAAAGGGAGTTCTGTTGCACACTTGGTGGGAGGGTAGATTCATACAGCCTCAATGGAGAAAGTATGGAGGTTCCTTTAGAAGCTAGGAATAAAGCTAGCATATGACCCAGAAATCCCACTACTGAGCATATACCCTGAGAAAAATCACAATTCCAAAAGACACATGTACCCCAATGTTTATTAAAACACTATTTATAATATCCAGGACATGGAAGTAACCTGGGCGTCCACTGACAAATGAATGGATAAAGCAGTTGTGGTGCATGTATACCAAGGGCTATTACTCAGCCATAAGAAGGAATGAAATTGGGTCTTTTGTAGTAATGTGGATGAACCTAGAGTCTGTCATAAAAGCGAAGTAAGTCCGAGAGAAAAAAATAAATATTGTTTTTATTTGTATATTAACGCATATATATAGAATCTAGGAAAAATGGTACTGATGACCCTATTTGCAAGGCAGAAATAGAGATGGAGATGTGGAGACTGGAACTGTGGACACAGTCGGTGAATGAGAGGGCAGTGAGAGCAGCGCTGACATAGATCTGCTGCCACGTTTAACACAGTTGGCTAGTGGGAGCCACTGCCGAGGACAGGGAGCTCAGCTCTGTGCTGACCTAGAGCGGTGGTGTGGAGAGGGAGGTTCAGGATGGAGGGGACATGTTATACTTATAGCAGACTCACGTTGTTCTGCAGCAGAAACCAATACAGCATTGTAAAGCAATTATCCTCCCATTAAAAATCTGACAAACCACAAAAAGTATCCAAAGAGCAATCTTCTTTATAATACAAAGGAAACTATTACTTTAGCATATTATTTCAAGCACCCTAAGGCTGCCCCCAACACACACACACACACACACACACACACACACACAATTAAACCTGCATTTTAGAAAGCAAAATCTCTGGATCGTTTTAAAGTCCAGATGAAGTTAATTTCCCTTACACTCTTTCCCTAAATGTACCAAGGATATCATGTCCAGGGCTGAAATCCATCTCTTTTCCCCATTTAGTCAGTTTCCTCCTCAATACCCCACCATCTCTATCAATGTGCACCCCCATTAATGAATCTTTGAGAAGCTGTTCCCTGCTCCTTATCTGTGGTCAGCTGAATTGTTTTTGTTGTTGTTCAGTGGCTAAGTCATGTCCAACTCTGCAACCACATGGACTGCAGCAATTTTCTTGAGGAGATCTCTTGTCTTACCCTTTCTGTTGTTTTCCTCTATAATTTGCATTGTTGATTTAAGAATACCTTCTTATCTATCAGGCTTCCCTGAGAGCTCAGCTGGTAAAAAATCTGCCTGCAATGCAGGAGACCCTGGTTTGATTCCTGGGTCAGGAAGATCCCCTGGAGAAGGGAAAGGCTACCCACTCCAGTATTCTGGCCTGGAGAATTCCATGGACTGTATAGTCCATGGTTTTGGTCAAACCTCCTGTACAATGTTGCAAACCTCTCTCCATAGTTCTTCAGGCACTCTGTCTACCAGGTCTAATCCCTCGAATCTACCAGTCACCTCCACTGTATAATTATAGGGGATTTAATTTAGGTCATACCTGAATGGCCTAGTGGTGTCCCACACTTTCTGTATTCAAGCCTGAATTTTGTTCTAAGGAGCTGATGATCAGAGCCACAGTCAGCTCCAGGTCTTGTTTTTGCTGACTGTATATTCTATACTGATTTCGGTATTGACTATTTGGTGATGTGCTTGTGTAGAGTTATCTCTTGTGTCGTTGGGAAAGGATGTTTCCTATGACCAGTGCTTTCTCGTAGCAAAACTCTATTAGACTTTGCCTTGCTTCATTTTGTACTCCAAGGCCAAATTTACCTGTAACTCCAGATATCTCTTGACTTCCTACTTTTGCATTCCAGTCCCATATGATGAAAAAGACATCTTTTTTTGGTGTTAGTTCTAGAAGGTCTTTAGGTCTTCATAGAACTGGTCAACTTCAGCTTCTTTGGCATTAGTGGTTGAGGCATACACTTGGATTACTGTGATACTGAATGGCTTGCCTTGCAAATGAACCAAGATCATTCTGTCATTTTTTGAGACTGCGCCCAAGTACTGCATTTCAGACTCTTGTTGACTATCATGGCTACTCCATTTCTTCTAAGGGATTCATGCCCATAGTAGTAGATATAATGATCATCTGAATTAAATCCACCCATTCCCATCCATTGTAGTTCACTGATTTCTAAGATGTCAATGTTCACTCTTGCCATCTGCTTGACCATGTCCAGTTTACCTTGATTCATGGACCTGACTTTCCAGGTACCCATGCAATATTGTGCCCTACATCCTCAGGCTTTACTTTCACCACCAGACACACCCACAGCTGGTCACTGGTCAGCTGAATTATGGCCCCCCAAATTCTCAAGCCCTAATCCTCAGAAACTATGAATTTGGTACTTTACAGGGACTTTGCATTGACTAAGATCCTTAGTTAACTAAGCTTCTTAGTTAGAAAATGAACTCTCTCACTGTTTCCATTGTTTCCCCATATATTTGCCATGAACTGATGGGACCAGGTGCCATGATCTTAGTTAATCCTTAGTTAATCTCAGATTAATAAACCTGAGATTGTAGTTATTCTGAATTATCCAGGTGGGCCTGATATAATCACAAGGTTCCTTATAAGCATGAGACAGAGAGCAGAAAGAGAAAAGATGCTGAGCATTTGGCTTTAACATAGGAAAGTGGCCCTGAGTCAAGAAGTGCTGGCAGTATCTAGAATCCAGAAAAGCCAAAGTTCGTGTTCGACTCTTTGCAATCCCATGAATTGCAACATGCCAGACCTCCCTGTCCATCACCAATTCCCGGAGTTCATCCAAATTCCTGTGATCATCGAGTCGGTGATGCCATCTAGCCATCTCATCCTCTGTTCTTCCCTTCTCCTCCTGCTCCCAATCCCTCCCAGCATCAGGGTCTTTTCCAATGACTCAATTCATTGCATCAGGTGGCCAAAGTATTGGAGTTTCAGCTTCAGCATCAGTCCTTCCAATGAACACCCAGGACTGGTCTCCTTTAGGATGGACTGGTTTGATTTCCTAGGAGTCCAAGGGACTCTCAAGAGTATTCTCCAATGCCACAGTTCAGAAGCATCAATTCTTGGGCGCTCAGCTTTCTTCACAGTCCAACTCTCACATCCATACATGAGCAATGGAAAAACCATAGCCTTGACTAGACAGACCTTTGTTGGCAAAGTAATGTCTCTGCTTTTTAATATGCTGTCTAGGTTGGCCATAACTTTCCTTCAAGACAGTGTTCAGAGAGTCTAGACATCCTAGGGTAACTGAAGGAGGTCATATGGGCCATGGTGGAATAAGAAGTGTTATAACTTCCACCACGTTGTCAACTAGATGTAAGGTGCCGTTGGAAGCCGCTTCCACTGGGTTCTTGCCCAGAGGAGAGAACAGAACCTTTGATACAATCGGTCTTCTGTTTCTCCAGCTTCCCCTCAGCCTCACTTCTATCTCCATGGCAGCCTTTCTTTTAGGTTGAAACCCAATGTTTTACTCCTTTCAGACTCTCCCCACCAGTTAAAATAAGAAAGGCCCTGATGGGATCATACACACTTCATTGAACCTCACTTTGCTTTGTTAGCTATTTCCAGTATATCTGCTTTTTACTGTAGTTTATGTTTCCTGAAGCCTCACCCACCAACCTGTAAGGACAAATTAAGTCACTGATTTCTTGATTGGATCTGCTGGGATAAGATTCTCTACACTCTGACACCAAACGAACCCTTACCCCCCTGCCCCCCATTCATCCTCAGAGTCCTCTAGGTTAATCACAGCTTTTCCTTCAAGGAGCAAGTGTCTTTTCATTTCATGGCTGTGTCACTGTCTGCAGTGATTTTGGGGACCCAAGAATACAAAACCTGCCACTGTTTCCTAGACAGCGTATGAAACAGCAGAGACATCACTTTGCTGACAAAAGTGCGTATAGTCAAAGCTATGGTTTTTCCAGTAAATGTATATGGATATGAGAGTTGGACCATAAAGAAGGCTGAGCACCAAGAATTAATGATTTTTAGGATCTTAAGGCAGATTAGACTGTTCCTAAAGAAAACCAGAGTATGTTCCCTCCTGTTGAATCTGGGGAGCTCTGTGACTTAGCACCTCTCAATATGATTTCTCTAGCAGGGCAGTCAACTTTTTAAATGCAGACTCATGCCTCCAAGAGCTTATTCCTGGATAAAGAAAGTTGAAGTCATCAGCCTCAAGGCCTGAGCCTGGAAATCGGTGCCATCTCTTTCACCCAATTCTACTCGTCAAAGCAGGACTAGAGGACTGGAACAGTCTACTAACTGATCACATCAATCATAAATGCTTTCCTTCCTTCAAACCTATGAATAATGTTCCACCTCATTTAGTATAACAGAACTTTATACATATCAGGCCCTGAAGGACTGTTTCCGTGTCTGCTTCTCTAAAGGCATTTCATATGAGTTTCCCCTGTTCACTGTGCTTCCGTTTTTGTTTCCATTCTTTTGCAGGTAGCAGACAACCACAAAAACCTGTGATTAAGGCAACTATTTTTTTTATCTCACAGTTGTGCAGTGTGGTGGATCAGCGTTAAGAGGGTTGTTCTGGTTTTGCCTGGGCCCACTCCTGCAGCTGTGTTTAACCAGAGGCTCAGTTCAGTTCAGCTCAGTTCAGTCACTCAGTTGTATCCGACTCCCTGCGACCCCATGAATCGCAGCACACCAGGCCTCCCTGTCCATCACCAACTCCCAGAACTCACTCAGACTCATGTCCATCGAGTCACTGATGCCATCCAGCCATCTCATCCTCTGTCATCCCCTTCTCCTCCTGCCCTCAATCCCTCCCAGCATCAGAGTCTTTTCCAATGAGTCAACTCTTCACATCAGGTGGCCAAAGTACTGGAGTTTCAGCTTTAGCATCATTCCTTCCAAAGAAATCCCAGGGCTGATCTCCTTCAGAATGAACTGGTTGGATCTCCTTGCAGTCCAAGGGACTCTCAAGAGTCTTCTCCAACACCACAGTTCAAAACCATCAATTCTTCGGTGCTCAGCCTTCTTCACAGTCCAACTCTCACATCCATACATGACCACAGGAGAAACCATGGCCTTGACTAGACGGACCTTAGTTGGCAAAGTACTGTCTTTGCTTTTGAATGTGCTATCTAGGTTGGTCATAACTTTTCTTCCAAGGAATAAGTGTCTTTTAATTTCACGGCTGCAGTCACAATCTGCAGTGATTTTGGAGCCCCCTAAAATAAAGCCTGACTCAGCAGGAAGCTAAATTCTGTTGGCATCCTTGGGTGATCAGGCCTGGCTCTCCAAGTGGTGTTTCCATTTGCAGGAGGCAAGACCAGGCAGGCTCTCTCTCAAGGCCCACCTGTGTTCCAAATAAGTGCTTATCAAGCTCCTGTTGTTGCTGATGTCCCAGGAGCCAATGAAGTCATGCAGCCAAGCCCAAAGTCAATGGGGGGCAGGGGGTGGATTTCACAAGGGCATGAACACCAGGAGGCAAGGCTCACTGGGGGCCATTAACGTGGCAAGACCCAAAGGCCTGATTTCATTTCCTAGAATTCACAGGTTCTTTTCTAGCCTAGGTTGCAAGGTTTCCTCCTTTAGTCAATCCACAAATATTCAAATACCCACAGGTACCAGATATCGGGGCCTTTATGAAGTTTTCCTTTTAAGAAGGGAAACACAACTAGCAATTGCAAAAGTAAACCAGGTAATTTCAGAGGTTATAAGCGCTCTGCAGAAATCAGTCAGGGTCGCGGGTAGAAAGTGACTGGCAGAGGTGGGGAAGGTGAGTTGAGCGAGGTCAGGAAGACCTGAGAGACGGCTCGGGATCTGGTCTGCAGGAGAAGGAGCCGGAGCGCAGGCGCGGAGGGCTCCAGGCAGAGGAGCAGCCCGCCCTCCGCTAGACCCGGGCCCTCCAGCCGCCTCTCCACGCAGCGGGCGCCGGCTCCTCTCGCCCTGAAGGCCGCCTCTCTCGGTTGGCTCCCTCTGTCTGCCTAACCTAAAGTAGCCTGTTCTTGCCCTCACCACTCTAGCTTAGTCTTTTAAAGAACTTATAATTTTCAGGTATTTGGTCGTTGTTTACTTGTTGTATATCCTCAATAAGCTATAATTCCCAAGAAAATAGGATCATGTCCCAGTGTTTCTTGAATAATTTCATCAGTCAGTTCAGTTCAGTTCAGTCACTGAGGTGTGTCCGACTCTTTGCGACCCCATGAACTGCAGCACGCCAGGCCTCCCTGTCCATCACCAGCTCCTGGAGTTTACCCAAACTCATGTCCATGGAGTCAGTGATGCCATCCCATAGAACTATGATTATTCAGCATTCAAATATTTGGTAAGCAAATACATAAATGAATTAAGATAATCCCAGTCTGAAAGGTGATCACAAAAGCCTGGCGTGGGACAGGTTCCCAAGTCTGATTCTTGAAGAGTCCAGACTGCTGCGGTCCTGCAGGCTGGTTTGGGGCCACTGGCTTTCGGGAGGTCTCATTTTCAAAGCTCCTTGGAGCTTCCTGGACTCTGAGTCTTGGTCAACGCTGCTCCATCTATCGCAACAGGTTTCCATCGTTTTAAAACCCAGAAGGAAACTTGGGAGTCGGTTTCTTAAAAACTCTCCAGAGATTCTTATACAAAATTCCTACCTCTCTCTCCTGCTACTTCAAAATTCTTCATGGGGAAAAAAGAAAAAGATTGTAATTCTATATCTTTAGACACCTCCTCCTCCCATGAACAGTGATAACAGCTGTCAATCATCCTACTCTGCTTACCAGATAGCAGACACTTGAGGCACAATATTAGTAGCCCTCCCTTCAATCCTGCAAGATAGGAATTCTCCTCGTTTTCCAGGTTGGGGAAACAGACTGTCAGAGGTCAAGAAACGTCCACAGTGTCATCTCAGGGTTGAGTGGTAGAGCAGATAATCGGAGTCCTAGGTCTAGAGCTGATGGTGTCCCTACCACCCACATTGCCATTGTTGACCCACTTCACACATGAGAGGGAAATACAGATCCACCACGACTTGCTCCCAACCCTGTAACCAAAAACTTTCTGCAAAAATCTGATGTGACTTGGCCTGAACTCATTTGTGAACAAAACTTGACCTGAACGGATATGAAGCTAATTATACTCCTTACTTATGCCACTTCTTAGGACTAGTCATGCATTTTGGTATAAAAATGTTAAATTACAGGGTGCTTTTCCACCTCTTAGTGCCCCATTAGGACATTATGTATATAATATCTGCCCTGTAATGCTCCTATAAGATCTGAAAAGTTCTCAACTCTGAAGCACATGTGGTCCCAGGAGGTTCTGATGAACAACCGGGAATCTGTCATATTTATGAGTGATCCTGTTGTCCACAAAGCTTTTATAAAGTGGAAGTAATTTTTTCTTTTCTTCTTCTCACACCCAAAGAGGAACTGAGGAAATTTTCTAATGTGCCTTATTTTCTTGCTTTCTATTAAGAAACTTCATTCTGTGGTTTCAAGGTATTAGCTATACTTGATGTCAAGAGAAGTTTGCGGTTATTTGTCTGAGGAAAAAACTTTAATTTTAAAAATTAATAACATGCTAAGGAGAGGAGGTAATGGCCAAAAATGTATACAGAGTATACTAACTATATTCTTTGAAAGAGAAAATCTGCAGTTTTTTTCCTGTGTATTTATCAACTAGAAAAGTATGAGCAAAACTGATAACTGTGGTTCGCTCTGCGATGATTGAGGGAGATTTTTTTTTGTACCCTTTTATACCTTTAAGTTTAGAACCACGTGGACTTATCATCCACCAAGAAACTTAAAGTTATAAGTAATCATACCCATGAATGATTTTTCACAATGTGTGAGAGACTTGAGACCCAGGTGCCAAGTCAGTGGAGGTACAGCTCACAGCCTGGTGTCAGTCATTCGTGCGGCACACAGCTAATGGCCCATGTTTTCCTTGCTTTCTCCCTTTCCCATTTAGGACAGGTGTTTCCCCTCATCTTTCATCCCTGAAGAGCAGGCGCTGGCCTTTGTTTCTGCCTCATGCCAGCCGGCCCTCTCTGCCGCTTCAGTCCCCGGACAGTATTCTTCTCTGGTCAGAGCTCTCAGCCCCTGGCCTAAGTGGTCATCTGAGCCAGGGCAGGATGAGAGGATCCTGAACAGGAAGCTGGGTAAAGCTGGTGGGTGGGGTGGTCAGAGCAGGCCCGCAAGCTTTGGCAGGCAGCAGTCGGTCTGTGACGGGCAGCCCCGGACAAGGGCAAGGGCTGGGCGTGGCTCAGGGACCGGGGCTGAGGTGCAGAGGGCAAAGCCACTGTGGCTGGCACCTGCGGAACTGAAGCTGGGCTGCAAGTGTCGGCTTGACGGTCAAGCTGGGCAGAACTCAGTTGAATAGAGTTCAACTTCCAGAAGAGACAGGCTCATACGTGTTTACCCCAGAATGGAGCTATAGCATTCCCACCGGACTGGAGAAGACTCTTGAGAGTCCCTGGGACTCAAGGAGATCCAAGGAGTCCATCTAAAGGAGACCAGTCCTGGGCGTTCATTGGAAGGACTGATGCTGAAGCCGAAGCTCCAATACTTTGGCCACCAGATGTGAAAAAAAGACTAATTGGAAAAGGCCCCAATGCTGGGAAAGATTGAAAGCTGGAGAAGGGGATGACAGAGGATGAGATGGGTGGATGGCATCACCGACTCAATGGACATGAGTTGGAGCAAACTCTGGATGATGGTGATGGACAGAGAGGACTGCGTGCTGCCGTCCATGGGGTTGCAAAGTCAGACATGACTGAGCAACTGAACTGAGCTGAACTGGACTGGTTTAAGCACTTTTCCCCCTCAGGAAAATGAGAAAGGGCAGGATTCTGTACTTGCTGCTTGGAACACATAGTGGACATGATTCCTTCCCCTCCCTCACGAAGGGCTGTCCTGCCCAGTTTTATACTCTAAGAAGCAACAGGTCACAGAAATCCCTGCAAACTTGCATTGTCCTTCCCCTAAAGACTTCCCTGGTGGTTCAGATAGTTAAGCGTCTGTCTACAATGCGGGAAACCCGGGTTCGATTCCTGCATTGGGAACATTCTCTGGAGAAGGAAAAGGCAATCCACTCCAGTACTATTGCCTGGAAAATCCCATGGACAGAGGAGCTTGGTAGGCTACAGTCCAAGGGGGTCGCAAAGAGTCGGACACGACTGAGTGACTTCATTTCACTTTACTTCCCTAAAGTTGGGTTGAAATGATCTGGGGGCAGCCTTGACAGCTAAGGAGGCATGCTGGTGACCTCAACAGCAGTGTGGGTGCAACGGTGAGTCACACAGCTCATTTCAACAACAGGAAGTCGTGGTGCCCAGCTGCCGTGGTACCATTTGTCTTACGCTCTGTTCATATTGTGATGAGAGGATTAAGCTGGGCTCAATTTAGCTTTATGTAGACACTGCAATTCAAGGCTTGTCCTTAGCTGTATTTCAATCCTCCTAAATCTAATAGATTTAAAAATCTCTCAGGGGCCTCCGTTTAGCATCCATATTTGCACTGCCTCAACAGGAGCCTTACAAAAATAATATAATGCTGCCTCACTTCTAGGTTCTCTGCAGAGGGAATGGAAAGAACTGGACTTTCCAGCTCACTTTGAAAGAGGCAAGCGGGAAGGAGACTGAGAGCAGACCATAAATCTGTTGGTTGAGGCAGGGCACCTGCCCTGTCAGTCTTTGCTCCCTCCAAATGGAAACATGGGTGGTCTAGGATTACCCTCCCGCAATGCCGAGGGTCAACGCACTGAAAGGTCACGTCTATTATGATTGGCGTTTCTCTCCCCGCCGAGCTGCTTTCTGAGTGGACGTCATACTCATCTCATGCAGAAGGCATGTTCTCCATGCCAGAACGCTGCTGCTAATATCTGATCTAATAAAAGACACCCTATCTTTTCTTCAAGCTTCATGACGTCTAGCTGCTGTTAGTTGATCATTCCTTTCTTCCTCATCATTCCAACTTTGTGTTATAAGGACTTGAATCCTTCAGTATAGTTTTATTCACCACTCTCAGTTTAACGTGATTCTTTTACAAAGATAGCAACCAAAGTAAACAGCCTTATTTCCAGAAGCAACTTTATGTGAATAGTCGGTGTGCCTTTGGAAGGAGCCACTGGCCTTTACTAATGCTATCAGGTTCCCCAGCAAACCACACAGCACTGTCTGTGTAGTATTGTAAGTGGGGAGAGGAAGGACTAGAAACACAATCTTCACCAAAAAACAAAATAGGATCGAAAGGTGCAGCAACAGCTGGAAGCAGCTGTGAGCAACTGCACAGTGGAATCCTGTCCAACTCTGCAGACGGATGTCTGAGCATTCTTGGAGCCTGGAACAAGAGGAACAAAAGACCACTTGGTAAGAATGTCACACCTAAACCCAGCCAGCTAGCACCCCCAGAAATCGGCAACAGGAGGTATTCATCTTCTTAGATCCAATCACTGCGTAAAGTCAGCCCTATTTGTTCTAGGAAGTCCATGCCCATGAACTTCATGCTAACTGGAGCTTGGTTCTTAGCCACTGGGGCCCTTAAGGACTCCTTTGGACTCTGTGGGTCTCCATTTCAAAAGTATTATTGACATGAGGCTGGGGAGATTTTCCTGGAGTTCTTTCTCACCAGACTGGTTCCGGCTGCCTCCCGGGTGATGATGGAAAAGTAAGGCACTAGCCAACATGTCATCCCCTCATTTTGCAATCATCAGGCAGTTGCACAAAGGTTATGTGGAACTTTCCCAAGTAGTCAAAGGCACATTCCCGGGCAGTCTTAAAGGATTTAGGACTGTTAACGGCACTACCCAAGTATTGCATATTAAGGAACTCCACCACCGGCCAGGTAAACTAGGTATAAGGGAATGCAATCATCGCCTTTTCACTCTCAACCGTGACTTTTGGAAACCCAAGGCATTTCAAGTCACAGTTGAGAACTGCTGCTCAGCTAACCTCTCCAACATTTTCTGATCCCAAAAAGGAGCCGTAAGAAACCACAGGGAAGGACCCTGACACTCTTGCTGTGGAGACATTGCTGAAGGAGCAGCATTTTATCAGAGATCTTACAGTTCAGTTGCTCACTTGTGTCCGACTATTTGCAATCCCATGAGTCGCAGCACGCCAGGCCTCCCTGTCCTTCACCACTCCCGGACTTCACTCAGACTCACGTCCATCGAGTTAGTGATGCCATCCAGCCATCTCATCCTTGGTCGTCCCCTGCTGCTCCTGCGTCCAGTCCCTCCCAGCATCAGAGTCTTTTCCAATGAGTCAACTCTTCACATCAGGTGGCTAAAGTACTGCAGTTTCAGCTTCAGCATCATTCCTGCCAATAAATTTCCAGGGCTGATCTCCTTCAGAATGGACTGGTTGGATCTCCTTGCAGTCAAAGGGACTCGCGAGAGTCTTCTCCAACACCACAATTCAAAAGCATCAATTCTTCAGCGCTCAGCTTTCTTCACAGTCCAACTCTCACATCCATACATGACCACAGGAAAAACCATAGCCTTGTCTAGATGGACCTTTGTTGGCAAAGTAATGTCTCTGCTTTTCAACATGCTATCTAGATTGGTCATAACTTTTCTTCCAAGGAGTAAGCGTCTTTTAATTTCATGGCTGCAGTCACCATCTGCAGTGGTTTTGGAGCCCCCCAAAAAATAAACTCTGACTGTTGTCACTGTTTCCCCATCTATTTCCCATGAAGTGATGGGGCCAGATGCCATGATCTTCGTTTTCTGAATGTTGAGCTTTAAGCCAACTTTTTCACTCTCCTCTTTCACTTTCATCAAGAGGTGTTTTAGTTCCTCTTCACTTTCTGCCATAAGGATGGTGTCATCTGCATATCTGAGGTTATTGATATTTCTCCCAGCAATCTTGATTCCAGCTTGTGCTTCCTCGAGCCTGGCGTTTCTCATGATGTACTTTTCATATAAGTTAAATAAGCAGGGTGACAATATACAGCCTTGACACACTCCTTTCCGTATTTGGAAGCAGTCTGTTGTTCCATGTCCAGTTCTAACTGCTGCTTCCTGACCTGCATATCGATTTCTGAAGAGGCAAATCAGGGGGTCTGGTATTCCCATCTCTTGAAGAATTTTCCACAGTTTATTATGATCCACACAGTCAAAGGCTTTGGCATTGTCAATAAAGCAGAAATAGATGTTTTTCTGGAACTCTCTTGCTTTTTCCATGATCCAGCAGATGTTGGCAATTTGATCTCTGGTTCCTCTGCCTTTTCTAAAACCAGCTTGAACATCAGGAAATTCATGCTTCACATATTGCTGAAGCCTGGCTTGGAGAATTTTGAGCATTACTTTACTAGCATGTGAGATGAGTACAATCATGCAGTAGTTTGAACATTCTTTGGCATTGCCTTTCTTTGGGATTGGAATAAAACCGGACCTTTTCCAGTCCTGTGGCCACTGCTACATATTGCTGAAGTCTGGCTTGGAGAATTTTGAGCATTACTTTACTAGCATGTGAGATGAGTACAATCATGCAGTAGTTTGAACATTCTTTGGCATTGCCTTTCTTTGGGATTGGAATAAAACCGGACCTTTTCCAGTCCTGTGGCCACTGCTGAGTTGTCCAAACTTGCTGGAATATTGAGTGTAGCACTTTCACAGCATCATCTTTCAGAATTTGAAATAGCTCAACTGGAATTCCATCACTTCCACTAGCTTTGTTCATAGTGATGCTTTCTAAGGCCCACTTGACTTCACATTCCAGGATGTCTGGCTCTAGGTGAGTGATCACACCATTGTGATTATCTTGGTCGTGAAGATCTTTTTGTACAGTTCTTCTGTGTATTCTTGCCACCTCTTCTTAATATCTTCTGCTTCTGTTAGGTCCAGACAATTTCTGTCCTTTATCGAGCCCATCTTTGCATGAATTGTTCCCTGGTATCCCTAATTTTCTTGAAGAGATCTCTAGTCTTTCCCATTCTGTTGTTTTCCTTTATTTCTTTGCATTAATCTCTGAAGATGTCTTTCTTATCTCTTCTTGGTCTTCTTTGGAACTCTGCATTCAGATTCTTATATCTTTCCCTTAAGAGAAAGGAAAAGAGAGATCTTTAAGAGTCCTTAAAATTCTTCACGTATAGCCAAGTCCATCTTAGAGATGAGCTTAATGTAAGTTACATATTGAGGTAGTTTTCATTTGTCTCAGGGCTTTCCAGGCAGCCCAAGTGATAAAGAATCCGCCTACCGATGGAGGATATGTAAGGGACATGGGTTTGATCCCTGGGTTGGGAAGATCCCCTGGAGGAGGAAAAGGTACCCTAGTCTAGGATTCTTGCCTGGAGATTCCCATGGACAGAAGAGCCTGTGTGGTTACAGTCCACGGGGTCACAAAGAGTCAGACACAACGGAGAAATTTAAATAACAGCAGAGAAGATTCAGAATAAGGCCTCTAGCAACTAAACAAGTAATCTGTATGTGGGACACCAGACCTGAAGGGACTTTCATTAAAATCTTGCTATTTGGCCTTTAGCACAAAGGACAAGAGTCTTTCCTGAAATCCTGTTGTAGGGATTCTAATGTAAATTTTCCTTTTCTTCTTTTAGCCCTAGGAATAGAAGAGAGGAGGGTATATTATGGTCCATCCTGTCCTCTGATCCTTCACCCTTAGGACTAGAAGAAATAAAGTAGATTTTTGTGTGAATGTAGAAATATGTTTACCAGCTACACCGGAAACAGGGAGTTGATGTCATGTGGAGCTTGGTTTCTCCAAAGACATGTTGCAAGCGTAGGCATGAAAGAGTGTCGCGGGCATTTATCTGTCCTGTCCAAGTTAACTGCAGTCCACGCAGTTTCCCATTATCAGCAGTACACTCAGCGGAAAAGATCACAGCTGTGTTTCACTATGCATCAGCTATGTGCCTGTATCTCTAATCCTGATAAGAAAAGAAAAACCTTCAAGAGAGTGGTATCACTAAACCAGTTCAGAAGAAATAATACAGTGATTCAGAGAAATTGGGATGGACAAGTTTTGGTTAATGCTAACGACTGGACACAGCCGTGAAGCAAATGAAAGTCTTTAGAGACCTAAGGAGCACTGTATTAATAGCAATGGCTTCGTCCCCATTAGGTGGCTGTGTTCACTCGCTTGAGATCAATAAACAGACTCTCGGCAACATGCGTGCTCTGTGCACTCCGAGTCACTCTGCACACCGCTATTTCAGTTAGTGGTCTTGCCACTCTTCTTTGGTAGCCTCAGTAAGACAAGGATCAGTTAACAGTAAATTAAAATGGCAACCTCCGGCATGCAGCCGTGGATATTTCCACTACTAAAAGGCATTTGGTTATTAGGCTTATCTTCACCTGATCATGGACCTGACTTGAACAGTCGATTCAAAATCCCCTGCAGAAGAACCTATCACTCTGTTCTTGTTAGCATGTTGACCCAATAGATAAAAAAGAATTTTAAAAAAAAGAATGGAAAATGATTTTCTTTTCTGAAGTCAGGAACTAGTAAAAGGCTCAAAGGATTTTTAAAATCTTAGAGGGATTAAAAGCTAGTAAAACAGTAAATATTTCTTTCAGTGGCTGCTAATATTTGTATCCTTCCTAAAGGTGGAAGGCATGTCAGGAAGAAGACATTTCTCTTAAAAGAGTGTTTGTAAAAGTGTCTAAATGTATTTGATCAGAGATGTTTTCATTGAAGCATATCTTTCGTTAATTATATTGTGAAGTCAGATTCATACAGCCCCCAGATGCATCCGAAAAGGCTGCAATACCACTAATGCTGCTGCTGCTAAGTTACTTCAGTCATGTCCAACTGTGTGCAACCCCACAGATGGCAGCCCACCAGGCTCCCCTGTCCCTGAGATTCTCCGGGCAAGAACACTGGAGTGGATTGCCATTTCCTTCTCCAATGCATAAAGTGAAAAGTGAAAGTGAGGTCGCTCAGTCATGTCTGACTCTTCGAGACCCCATGGACTGTAGCCCACCAGGCTCCTCCATCCATGGGATTTTCCAGGCAAGAGGACTGGCTTGGGGTGCCATTGCTTCTCCTACAATACCACTAATGCAATGCCAATACCACTAATGCAATGCCCCTGAAAGAGCTTGAAGTTTGTTAGCAGTCCAGACTGGCTCGGGTCATCTCACAAAAGTGAGGGGCTGGATGAGACATGCACATGCGTTTGCATCCACGTATCTGTGACTCTAAAGCCAGTGATCTACAGCCTGCGTATTAAAACCCACAGGATCAAGAGAGGACATATTCAGCTGCCAACGTGTTTTAGAAATCTAGCCTTTGATATAGCGTGAGAGCTAACAGAATTGTTTGGGAAGTCAGGAGAAAATGTTTTTAACTCTTCAAATAACTTTTTGCTAGATCGACCCCAACAAAGTTTGCATGAAAGATGTTACAAGGCAATTGATGTGACTGACTTTCACCCCCTTAATATTTAAGTTTGAGAGCTGATCTCCTTTCATGTTTACCTGTGGGATTTAGTTACACAACTGTTTGAATTTCAGGCCACATGCAATCACTTGAACTATTTTACTTAATTTCATGTATTTATGTTATGTATGTACCTGAGAGTTAAAAATCAAACTTTTTTGAGGCTGAAGTTAATCATTTACATTTGTGCAGTATTTGAAGGTTTGTAAAGTATTATGCATGCTATTTTCTTTTTAGATGAAAAATATTGTTTAACTATGTCATCTGCTATGGAGGAGCTCATTAATTCCCTAAACATTATAGGAGATAAAACTTAAATATTATTTTGTCTGTTTAAAAATAAACACAAGGATGACGCATCTAACCTGCTCAAGTTTAGATGAGGCTCAACAATTAGCTTTAAAGTGCATAAGCCTATGTTTTCAGTGTATTCAGCATATATCTTTCCAATCAGAGATTTTTAATATGTATGACAATCAGCTAGACATATTTAAAATGTAATGTTTTCAAAAGCAAGAAATTGTAAGAAACCAAAGCCTCTATGCTATGGATTAAAATAGTCACCTTGGTTGACTTGGTTATCAGAAAAATATTCATTAGTGAATTTTAAAACTGCCTTCAAAAATAAAAATAAAATGTTCCAATGCAGAAAATATCAAGTTAAAAGTTTTTCTTTAAGAGTCATGGATTTATGAAATTTGTATGTCAAAACTTCAAACCACATTTCAAGAGTTAAGTTTTGACACTTACAAGATATCAAAAAAATTGACACTTACAAAGACCAACATTCTCACTCCCCCAGCAGTGACTGACATACACAGACAGTTCACTTCATTCCTCCATTAATAGAACTGAAAAGGGAAAGCTCTGCTTTCTGAGTTCCAAACATGAACATGAGTTTACCTCCAGTGAAGCTCATTCACACCTGAGTTCAGACCAGTGCGTTTGGGTGGGCGTATTCCCCGATGAGGGTTGTATTCTTCTAAGTCTTTATAAAAATACAATAATTAAAGTTCAAAATGATCACTTAATTGTTCTCTCTAAAGTGTTTATTGAACACCACTATTTACCATGCATGTTAAAATTAAAGTTAAGGTCAGTTCAGTTCAGTTCAGTTACTCAGGCATGTCCGACTCTTTGCAACCCCATGAACCGCAGCACGCCAGGCCTCCCTGTCCATCCCCAACTCCCGGAGTTCACTCAGACTCACGTCCATCGAGTCCGTGATGCCATCCAGCCACCTCATCCTCTGTCGTCCCCTTCTCCTCCTGCCCCCAATCTCTCCCAGCATCAGAGTCTTTTCCAATGAGTCAACTCTTCAAATGAGGTGGCCAAAGTACTGGAGTTTCAGCTTTAATATTATTCCTTCCAAAGAAATCCCAGGGTTGATCTCCTTCAGAATGGACTGGTTGGATCTCCTGGCAGTCCAAGGGACTCTCAAGAGTCTTCTCCAACACCACAGTTCAAAAGCATCCAAAGCATCTTTGGCACTCAGCCTTCTTCATAGTCCAACTCTCACATCCATACATAACTACTGGAAAAACCATAGCCTTGACTAGATGGACCTTTGTTGGCAAAGTAATGTCTCTGCTTTTGAATATGCTGTCTAGGTTGGTCATAACTTTTCTTCCAAGGAGTAAGGGTCTGTTAATTTCATGGCTGCAGTCACCATCTGCAGTAATTTTGGAGCCCCCCAAAATAAAGTCTGACACTGTTTCCACTGTTTCCCCATCTATTTCCCATGGAGTGATGGGTCCGGATGCCATTCGTTTTCTGAATGATATGCAGAGTACATCATGAGAAAAAGTTAACATAGTGAGATAAAAAAACAATTGTATAGCCCATTGTCATCAAAGTGTCATTATAGAGATGGTTATAGCATTAAGCAAGTAAACAAATTTCAGAATGGAAAAAAATTAATAATTTCAAGATGCAACAAATGTAATGAAATTAATAAGATGGAAGGAAGTAATAGAGTGACTGAGAACTGGGGAATATGTTACATTTGGAGGCCAGGAAACCTGTCTCTGAGAAGGTGATATTTGAGCCTGTGAAAAGATCTGGATTCAGAGGAATCCAGACAGAGGGGAGAGCAAGTGCAAAGTCCTAAAATGGGAAGAAGCATGGAAAATGGGAACAAGTGTGTCCACAGACTTCCGTTGGAAAGAATGAAGCTGGTACAACAGCTTGTTCCAAGGGGAGAGAAAGACCAATCTGGAAGAAATAATCCAGCCATTTAAACTGATTCAGCAGAATTTCCAATTGTCTTACTACAGAAATGATCAAGCTAATATTACCATTTTCCATGTCCCACGTCTCCACTAGAATTAAGCTTTCTCTTGTCACCCTAAACAATATCAGTTCTGGAGAAGCAGGGAAGTTAAGAAGCGATGTGAGAGTTATGCCAAATTTAATAAACATGACAGTTGATTTTCACTCTGTATGTTTCCTTATTTTAGGAAAAGTATGGGTTCCGGGCAATCCACGTATCCTATGGAGTACTAAGCATTATAGAACTGCTAATGTCTTTTGGAATTTCTTTTCAGTGGCATTTAACAGATTTCTACCATAATGAGACATCATTCTTTTACTAGTTCTCTACCAAAGAACTATTTTTAATTATAAATGTAAACTTGGAACTCATCATAATTTACTTGCCTTCATAATAGTTCGTGTTCTCAATTTTAAAATATTAAAGTAGGAATCAGAAGAAAATGTTCATTTAAGAGACTAGGAGAAAAAAATCAGATAAGAAACACTAAGATTTTAAAATATAATTTAGAGTTGGCTGAATATGGTTTTCAAATATTGTGAAACACAGAAAATGTCTCTGTTCCACTGAAAACATTTTAGGGCATTAAAATTATCTTGGGTAAAGTTAATTGATGCTACTCAATAAGTAAATGTCATCATCTATTAAGTAACTTTAAAGCAAACGTATTATGAACAGCCTGTTAAAGATGGTCATGTGATAAAATACAGAAGAGGATGTACTTTTGGGTTCTGGATTCAAATCCTGCCTCGTCCACTGGAATTTTCTGAGCCTGAGTTAGTCCTCTTTAAAAGTGGTGTGAAAGTGAATCACTCAGTCGTGTCCAACTCTTTGCAGTCCCATGGACTGTAGCCTAACAGGCTTCTCCATCCATGGAATTTTCCAGGCAAGAGGAGTGAGACTAACCTAACCCCAAGTCTACTGTGAGAACTGAATTAGATCATCATTTTTAATGTTATTCAGTGAACCATACATAGTCTTTTCTCGCCTACTGCAATACTCCTAGATGCATGCATTGTGAAATAGCTCACCTTAGTCACAGTAAATCTTTTGTGTTCAGATGCTCAGTCATGTCTGACTCTTTGCACCCCATGGACTGTAGCCCACCAGGCTCCTAGATCCATGGATTTTCCAGTCGAGAATCCTGGAGTGGGGAGCCATTTCCTCCTCCAGGGAATCTTCCCAACCCAGGGATCACACCCATGTCTTTATGCCCCCTGAACTGGCAGGAGGATTCTTTACCACTAGCACCACTTAGTTCGGTTCCGTTCAGTTCAGTCGCTCAGTCGTGTCCGACTCTTTGCAACCCCATGAAGCGCAGCACGCCAGGCCTCCCTGTCCATCACCAACTCCCGGAGTTGACGATGAGTTACTCAAACTCATTCATGTCCACTGAGTTGGTGATGCCGTCGGACCATCTTAGGAAGCACAGTAAATCTTTTAGCCTCTTTTAGTTCTCTTTGTGTGTTTGCTGTAAGAATTTTATTTATTGCAAAGGATGGTCAAGAGATAAAATTAGGGCATATGGTTTAAGAGTAAAGATAACATCAACATTTTAGCTTTAAGTTGTTTTCAGTAAATATTTGACTTCTAAACTTCCATTTTATAAGGTAAAGAAAGCAATCTTTCTTCCCTCTCCCCTAGCCCATTAATACATCTTCATCAAATTTGAAAATTAAGCCAATGTAATTGTTAAAATTAAACATTCTGCACATCATTCTTTCAACATTTAACAATTTTTATTTAAAATACTACCATATTTTATTCTTATTTTCTTCATTTTCTTGACATATAGCTTGATACTTCTAAATGTTAGCAATTAAGCAATACTCTATCAAAATTTATTTATGCAGTTTTACATTACTCTTTAAAAATATATATGTTTTCCCATCAGGTTACTTGCTCCTGCTCCAGTTCCAGGACCTATGGATTTCTTTGGAATGTTCTACCAGGGCTTTGGGAACCCTTCTGCAATGTGTGCTTGCATCCTTGATGGTTTTTAAGGAATAAACTGTTTAAATTAGAATATCAGAGTTCAGTGCAGACTAAACTTTTCAGTATGCAAAAGCAGTCCAAAGATTATAGGCTTAGAAAAATGTCCTGTGAGGGTGCTACAGGTGAAAGTGGAAGGAACACAGAGGGAGCCGTTTGGGTTTAGTACGGATATTAAGCTGAAAGGTGAAGTTTGCAAGCAGAAAACTGATGAAAGTGAATGAGAAGCGTGTCAGGCGTGAACCATAGATGCCCATTAAATTGTACATCCTTCTCTGTATAGTTTTTTGCTTGTCATGGTAACAAACACGCCTTAGCTACATAATCGAATAAAGGGTCATAATGGTTAGGACTCAAGCCAATTTTGTGCCTCAACTTTAAATAAATTACCATTCCTATATGAATGTTAAACATTCATGTGATGAATTATCATGTAATCATGTAATAAAAAGGGAGTTTTCTTTTCTCAAATTGGTTGATTAATATAGTAGTTCAACTTAAAGTTACTTTTAATGAAGTATCAGTCAGCAGGCAACTTAACTAGACACAATTTAGCAAACAAAGAAATAAGAGGAATGACTGACAAAGGGTAGCCTATTTCTACCCCTCTATGAGCTTCTGGGCAACCTGAGACTCTAAATCTAAAATAAAGTAACCCAAGGGTCAACACTGACTATTGGTCATCTTGAGACAGACCAGTCTGGATCCACCAAGTCAACCCTCCTGCAAACAGAATCAAGGAGAAATTAGTGGGTATTTGTTGACAGTGGAAAGTCAAGAAAGAAGACAAGCATTGGAAACAAACAGATCTAGGTTTAAACCCTAGCCTGACACGATGTATGCATCCACTTACAAGCATTTATAACCTGAGGAGTTGTCTTCAGTTTCTCCTTATGTGGGATACACTTTTAATGCCTGACTGGGTTATTGTGAGAATAAAATGATTTGCTGCATATAAGCTTTTAGCGTAGCATTTGAGTTATCTTGGACCCTCAACAAATAGTATCTTTCAAAGATCCCTTTATGTAATAATTCTTTCCACTTACTAAAGTGAAGAATGGAAACTCAACTGTCTTCCCATTCTACGTCTAAGCTGGTGGGCTGTCATCACCCAAAAGGGGCAGGAAACGTGGCTCTGATAAGCCTGGCTAAGAGCTGTGATAGACCCACTTCCTAGAAAGCCCAGGGAGCTCTGACAATATGCGAATATGGAAGGAGGTATGACTCCCAGGGCATGGAAAGTGTTACTATGAAGGCTTATTTTTTCAGGTTGCATTTCCTCTGAGCACATTTCAGTTCAGTTCAGTTCAGTTCAGTCGCCCAGTCGCGTCTCTTTGCGACCCCATGAATCGCAGCACGCCAGGCCTCCTTGTCCATCACCAAATCCCGGAGTTCACTCAGACTCATGTCCATCAAGTCAGTGATGGCATCCAGCCATCTCATCCTCTGTCGTCCACCTCCTCCTGCCCCCAATCCCTCCCAGCATCAGAGTCTATTCCAATGAGTCAACTCTTCGATGAGGTGGCCAAAGTACTGGAGCTTCAGCTTTAGCATCAGTCCTTCCAAAGAAATCCCAGGGCTGATCTCCTTCAGAATGGACTGGTTGGATCTCCTTGCAGTCCAAGAGCCTTGGAAATGCAGACCTAGCCAAGATCTGACACATGTTAATCACTCTTCTTTGTCTCCTTGACAAGTCCTGTGAATCTTCTCATCACTCAACAGCTGGCAAGTCTCACCTCGGTCCAGGCTTCAGCTGGACTTAAGAGGATCCTGGGCGGAGACGGGAAACGGGATCAGCCGCCTCCTGGCTCGGCCAGCATGGCCTTCAGCAGAGATGGAGGCAAAGAAAGCAACTAGACGTGGAGGCTGGAGTCTTGGCTTCTCCCTGCTTGTGGTGAACCCCTCAACTTCTCTCAGCTGCAAAATGATAACTCAGTGTGTAGGGTTTGTATGTGTGGTGTTGATGGTAAAATAATATGAAAGTGCCCTATAAATCGTATGCGTGCGTGAGCGCTCAGTCATGCCTCACTCTTTGAGACCCCATGGACTGTGGTCCGCGAGGTCCCTCTGTCTGTGGAATTTTTCCAGGCAAGAAGACTGGAGTGGGTAGCCGTTTCCTCCTCCAGGGGATCTTCCCGACCCGGGGGTCAAACCCTCATGACTCAGTCTCCTGCATTAGCAGGTCTGTTTGTTTTTTTTCCTATAGATTGTATAGAACGATACGAAAGAAAGGCTTCTATTTCAATATTTGATGTGTAAAAAATTATTGGGCTGTATTTAATTCCAGTCTTAATAAAATGTTCTCCACTGATGGTGGTTCTAGGGAGAAGGAAATGGCAACCACTCCAGTGTTCCTGCCTGGGGAATCCCGTGGACAGAAGAGCATGGTGGGCTGCTCTCCATGGGGTCCCACAGAGTCGTGCACGACTGAAGCGACTTAGCATGCATGCATACACTGGAGAAGGCACTGGCAGCCCACTCCAGTGTTCTTGCCTGGAGAATCCCAGGGACAGAGGAGCCTGGGGGGCTGCCCTCTGTGGGATCGCATGGAGTCGGACACGACTGAAGCGTCTTAGCAGCAGCAGTGGTAAAGAATCCACCTGCCAGTGTGGAAGACGCAAGGGACACAGGTTCAAGCCCTGGGCCAGGAGGATCCCCTGGAGCTGGAAATGGCAACGCACGCCAGTATTCTCGCCCGGAAAAATTCCATGGACAGAGGAGCCTGGCGGGCTACAGTCCACAGGGTTGCAGAGAGTCAGACATGACCGAGCACACATACAATGAGTTGTTGAATGCGTGAATGAGTGCCCACAGATAAAGCCGGCAGCCTGTGAGGCAGCAGAGAAGGGTGGGGAGTGGGCTACAGTCCAGGGGGCTGCAAAGAGCCAGACACAGCTGTGCTCACACATAAGACAACTCTCCGTTTGTGAATTCCAGTACTGCTTAAAAACGAGGAACTTTAGCAAACCCAGTGTATTACAAATGATTAATGATTCTCTTATCTGATTTTAAAATAACATCATGATATTGGTTCTGATTTGCCTGTCAATATGCAAATTATTTTCCTGACCCAATTACTGTTGCTAGTATTGCTTAAGTGTCCAGCAAGGGTAAAAGCTGGGAGTCTCAAATGCACAGTGCTTTTTAACTAGAAATTCAAAGCATTATGTGTGATAACTCAGCCGTATCTTCCACTAACATGAGAATAACAGGGCTTGGCTTGCAGAAGCTAAGATTTTGAAATTTCTCTTTAACAATATAAGAGAATAATACAGTTGGAACTACCCTTACCTTTGTGAGCTTTTTAAAAAATACCTTTTTAACATGCATATACTTCCTGATAGATAAAGATGATGAAACAGCGGGCTGAGTGAGTAACACTCATGCACGAGGGCAGAGACGTTCCTATAAAAGCCCTGCGACCCGTGGGTTCCGTTGTCCACTGCACGTTCAGCGACTGTCAGCTATTCCAGGTATTACCTTTGTTTTCAGAAAAAGAAAACTAAGCAGAAGATCATGGCAAGTCCTGACTGGGGATATGATGGTGAAAACGGTAAGCGTTCTTCTGCTCATGTAGCTCAAATAACGGCTTGTTCCCTTTTCCAGGAAAAGAGATATTGAGCACTTGACATAACGGGAAAGTCATAGATTAACGGTCTGAAGTGTCTTTGCCTTATTCCAGCTTTGCATGCGTGCTCAACAGTTGTCCTTTGGGCCGCGATTGTCTACAGAATGTATTCTGCCTCTTTTCTCCTCTCTCTCTCCCAGCCTCTCTCCCTCCCAGCCTCTCTCCCTCCCTATGTATAGAGAGGTCCATTGCTAACAGCAAAATATGTATAGTCTGATCCCATAGACTATGAGTATATTACCTCTGTTGACAAAGACACTATTTTACAGTGTAGCATAGAAAGGGGGCATTCTCAAACCTTGGATTTCCATTAAGCTGACCAGAATACCATTTGAGATACCTGAATAAATCTTAATCTAGGAAAATTATATTCCTAACACTTGGACTCAAGCATTAGATCGGTTTTGATTGTGATCATCTTTGTCCTGGTAGGTCCTGAACACTGGGGCAAGCTGTACCCCATTGCAAATGGAAATAACCAATCTCCTATCGACATTAAAACCAGTGAAACCAAGCATGATCCCTCTCTGAAACCTCTCAGTTTCTCCTACAATCCAGCCACAGCCAAAGAAATCATCAACGTGGGACATTCCTTCCATGTACACTTTGAGGACAGTGATAATAGATCAGGTGAGCAAAAGACCCTCCTAATTTCTGTCTTTGACTTTACTGGGAAATTTAAACAGTAGGGCTTTCAGAAACACGGAACCCACGTTCAGTCTTTTGTGCACATGTGTAGCATTGACGCCATCTCCTGAGGTGTCTTGAAGTTTTAAAATATTTCCAAGTGTTAAAGATGATTCTGGGGACTCCCAGCTCAGTCTTTTTTCAGCCCTTCTCCTTCTCAGTGACTCTATTTCAGCATTTCTGGTTTCCAATGTCTTTATGCTAACTTGACACCCTCTGAATAAACACTACTTTTTCACAAAATTCTGTGAACCATCATGAATATAAAAACTGAAAAGGCAAATATTTTCTAATTGAGACGAGGTTGGAGGAGCGCATTAGTGAAGAAATACAGAGGAAGAGTATATTTATTTTTTGTGGGCAGGAAAATGGCTCCATAACAATGAAGTGCTTCAGTTCAGTTGAGTTCAGTCGCTCAGGCGTGTCTGACTCTTTGCAACCCCATGAATTGCAGCATGCCAGGCCTCCCTGTCCATCACCAGCTCGTGAAGTGCTTGGGTAACATTAAAAAAAAAAAAAAAAAAGTCTTGGGTGTATCTTGCATGGAATCATTTTGTGCATAAACTTTTTTGTCTAGTTTCCCGTCTTCCTATTAGATCATAGCAACTGAATTATCTTCATCTCCCAGAATCTAGCACACTTCCTCGTTTACAGGAAGATTCTCAAAACTGTTTACTGAATAATTTACTAAATGGCAGTTTCATAAGTCAGCTCTACTGTCAAAAGGCAAAATTAGTCACAGCACTTTCCTACAAGAGTCTGAGCCTAAATTTTAGACATCTTGGGGCTATGTCCTTTGTTAATACTGGATTAGGTCTGGTACTGCATGTGTTTTATTAATCATATGGTTGGATAGGCTCTCTAAAGCAAAATGACCCTTCAGTATTAGAATTTTAAAATGGACCCTACCCTCTTGCTGGAACTTTCTTTTGGTCCCTGGCTAGGAATTCTCAGCAAAGCTGTCAGAATACCCTCTTGTATCTTGATCAGTTACAAGATATGTGCAGAGTGATTTCTTACTAAAAATAAATTGCTAGGTATCTTAATGCATACTGTCCATTGCTGTCTGTGGAAACAATGAATGAACTTATAAACTAAAGCAGGTTCAAGGAAAGACGTCTAATCTTACAATTTACTCATCTTCCAATATGTTTTCTTGAAAACAGGAAAAGATAAAATTATAGCCCATGTGCTGGGAACCGTATAAGTCACGCATGACCTTAAGGTGCACCACACATCTGAGCCCATCATTGTGGGCATGGGGAAAAAACCAACAGGATGGAAACTTTGGACTACGGTTTATTTTAGTGTTAATTTGTATTAAATGCAAAGACAAGCTGGAGCTCATGACTGTAGCACTCACAGCACTCTCCTTTTCTTCTAGTGCTGAAAGGCGGGCCTCTGTCTGAAAGCTACAGGCTGCGTCAGTTCCACTTTCACTGGGGCGTCACCGATGACTGTGGCTCCGAGCACTTAGTGGATGGAGCCACATTTTCTGCAGAGGTAATGTAGCCGAGCGAGTGAGAGGAGCTACGCCGGGAGTCCTCCCAGAAGTAGCCCCGTATAGCACGGGGATGTGTGTTAGTCTCTCAGTCATGTCCCACGCTTTGTGACCCCAGGGACTGTAGCCCGCCAGGCTCCTCTGTCCATGGGATTCTCCAGGCAAGACTACTGGAGTGGGTAGCCTATCCCTTCTCTAAGGGATCTTCCCCACTCAGGGATCAAACCAGGGTCCCGTGCATTGCAGGCAGATTCTTTACCTGTCTGAACCACCAGGGAAGCCCCCCTTATCACTTAAGACACAATTTCAATGGCTCCAAAGGAATGAGCATTTTGGGGTCTGTAAAGAATTCCTGCTGCTGCTGCTGGTGCTGAGCCGCTTCAGTCATGTCTGACTCTGCGACCCCATTAGACGGCAGTCCACCAGGCTCCGCTGCCCCTGGGATTCTCCAGGCAAGAACACTTGAGTGTGTTTCCTTTATTTTTCCAATGCATAAAAGTGAAATGTGAAATTGAAGTCGCTCAGTTGTGTCCAACTCTTTGCAACCCCATGGACTGCAGCCCACCAGGCTCCTCCATGGGATTTGCCAGGCAAGAGTATTGGAGTGGGGTGCCATTGCCTAGGCTCCATTAAACGTAAACAGTGACACACTGCATTTGGCAATAGAGGACAATTTTTCACGTGAGGGAGGCAGGTGAATTTGTAGTCAAACTCCTGAGCCTCGAATGTGCTTTCATTTCAGAATGTCTCAGAAACTGCTGCCTGACATCAGGCTCAGCTCAAGGGGAGTTGCTGCTCTCCTTTTAAAGCTCTGAGCCCCAAGGGGAACACACCATCATTCTCTTCTCATTTAAAGGTTCAAGGGTGCACACGTCTGCAGCAGAGGTATAGCCAGGCCGAGGCACTCCATTAAGATTCTACTAAGAGGGCAAGTTTAACTTCAGGAGTCATCACAATGAGCAGCATAATCTAGACGAGGGTTTGGGGCTGCCTGGCAGCAGGCCACCAGCCTCTGGCCTCTTGACTTGCCTCCACATGGAAGTCTGTGATTCACTTCAAGACATTCTGCCTGTATACCCACGGTAAAATCAAGAAAATGTGCATCAAATTCTCAACAGGGGTATGGAGACTGAAAACAAAAATCTTGTGTTCTTTGTATGCATGACTATTCAATAAGTTGGTACCAATGCAGACTGCTTGGCTTTTTTGTTTTACTTTTGTAGAACGAATCTGTATACACAAAGTTTTGCAAGATGCTTTTTTTTTCTTTCATTTATCAATGATCATGATCATTGTTCCAGGTCAGTAAGAATTCCTAAAGTCTGTACGGTATTTCCATGTATGCATATGTTAGAATTTATTAACTAATTCCTTCCCATTTCATTCTGTTGTTGTTTTATTTTTTTCTTTACAAAAAACAATGGGTAATATCTTACACTGATGAAAGCAATTGTGTCGGGCAGATTTTTGGAAGAGGGATTGTTAGGTACAGAGTATGTGTAGTATTCATTTTGATAGAAGACTTGGGAATAGTATGCAAATAAAACTTACTTTATGTTGCACTAGAAAGCCAGACGAAGAACTTTCAATGGTGCAGAAATCTAAATTTTTTTTTCCTATTTATTTTTCATAAAATTGAAAATGGACTGAAATCAAATGGGCTGAAAGCCTAAATTAGTAATAGTATTACATCTGGGGGAGGATATTTGGCTGCATCTAAGAAATCCGGCAGTTGGTGATGGACAGGGAGGCCTGGCATGCTGCAGTTCATGGGGTCGCAAACAATCAGACACAACTGAGCAACTGAACTGAACTGATCTGAAGAAATCTGAATCAACGAATGTCTTATCTAATTTGAGAAAAGTGAAGTTAATCCAGGTTGGAGGTGACAGGCATCAGTCACTAAGTTTGGCAAATGAGAGAGGGTAGGAGGGAGGGTGGGAGGGAGACCAGGGGAGTGGTGGGGAGAAAGAGCGGAGACAGAGAGGAGACGTGTGGGTGGCAGGGAGCAGACTGCTTTGTGTTAGAGTCATCCGAGCGACCCGGTGATCACTTGACACTAGGTGGTCAGAAAAAGACTTTTTCAGGAGTAGCATTTGAGTTCAGCCATAATTCAAGTCAAACTCCTGCCATTTTGACTTGACATCCCAGAGGAAAATCAGCAGTTATACAAATCCTTAAAGCCGGACTAAGTGCAATGGTAACATCTATGTGCTGCGCATAAAGATGGATGCCAATAAGAGGAGAAAAGTAAGAAAGGAATAACGGCGGCAGTTTTTGGTTTAGCAGTTAGATGGAAGGTGATGCCTTTTGCTAAAGCGGGAAAATGAAACGGGTCTGGAAAAGAGAAAGTCAAGAGTGCTAGTTTGGCCATGTTAAGTTTGAGATGCATATCAGCCATCCACGTGGAGATATCAAGAAAGTATCAGGAAGATGTGCACATGTACTTGGATATACAGGTCTAGAGTTTCACAGAGAACTTAGGCAGGGGCTGTTGGTCTGAAAGGTGTCTGGATCCGCCCAAGAGAACCTGCCCTTGGCCAAGACTCCAGACATCTCAGGAGCCCCTTCTCACAAAGTTACTGGGTACCTCAAGTTAGAAAATGATTTCAGTTTTTGTCTCCAAACTAGTTAGCCAGAAATACTTGATCTTCTCACACCAAACTGAGAGGTACCTGTTTTGTTTTTTGTTTGTTTGTTTTAAGAAATAATATTGAATAGTTATGATATTGTGGAAAAAAGAAGTTCTACTTACTGGTTCCAGGATTTGCAATGTGCCCACTCTCTTCAACTCTGTTTTCTTAAGAAAACCCCTCTTAAGAGTGCAAACAGAGCCCTTCCCATGCCCTGGATAAAGGGTCGCACAAGTTTTACAAGATATAGCTGTACATAGCCACATGGTGCGGTCTAACTTGCTCTTTCCCTTCACCGTGGTGTGAATAACTGCTCCATCATGCTGTGTGTTTTAGCTTCATTTAGTTCACTGGAATTCTGCCAAGTACCCCAGCATTGCTGATGCCGCCTCACAGGCTGATGGTTTGGTGATTGTTGGCGTTTTGATGAAGGTGAGTCATAGAGAGCCTCGGAGCTCTGCTAAAATTATTCCTCACCAATCAGACTGCAAACTAGGGTGAAATGCAGCAGAGGGGTGTTGGCGTCTCTCTGCTTTTGAAATGTCTCCTTCCACTATTGAAAGGGCAGGTGATCAAGCAGGGCTCTGGTATATGCTAGCTTTGCTTGACTTTCCCGTCTTGAAGAGAGAAAGACATTTCAGGCGAGATGAAATGGGAAGGTGTTGATGGTGGGACTAATTTTTTTAATTTTTCAGCTCATCTTTCACTTTTCTTCTAAACTTTCTACATCACAGAGTCAGGAGTTTATCAATTTAATATTTCATCAGGAAAAAAATATGAAGAGGACTTTTGTCCCATAAAGTTCAATTGATATTTAATATGGAAGATTCAAATCTCCTGGGAGAGTCCCTGAAAAGTCCTATAGGG
>SJYR01001311.1:267422-296324 GCA_006410655.1 Kobus ellipsiprymnus
TAGGGAAGTTACTATTAAATGGAGTATATTTGGGTGACTAACTTTTGGAATTATAGTAATTCTAGTTACTCTTTATTGAACACTTGTAACATACTGTTCATTTTACTGATTAGAATTTTAATAGAACAGACCAAAGGTTTGCTTTTGTATTTTAGTTGTGCTAAATTCCTGTATTTTGACTTGTATATCTTTTCTTCAGTTACTGTGTTTAATTTTTTAAAAATTAACTAAATAAGATTTTACTTGATAACGATTTTATCTCACACTTTCTTTTTTTAATCTCCAGGTGGGTCAGGCCAACCCAAACCTTCAGAAAGTACTTGATGCCCTAAAAGCAGTTAAAACTAAGGTAAATAGGCTCATTAAGTTAGTTTTAATCAGAGAACGAGAATCTACAGAACCCCAGGAATCATTTAATTGCATATTTGATGTGAGGAGTAGGAAGTCCTGAGCAAACCCATCCATCTGAAAATCAAGGTACTGCTCACATGCTCCTCGTTTCTGAGCTCTCTGACGCAGTGATTTATTTTGGTTTTGTTTTTCATAGTTACCGCTTATCTATTTCAGCAAGATGAAGCCTGGAGAAGCAAGGTTTTCATAGCTGTTTCATACATCATAACTATGATGCCCACTGTCAGCTTAGAAAAAGATGGATTGTTCTGATATATTTAACCTTAGCTTCACTGTTTGATAATAAAGAGTTAAATCATATCTCAGAGATTTGCCTTTGTCATTCACAGTTTGTAGAACTATCAAACCTTTATATAAAATAAATCTAGTTCATGTTGAGTCCAAAAAATTAAACTTTCATGAAGTGAGAAAGCTTAAAGGTAAATAAGCACTCAATTCAAGAACGTAAAAAATGATACATGAAAAGAAGGTAGAAGGAAATGATTAAGATGAAGGAAAACATTAATAAAATAAGAAAGAAACTGAATAAATACAGTTAAAATGTTATGAAAAAAGTGAAAAACTAATTCTTTGGGGGGAAAAACAAGCAAAAAAGGACACTTTTGGCAAGGTTGATGACGGGGGAGAAAATATAAATACAATAAATTATTACAGATAAGGAACTGGGTCATAACTAAAGATGCATTCAAAGTTTTAAGAGAGAAATCTTGTACAGTTGACCCTACAGCAACATGGGTTTGAACGGCACAGGTCTAGTAACCTGTGGATTACTTTTTTGATAAATGCTTGCTCTAGCACCACAGAATTGTCCCTTAAATGAACCTGTTGATGCACACCCATGATTATGAGCGACGACCATAACCTTATGTGCAGATTTCTAACTGCTCGAGAGGTCAGCACCAATAACCCCTACGTGAATGACCAATCAGTAAAGAAATAAGAATAAAGATTATAAAAAATGTTCAGCCTTTGCTTATAGTTAGCCAAATGAAGAAGGAAGAAGATAGATCAGTCACAATCCTGGTGTCGCATATTTTCAGTCATCTGTTACTTTCACTGTTTATATTTACAAACATGCTATTGTCATTGTTTACTCACTAAGTGGTATCCAATTCTTTGTGACCCCATGGGTTGTAGCTGTCCAGGCTCCTCCATCCATGGGATTCTCCAGGCAAGAATACTGGAGTGGGTTGCCATGTCCTTCTCCAGGGGATCTTCCCCACCCAGGGATCAAACCTGTGTCTCCTGCATTAATGGGCAGCTGAGCCACCGCAAACATACCAGTCACGACATACGATACAGGAGAAAGATTGATCAAATTCCTTGCTAAGACCTATCTACCAAATCATATGTATGTCATCTATGCAATGATGTAAATATTTTACATCAGGGCGTAATGATACATCGCTTATCGTTTTC
Source organism: Kobus ellipsiprymnus (assembly GCA_006410655.1). NCBI lineage: Eukaryota > Metazoa > Chordata > Mammalia > Artiodactyla > Bovidae > Kobus > Kobus ellipsiprymnus. The sequence continues at coordinate 269,253 of SJYR01001311.1, forward strand.
TTTCAGAAAAAGAAAGCTCCGTTCACAAATTTCGACCCCTCTGTCCTCCTGCCTTCATCCCCGGATTACTGGTTCTACTTTGGTTCACTGACTCACCCTCCTCTTCACGAGAGTGTCACCTGGATCATCTTTAAAGAGACCATCAGTGTGAGCGCGGAACAGGTAGAGTATCAGAGGGGCATGTGCGGGAATTGGAAGTGCAAGGCAGGATATCAGTTCAATTCATACTGAGGGAAATTATTGTTGCCATTCGATTTTGGAGAGTTCCCTTTTCCTTTCAACGGAAAAAGATTTGTTAGTGACATCAGGTCTATTTAACAGCCAAAAAGTAGAATGTACTTATAAGCACCTTTTTTCTTTATGTAGAGATTCAGAATTCCCGCTCTTCTTTTCACCTTAATAAGGGAAAATCCAACCTCCTTGGGGAACTGTGACTCTCAAGTGGCATACCTTGATTGTTGACATTGGTTTTTTGTTCTTTTTTAAAGCTTAAGCCCTTCAATATTCAGGAAAATATCTCATTAATTATCATATTTATAATTATGGTAAAAACTGCCATTGATTGAGCAGCTCTTTTCATCAGGTGCCTCCCATACATTTTGTCAGTCACGTCTCACAGCAAGCCTGCAGTGTGACCTGTTGGTGTAAGAGCCAACACTCCAGCATATGCTACATGCCAAAGCCATTCTAAGAACCTTATCTGTGTTGAGCCATTTAGCCTTCACCAAAACACAGTGAAATAGTACCATATGGAAACTGAGGCACCAAGCAAGGAAGTCTCTTACCCAAGTGTAAGAAAGCTGGAATGCTAATCCAGTCAGTCATTGAGAATTTAAGGCAAATGCTTGGTGCAAACACATGTGGAAGAACTGTTGGCTTCCTCCCTTTCCATCAGTGAAACCATTGCAGTCTTCAACCCTATTTTCTAAATATCAGTGCATGCCAAGCAAGGAAGTCTCTTACCCGAGTGTGAGAAAGCAGGAATGTTAATCCAGTCAGTCATTGAGAATTTAAGGCAAATGCTTGGTGCAAAGACATGTGGAAGAACTGTTGGCTTCCTCCCTTTCCATCAGTGAAACCATTGCAGCCTTCAACCCTGTTTTCTAAATATCAGTGCATCAGTCACATTAGGAAAAAAAAAATGTTCTGTGTGACGTCAATAGCTTTTGCTTCTCTAAACATGTTACCCTTCCCCCAAGCTGGCACAGTTCCGCAGTCTGCAAGCAAATTCTGAAGGTGATAGAGAAGTCTGCATCAAGCAGAACAACCGACCACCCCAGCCTCTGAAGGGCAGGACAGTGAGAGCTTCATTCTGACGGGCCCTAGAGGAAGCTCATCTTCCCTCAAGAAGCACAGCTCTGCTTCCGACATAATCCAACAAAACAAGCTTTAAGAAACATGTTTATTTCAATACTAGTAAGACAGCCTGCTTGCGAATTTACTCTGCAGAATGCAAAATCTTTTTCTTCTTTATGTTGAACTCAAATAGTAACCTGTAAGTTCACTAAACTTGTGCTTAAATTCAAATCTATTGCATTGACTTCCTTATCATTGCAGTTAAGGCATACTTGATTTCTTAATGACTTTTATCCCTTCCCATTTTATTCAGTTTAATTGGGCCAAAAATCATTTTATCCCTTTCTTCTTGTCTATTATGTACTATACTTTTAAATGGCATTAGGTTCTACTCCATTTACATTCAAGAATCTTAAATGCTTTCATTTGCAACATTATTCTGATGCGATATCAGGTCTATTACTCAAATATAATGACCTAGGAGCAGCTTGAGATGAAATGTTAAGAATTCATTTGCTTACTCTCGAAGACAAATACGCAGCTAAGATGACATCTGGATTTTATATTATGATAAAATAAATGGCCCAACACTGCTACCGTTTGTGTGCTCTATTATAAAAACGATGCATCTCATATAAGAACTAACACTTGCTGGGGTCCAGCCCCGGTGGATCCATGGAAATTTGAAGCATGGATGGCGTAGGCGAGGAAAGCTTATTTGTTTATTAATATAAGATTAGATTAGGTAGAAATAGTGTAGTAGGAAAATTAAGTGGAGAAAGAAGGCTGAATAACTTGGCTTACAGGGAAGGCCAATTAAGTTCCAAACAAGGAGCTTGTACCACCTACGTTGGGCCACCGGCGCCCACTTGAATATCAAACGGTGCTCTACCTTAGGCTCCCTTTCGGGCGGGTCTTAAAAGCCAGGACATGTAAGTAGACTTGGTGAGCCATCCCTCTCCAGATGGGAATTCAGTAATTAAAGCAAAGAGGAGACACAGGGGAAACCAGTCCAACAACTACCCCAGCCTCTATTGTCTAGAAAGGCCTTTCATACGTTTTTGATTGTACATAAAGATCAATGGGTAATACAAAATTATGCAGTGTTAGCAGCCCAGACTCTTATCAAAACCAGGCTTTTCTCTGCATACCTAGTTGTATACACATGTCTTAGGTAATTTACATCATCTTCCAGCCAAAAGGGCCAATTAACATTTTACAGCCTTTTTTCTGATAAGGGTTTGTCAACCAGAAGACTTATTTGTGTTGATCTTCCCACAGTCTGGTGCCACTCTCAGAAAGCACTAAATAAACTTACATTCTTACATAGCAAGGACACAAGAGGAGGGCAGTGGTATATAACAAAGAGAAAAGTAATTAACTCAAAAGTCTAGTGTTGCTAACATCAAAACTATTATATATCTTTTTCCATATCCCATTTACATTGATTAACATCCTCCCAGGTGCCTAAAAGATAAAGAATATGGAGGCCTGGTGGCAATCATTCAGTCAACGGTGAAAACCCGTAACCAATATGATTTTTAACTCTTTGGAAAAGGCTCTATACTTTAAGATGCTTTTAAGCTTTGTACCTCTCGCGGTTGGGGGGCTGTAAGCAATTCACAAGCTGTAAGAGGTCCGGGGGAACCTGTTAGGCAAGCTAGAGAGTTATCAGAAGGGGTTTGAGCTGAAACATCCCTTTCAAATGCAGAAGACTAAAGCCCTGATTTGACTTTTTCCAGAGAATATTAGAAGAGTGGAAAAGCAGGCAGATTCTTATTTTTGGGGGGGTGGAGGCTCAGGAATTTCCAGGGGGAACCCCTGAAACTTGATCACATCCTTGCATTTTGTCAGGCTTCCTTCCACATGACCTTGTCACAGGCGGGATTCCTCACGCTGGCTCCTGGCAGACACTCCTGGTTATTCCTCCACCTGATAACAAGGCCAATGGGGTTGTTCCATTATAATAACTAGTTAGCTTACATGAAGAATCTGTACGTCAAATTTGGAAGAAAAATCACCTGTGAATTATTTTTAAAAATAATGAAGGAATCACTCGACTTAGAATCATACAGAAACATCACATAATCTTTTAGTCTGGTGTGGACTTAACATGAAGTCGGTTCTTTCTGAAGCCATATCTGCACTCAGAATTCTGCAAATCTTGTGCCCAGCATTTAGTTTTGTGATTTCTTTACTTTCTCTGAGAAATCATAATGGCAATCAAAACCCACATCCATTCCCATGTTCTAGTCTTGTCTAATGTCACAGAATCAGTCAAAACTTCTGCAAAACTTCTCATGTAATCACCATTAAAAAGACAGACAAACCAGATTCTTTATTGTTCTGAGGGCAAGAAAGATCCTAGGAGACATCTCTGTACCTAAAAATCTTAGGAAACAACTTTGGAAATTTTTATTTGGAGCCCAGAATTTAAGTGAACCTTTATTAAAAATATGAGGGCCAAGGAGCACTTCATTTATCTCAGCCCCCATAAGCATTCTAAAGAATTAAATACTTTCTTTGCAAACCTACTCTGACTGTGTGTGTTAATATATATTTGCCAGATATTGAGAAGGCATGAAACAGGCTTGATAAAATTTTCATCTAAAGTTATCAAAGGTCAGTATGAGGGCCAAAGAAAGAGGAGTATGATTTTAAGAAATACCTTTGCAAAACAGGCTCGGGGCCTATAATGTTTGAAAGTATTTTCTGAAAGTAAATTGAACAATTTAAAAATAAGTCTCATGGCAAGGACAAGAAAAGGACCTGACTTGATGACCCACTTTTTTTTAAGAAATTCAAAAATGGGTTCAAGGATTTAAATACATCTGTAAGTCTTAGTACGGAAAGGGCAAAGAAGTGACAGAAGATATACGATGGTCATCAAATCTTATGCCTTAGCTAAATGCCAGTTGGAAAGCGTGGTTCCCAGTTACTTGCTTCTGCCAGAATTTCACATATTTGGCAGAGCTCGTGAGGTGCATTATGGGAGTGGTCCACGTTTCTCTGAAGTAGCCAATAAAAGCAGCTGCTGAGAGGAGGCATGTGGACAAGACATTGGATCAGCTAAGCATGCAGCTCAAATGTTTCTTTGACTCACATTCCTGTTTTGTGCCCTCTCCCTTGGTTGCCAACTTAGGGGGAGGGTTTGCACGTCCTGCAAGGATTCTCTGTGTCTTCCAGGAGGTTTGGCCCCTGACTTTCTTTATACCAAATCTGCTGGGCTTCTCGCCATCCAGAATAACAAATGCCAGCTGATGGCTCAGCAATAGGTTCAAAGTAGAAAGGTGCTTCTACTCCCTGGTATCTTTTGTCTTAGAACCACCCTCTTCATGAATATCACGCTGAGCTTTAATGAAACCCTTTAGTTAAAATGAGTCCAGGTACCTCCAGCTGTTTTCTAAGGTATTCATTTCGATAAGCTTCAGCAAAACAACTCTGAAAGCATTAAATTCATCAAAGAGAATTAGGGCAAAGGAAGGGAAGGGGGGAAATGTTGAAAGACTTAATTTCCTGACAGAACTCAAAGGAGAAAATTGTCCTTTCTTGTAATTCTGGTAGTTCTATATTAGTAGTTCTTCCCCCTTTTGTGATCATGGATTCCTATAAATATGTGAGTAAAGCTATGAAACTTCTCCTTACCTCGCCACAAAATGAAAAGAATCCTATATATGTGAAATCTGACATAGATTTCTAGAGTATTTAGGGAGTCATTCCCTTCTTTGGTTCCTCATAACAAGTCAATCCTGGACCCCAGGACGAGATCCTCACTCTAAAGTATAAAAAAATCACTGAGCTACCATGGACTCCAGGTCTCTATCTCACTTCTTAACATTTACTTTTGCTGTTGTGCCTCATTTTTTATAGCAGGTCCTTATTTCCAGTCTAGCTCATGAATTATCCCTTTGCTGTTTTTCTATTTTCCAAATATTATTTTGAGTTGGTATGAGGTCCCATTGTTAAAGAGATATAAAATTAAAAAAAAAAAGATAATCCAAACCTCTGTGAATTTGTTCATTTATTTGTGGGCAGACTAACCAAGAATTATGAGAGTAAAAAGGCTTAGAAGGAAAAAATCTTTTGAGGAAGAGATCATCAGATAATAATGGGTTCAAATCACTCTGAAAGTCCTCAACACTCTTTGTATCTAAGACCAGGAAAGCATAAGGATATAATTACATTCTGAACATTATCTTCATGATTATTTAGAAATACCAAATACTTAGTTACCTACCGTTCTCTATGAGTCTTTGTACTAGGATTCCCTTGGTACTCTTACGATTTGTGGCTACTTTAAATTTCACAAGGTAGACAAAGAGAAAGACACAGATAAACATGAAAAGCTGCATTTATTCCAGGACTGCCGTTTGACATAATGGAGACATGGATGTGGATATTTAACCTACTGCAAGAAAATAGTGGATTTTATGTTCCTAGGCTTCTATGGTCACATTCATTAAGCTAAGGGGGAAATGTATAAAGTAAAAAAGATCTTAATAGAAATGTAACATACTTGAAAGAAGTTTTCTGAATGTTGAGCTTTAAGCCAACTTTTTCACTGTCCTCTTTCACTTTTATCAAGAGGCTTTTCAGCTGTCTTCACTTTCTGCCATAAGGGTGGTATCATCTGCATATCTGAGGTTATTGATATTTCTCCTGGCAATCTTGATTCTAGCTTGTGTTTCTTCCAGTTCAGCATTTCTCATGATGTACTCTGCATATAAGTTAAATAAGCAGGGTGACAATATACAGCCTTGACGTACTCCTTTTCCTATTTGGAACCAGTCTGTTGTTCCATGTCCAGTTCTAACTGTTGCTTCCTGACCTGCATACAGATTTCTGAAGAGGCAGGTTACGTGGTCTGCTATTCCCATCTCTTTCAGAATGTTCCACAGTTTATTGTGATCCACACAATCAAAGGCTTTGGCATAGTCAATAAAGCAGAAACAGATGTTTTTCTGGAACTCTCTTGCTTTTTCCATGATCCAGCAGATTTTGGCAATTTGATCTCTGGTTCCTCTGCCTTTTCTAAAACCAGCTTGAACATTAGGAAGTTCACGGTTCACGTATTACTGAAGCCTGGCTTGGAGAATTTTGAGCATTACTTTACTAGTGTGTGAGATGAGTGCAATTGTGCAGTAGTTTGAGCATTCTTCGGCATTGCCTTTCTTGGGGATTGGAATGAAAACTGACCTTTTCCAGTCCTGTGGCCACTGCTGAGTTTAAATGTCTACAGATTTGATAATTTAGATGAAATGTCCCAATTCTTTGAAAAATACAATCTGCCAACATTCACACAAGACATGACAACATGAATAGGTTAGGTACACATACACCAAAGAAACTGTATTAATAATTAGTAACCTTACAAAACAGAAACTATCAGGTTCAGATGGGTTCACTGGTGAATTCTACCAAACATTAAAAGAAGAAGTTATACCAATTCTCCACATTTTCTTTCAAAAGTTAGAAGCAGAGGGAACAGTCTCTAACTCAGCCCCTGAGGCTAGTACTACACTGCTGCTGCTGCTGATGCTAAGTCGTGTCCGACTCTGTGTGACCCCATAGACGGCAGCCCACTAGTCTCCCCCGTCCCTCGGATTCTCCAGGCAAGAACACTGGGATGGGTTGCCATTTCCTTCTCCAATGCATGAAAGTGAAAAGTGAAAGTCAAGTTGCTCAGTCGTGTCCGACTCCTAGCGACCTCATGAACTGCAGCCTACCAGGTTCCTCTGTCCAAGGGATTTTCCAGGCAAGAGTACTGGAGTGGGGTGCCATTGCCTTCTCTGAGTACTACACTAATACCAAACAAAGCCAGTATAAAATAAATTACAGACCAATATCTCTCATGAATGTAGATGTAAAAATATTCAATAAAATATTAGCAAATCAAATCCAACAATGTACAAAAAGAATTATCAATATATTTCATGACAAGTGTATTTGAGCCATGCATGCAAGGCTGATTTAACATTCAAAACTCAATTAATGTAACCCATCACATAAACAGATGAAAAAAGATATATCACACGAGCATATCTACAGAAGCAGAAAAAGCATCTGACAAGCTCCAACACTCTTTCATGATAAAAACTATCAGTAAACCAGGAATAAAGAACTTCCTCAACTTGATAAAGAAAGATACAAAAGACCTATGGCTAACATGAGTGAGAAACCTGAAGCTTTCTCAGTAAGATCAGGATCAAGGCAAGGGTGTCTCCTCTCACCACTGCATTTCAACATCATACTGAAAGTTCTGATTAATGCAGAAAAATAAGAAAAGGACATAAATGGTATACAAATTAGGAAGGAAGAAATAAACTCATTATTGCTTACAAATGACATAACTGTGTACGTAGAAAATCTGAACGAACTGCCAAAAAACTCATGGAACTAATAAGTGATTATAGCAAGGTCATTGGATACAAGATTATTTGTAAAAGTCAACTGCTTGACTATATATCAGCAATGAAAAAGTAGAATTTGAAATTAAAAACCAGAATACAATTTATATTCACTCACTCAATCGTGTCTGACTCCCTGTGATCCCATGGACTGTAGCCTGCCAGGCTCCTCTGTCTATGGGATTGTCCTGGCAAGAATCTGGAGTAGGGTGCTGTTTCCTCCTCCAGGGGATCTTCCTGATCTAGGGATAAAACTCCCATCTCTTACGTCTTCTGCTTTGGCATATGGATTCTTTACCACTAGCACCACCTGGGAAGCCCACAATTTATATTTTCTATTGTTGCCATTCAGTTGCTAAGTCTTGTCTGACTCTTTGCAGCCCCATGGACTGTAGCATGCTAGGTTTCCCTGTCCTTCACTATCTCCTGGAATTTGCTCAAATTCATGTCTATTGAGTTAGTGAGCACTCCTCAATTACACACTTAGATACAAACCTAACAAAAGATATCCAAGATACATGAGGAAAACTGAAAAATTCTGATGAAAGAAATCAAAGAACTAAATATATGGAGAGATATTCCATGTTCATAGATAGGAAGACTCAACATTTCTAAGATGTCAGTTCTTCCCAACTTGTCTATAGATTAATGCAATCCCAATGAAAATCCCAGGAAGTTATTTTATTGTGGATATCAACAAACTGATTCTAAAGTTTATATGAAGAGGCAAAAGATCCAGAATAATAAACATAATACTGAAGGAGAAAAAGAAAGCTGGACAACTGTGACATTACCCAACTTCAAGACTTAATATAAAGAAACAGTAATCGAGACAGTGTGTTATTGGTGAAAAAATAGAAAATATGGTCAAAAGAATGAAACAGAAAGATATTTTATTATCTGGAATACTGTTTCCAGATATCTATTTCTGGAATCCAAGAAATAGATTCCCAGAAATATAATCAACTGGAATAAGTAAGGGGCCAGAGGGTATTTTAGACAAGACACACAATGGAACTGCAGTCTGCCCACTCCACCAGCTCTTGCCATTCCACATCGCTGGCCCTCCTAAAACATGAAAAGCAAACCAGAAAATAACTTGTGGACTACAGACATCAGAAGCGGGCAAGGTCAAAGAGGGTGAGGAATGAGAATCAGGCAAACAAAAATTCAGGAAGTATAGTATACATGAGTCCCCTAGAATAAACTTGATAATGAAATCTAGCAATCCACAAGATAAATCAAAATAACTCAGAAAAGGAAACAGCCATGAAAGGACTGATTCTGAGCACTGATTCGTTCAATTTAAATATGAAAATATGAAATAATTGCATAAGAATAAAAATGTAACAAAAAGTCTTAAATGAGGGAAGGGAACTGGAAGGATCCTTCATTGTATTTTTATTTTGTGAACATACAGTAAAACTGATGGAGGGGTATACAGTTCCACGAAGTGTTATAAATGTACAAGGTTCATAAAAAGAATGCATCTCTTCTATATTTTATTTTACTGCTAAAGTACTTTTTCTAAGCAGCTGAGTAGGTACCACAAAGCAAACAATCAGGGATTCCAATACAAAATGCCAAGAAGACTTCTCAGGTAATGATTAGGTATTTATTTATTTCTGATAACTGTGATTTTGAGTGTAGTTTAGCACACCACTGGTGACAGGTTATAGAGCTCTATTTTGCTATTTCCTCTGTGATTGCAATGTTTGGAATATATACAAATAGAACAACACCATTTTCCATTGTTTGTAACACTGATCCTTTCTGAGACTTTAGGTAAAATGACCTATTAAGCATCATGAATGAAAAATAGTTACATACTTGGGCAAGAGTTCTGCATTCCATGTGCAGGGAATTCAATATACTTATAACATCTAGAATTACTCCCCTAAGGCACGATCTCTCACGTGGATTTATTATCAAAAGGTTCTATTTGTGCAAATTCTTATTATCATATGTGTATATTCAATAAACTCAGAGTACAAATAGCTTCCAGCTAATAATTACCTAACAAATTGTTCACATAGCTGTTTGCTTTTAAAGCCAAATTCTTATGGAAGTTTGCTTCTCCTATTGCTGTAAATTCAAACAACTTTTAACTTACATTGTTCATGGTTTTAGAACTTTTTTAAAAATATGAAATAACATATTAATAGTTTAATGAGATCATAAAATTCAGTTACACTCAGCCCTCAAGTCTTAAAAATGTGTCCCCCTTATGGCAGCATGTGTATTCACTGTCTTACTACTAAAATGTATATGAGTAGATTGGAGTGGGGGGTGGAGGGCAGTGTGGGGAAGTGAGTGGGTAGGTCAATGGTACAATAACTAAAGCTATTATTACCTTTATTTGAACATAGTCCAGACTTTTAAGAATCAACTTTCTCCCCCAAATAATTTACTATTTTTCCCTTATTAAAAACAATTCCAAGTTTTACCTAATTCTCTGTCTTAATAGAAGCTGAAGTTTAATTTCATATCATAGTGAAATTTAGCCTCTAGCCAGTATAAACTGGAAGTATCAAGAAACTGATTCTTTAAGATTTTTCAAAAACTCAAATCTCTTCTGCTTGTTAGAATTTTGTCCGATGCAGGATGCAGGATGCTTGGGGCTGGTGCATAGAGAGGACCCAGAGAGATGTTATGGGGTGGGAGGTGGGAGGGGATTCATGTTTGGGAATGCATGTACACCCGTGGTGAATTCATGTCAATATTTTGCAAAACCAATACAGTATTGTAAAGTAAACTAAAGTTAAAATAAAAATTAAAAAAAAAGAATTTATAATAATTTATGACTAGCATATCAAATGGTACTTTGGTGGCTCAGTGATAAAGAATTCACCTGCCAATGCAGGTTCAATCCCTGGGTCTATCCCCTGGAGAAGGGAATGGCAACCCACTCCAACATTCTTGCCTGGGAAATTCCATGGACAGAGGAGCCTGGCAGGCTACAGTCCATGGGGTAGCAAAGAGTTGGACACAACTGACAACTGAGATCACACAGACACAAATGAAATATAAGGGGAAAGAGCTCTATTAATAGTTTTACCTTTGGTTCATCTTAAGATACAAGAAGATCTAGAAGTTCTTTTTCCATCATATATCAAGATGCACTACTCCACTTATTCTGAATAAGTGCAAGGTACATATCAAAGCAGTCCTAAATGTTATCAGAAAAGAATTCTACAGGAAGCTGACTTGAAATACTACATCATATACTTAAATGATAGGAGGAATATCTTGAATATTTACCTTCAAGTTGAAACTTTTCTGAAAAGATATTATTACAAATTCTATAAGTTTTTAAATATAAATTTATTTATTTTAATTGGAGGCTAATTGCTTTACAATATTGTATTGGTTTTGCCATACATCAACATGAATCCACCACGGGTGTACACGTGTTCCCAATCCTGAACCCCCTATCACACCTCCCTCCCCATACCATCCCTCTGGATCATCCCAGTGCACCAGCCCCAAGCATCCAGTATCATGCATTGAACCTGGACTGGTGATTCATTTCATATATGATATTATACATCTTTCAATGCCATTCTCCCAAATCATCCCACCCTCGCCCTCTCCCACAGAGTCCACAAGAGTGTTCTATACATCTGTGTCTGTTTTGCTGTCTCGCATACAGGGTTATTGTTACCATCTTTCTAAATTCCATATATAGGTGTTAGTATACTGTATTGGTGTTTTTCTTTCTGGCTTACTTCACTCTGTATGATAGGCTCCAGTTTCATCCACCTCATTAGAACTGATTCAAATGTATTCTTTTTAATGGCTGAGTAATACTCCACTGTGTATATGTACCACAGCTTTCTTATCATCTGCTGATGGACATCTAACTTTTAAATAATTTAACCTCTTACTTTGTGCTTCATACAGAAGTGACTCTCAGTTTTGACTAAACAGAGAGCTTTGTTTTCTGATATTTGTAAATCTATGATATCAGGCTCTGATATTCCCAGGTGACTCAGTGGTAAATAATTTGCCTGCCAATGCAGGAGATGCAGAAGACATGGGTTCTATCCCTGGATGGGAAGATCCCCTGGAGGAGAAAATGGTAATCCACTCCGGTATTCCTGCTGGGGAAAACATGGACAAAGGCGTCTGGCTGAGTACAGCCCATGGGGTCGCAAAGAGTCAGACATGACTGGGCATGCATGCAAAAAATTGGGCTTCAAGTACCTGTTTATGGTACACAAACACTAATAGTACTAGTCTGCCTTCTAGATGATGTACAGTTGAGAATCATACTGGATTCTAAATCCTACTGGGGTCTTGACCAGATCTATTCTACACTGCACACTGTATTCTGCTATGTTGTGGATCTTGCAGTAAGTCACCAGTAATCTTACACTCCGTTTTACAGGCAAGCATGAAATGTTAAGCAAAAACATGGAAGAAGAAAAAACATATTGCCAAGTTGCCCAATTACTCCTTAAAATTTCACTTGTTGAAAACTTCTTTTATCTAACAGAAAAATGGGAAAAATACTCTAATAGTTACTGATCATATCCTATTCCGTATTATCTCCTATATTCCCACTACATAGTTTTTAAGGATAGCTTTTTCTTAAGTGTGTAAATATAAATTATGGATAGTTATGGAATGCTGAATGAAGATATTTAGGTACTTTGAAGAGGACACTTGACTAACTGATCAATGAAACTGCTTTCACCCATGCTAACTAACTTCAACACAATGTGACAACAAATGCATCTGTTGGGTAGTTGGTTTAAAATCACAGAATAGTTTACCCAATTTTTATTTTGAAAACCATCTATTAAAAATTAGCAGTAATATCACACAAACTTTAATTTGATTAAATAATTTTTAATATTTTGCCACATCTTCTTTTTTCTCTTTCCTATATTAAAAAAAAGTTTTTACCAAATCGCATGAAAGAAAATGGCAGAGACCATGAAATTTCATCGCTGAGTACTTTAAAGTATATCTTCTCTCCCAAAACACATTCTCCTACATGATCCCAATAGGAATACAGGATTTAACATCTGTGTAATACTGCATACGATCTACAACCCAAATCTAGATTCTTTCCAATTGGCCTAATACATCCTCTTATTTTATTCTCATTCAGAATCTAATCATGAAGGATATCTTGCAATTAGTTGCCATTTCTTCAGGAATGCGCGTGCATGCTCAGGCTTGTCCGACTCTTTGCAACCCCATAGACTGTAGCTGCCTGGCTCCTCTGTTCGTGGGATTTCCTAGGCAATACTGGAATGGGTTACCATTCCCTCCTCCAGGGGATCTTCCTGACCTAGTGATTGAACCCATGTCTCCTGCATCTCCTGCATTGGCAGACAGGTTTTTACCACTGAGCCACCTGGGAAGCCTGCCCTTTCTTCTAGTCTCTTTAGTGATGCTGACCTTTTTGAAGTGTCCAGGTCAGCTGCATTGAAGAATATCTACCAATTTGGTTGTCTGATTGTTTCCATAAGGTTAGATTCAGGAGAATCACTTCTGGCAAAATAAATTCAGAGGGGACTGTCGTGTTTTATGTATATACTGTATCAAGAGATAAATGACATCCGTTTGTCCACTCTTGGTGACATCAAGTGTGGTGCCTTGGATAAGCAGGTGTCTGCTTGTTATCATCCTATAAAAGGACTTTTCCCTCCTTGTATTTAATAAGCAATCTGAGGGCTGACATGTAGAGTTAGTGTGACCATCCTGTCCCCATCAACCATTCACCCAGGGGTGCATTATCCTTTGATTATTCTTATAACAGTAGTTGCAGAAAGTGACTTCATAGTTCTAGCCTTATTGTAATCATTTGCTTATACTCTTCAATAAAACAGCTTTTCCTTCTAATTACGGAATCTGCACACACTATGGGCTCATGGATTCTTATTCAATGTGCTCTAATCCATAACATACATTAATACTTTTTATCTTCAAATGACACACAAGTTGGGCCAGTGGGTACCCCTAAAACCTTGCTCTTATGTCCTTATGTGTGTCTACCTGCTTTTGAGCAATTCCTTATTTTGGGGGGACAAAATATCCCAGGCTTAACAGATACTCCTCTAAAGTAGTTCAATCAAGAAGGCTTTACATAAAAATAAGACTAATTCAATTTTAATGCAGTGATTTGAATTGAGGCACAAAGAATTAGAATAGTACCCAGAACACAGTAGGTGCCAGGCAGCATGATAGGTGTCTTCCTTAACTAGTTTTGCCACAGTTCGAAGCTTCTGTGCAATTCATAAAAATTCAGAATTTTACAACACAGATTTTTATGTTGCTCTTTCAAATTGATCTACTTATTATTTTAATCTTTGTTCTCCTTCATTTTGTTTATTTCCATATGGAAATCATATAGATAGGAAAACTCCAAAGGATTTTCTTTTTCTTTTCTCCAGTGTGGTACAATCTTGGATCACTGACTAATGCCAAAATATGCACAAACAGCACAGCATAAATCCCCCATATAGTAAAGCCTTTTACAATTCCTGAATTTATCAAGGGAAATAATGTAAAGAAATGCCTGGCCTTTTCTTTTATTTTTTTTTGGTTAAAAATTCAATAGACCAACCTCACTTTATAAGCAAATGTAGCACTAGTGAAGTTACCTCTGAAGGAATCACTGAGAGGAAAGAGAAACTGAAGAGTGTGATATTTGAAGAGGTCACAGAGCAAGTAAAATAGGGGGCCTTGTAGCCTTCAAGTTACTTATTTATGTATTCATCCTAGAATGTGTGGGTGCGTGTGAGGTGTGTGCTTGAGCGTAGTATATGTGTATGCATGTGCGTGCACACTGGGGGTTAAAGACAGGATGCCCAGCTAACATTTACTCAATAAAGACTTATTCTACTTCCTCTGAGTGAGCACTGCTATTTTTTTCCAGGAATATAAGGACCCAGATAACTAGACAGGTCCCTCCCTTAGGGATGAATTAAACAGTTTCACAAATAAATGTGAATTTGCAACTAGCTGAGATGAGGGATGTGCATGTGAACTCAGTGGCTCAGTTGGATCCAGCTCTTTGTGACTCCATGGATGATAGCCGTCCAGGCTCCTCTGTTTCTGGAATTTTCCAGGCAAGAATATGGAGTGGGTTGCCATTTCCTTCTCCAGCGGATCGTCTCCACACAGGGATCGAACCCACATCTCCTTCACTGGCAGGTGAATTCTTTACAACTGAGCCACCTGTATACATAAATATATACCCATATTTATAAATATATATTTATAAGCATATATTGATAAATAAATCCATACTTACATATATGGATATATAAAAATGGATACTATATGGATATATAAATATGGATACATGTATGCAAACAAATATACATCTGTGTATATTATGAGGGGATTTGGCTCAGTTTAGGACATTAACAAGGATCACCTGAGGAAGTGCCATTTGGGCTGATATCTGAGTCAACCAAGAGTGAACTAGGCAATCTTTGGGTACTTGGGTTTATAGATGTGAGAATGGGAGAGAGCAGAGAGACTCAGAGCAACTGGAAGAAAGACAAGCAGCTGAAGTAAAAGGAAGGAGTGGAGATACTGACATGAAACTGGAGGAGCACAATTTTGGTCTTTATCTTAAAGCAACGGCAATCCATTTAGGTGGCATGTGTAGCCGAAGGAGTGACAGTTATCATATTTCATCTTGAAAATCTCCTCTCATGTTACTGGAGGATGGATCTGGAGGGGGAGCAATATGGATGCCAGGGGACCAGTTATAAAAGCCCTGTAGCTCTCCACACAATGGAGGGGGAAAGCTGAGACTTGGGTGAGGAACCGAGGAAGGTATGCAACATTCTTTAAAGGGAACAATCAAAGACTGGGTGAGAGCTTGGATATGGAGTGGATAGAGAGGGAACGTCAAAGATAAAATCCAGACTGGGAGCTGGGGAATCCTGGAAGTTGAGGTGAGACGGGCAGAGACCACAAGGCTGATTCTGACATGTTTCATTTGATGTTTAAGATGGACAGGAAGAAATACAAAGTACAGAGCTGGATCTATAAGTGGAGAATTTAGAGGAACTTTCAGAGCCATAATCAGGTTTTGTAGAGTGCTCTGAATAAAATATATGCCAGCAATTCCAAGGGATCTTATTGGACAGCATGTGATATTTACATGTTGGGAAAACTAAAGGTGAATCAAAGTTCTAAGGTACTATTACTAGATGAACAACCTCTGCTACTCGAGAGTTCAGTCATTTGTAAGTCTATTTCTATTCTAAATGCTGTCATAATTTCCTGATCTGCAAAATCTGGAAATATGATTTTGCTAGACTTTTTAGCAAGTGACATATATATATATACACATATGCACATATATATACACACATATAGAAATATACATATATACATTTAGCAAGTGAAAGCTAGCTAGCTATACTGAAGTCACAAAAGTGATAATGTAAGTGCAGAATTAATATTTAAAATATTTAATAATCTGTATAACTTGGGCTCCAACGACAAATAACAAGACCATAACAGTGCATTCAACTGAATGCCAAGCCCATCACAGTAACACAATCTCATTCATTGATGGTAAAAATTCCTAACTGAAAGTAAAGTATACTTCTAATATTTACCCTAGAATAATATTGGTAGTTACTGCTTTTAGTCCAATAATGTCACTAACATCTAAACATATTTGAAATCTAAAACACTAAAGAATCTAGTTATTGGGATCCTATCAAAATTAAAAGCTTCTGCACAACAAAGGAAACTATAAGCAAGGTGAAAAGACAGCCTTCTGAATGGGAGAAAATAATAGCAAATGAAGCAACTGACAAACAACTAATCTCAAAAATATACAAGCAACTTATGCAGCTCAATTCCAGAAAAATAAATGACCCAATCAAAAAGTGGGCCAAAGAACTAAATAGACATTTCTCCAAAGAAGACATACAGATGGCTAACAAACACATGAAAAGATGCTCAACATCACTCATTATCAGAGAAATGCAAATCAAAACCACAAAGAGGTACCACTTCACACCAGTCAGAATGGCTGCGATCCAAAAGTCTACAAGCAATAAATGCTGGAGAGGGTATGGAGAAAAGGGAACTCTCTTACACTGTTGGTGGGAATGCAAACTAGTACAGCCACTATGGAGAACAGTGTGGAGATTCCTTAAAAAATTGTGAATAGAACTGCCTAATGACCCAGCAATCCCACTGCTGGGCATACACACAGAGGAAACCAGAATTGAAAGAGACACGTGTACCCCAATGTTCATCACAGCACTGTTTATAATAGCCAGGACATGGAAACAACCTAGATGTCCATCAGCAGATGAATGGATAAGAAAGCAGTGGTACATATACACAATGGAGTATTACTCAGCCATTAAAAAGAATACGTTTGAATCAGTTTTAATGAGGTGGATGAAACTGGAGCCTATTATACAGAGTGAGCCAGAAAGAAAAACACCAATACAGTATACTAAAAAATATATATGGAATTTAGAAAGATGGTAATGATAACCCTGTATGCGAGACAGCAAAAGAGACACAGATGTATAGAACGGACTTTTGGACTCTGTGGGAGGGGGACAGAGTGGGATGATTTGGGAGAATGGCATTGAAACATGTATACTATCATGTAAGAAACGAATCGTCAGTCTATGTTCGATACAGGATACAGGATGCTTGGGGTTGGTGCACGGGGATGATCCAGAGAGATGATATGGGGTAGGAGGTGGGAGGGGGGTTCAGGATTTGGAACTCATGTATACCCGTGGCAGATTCATGTCAATGTATGGCAAAAACAATACAGTATTGTAAAGCAAAATAAAATAAAAATTAAAATTAAAAAAAGAAATATATCCAGTTAGTATAGTCATGTAGTAAAAGGAATGTTCAGGATACACGTGAAAATGGGAAAGACAACTTTGCTGATTCAAATGAAGAACATCACACTTATTCCTGCATTGAGAAAACTGATCTGGGGCATGGGGGAGAGAGAAAAAACTACCCTTATACTAATCTACTCTCCAAGGGTGCTGTGGAAAAATCAAATTTATTTAGAGATATATTTCTAAAAATTTGTGCTCACATTTTAATTTTGAAACAGCTTGTCTACGTATGTGATCAATGTCATCCTTTTATCTAAATCTTTGTATCTGCTTAAAGTAACCTATAACTTTGAGTCACAGCTTTAATCCCATTGGTTGCAAAAAAGACAAGCTAAGTGAGGTTTGAACTCCTGAAACTAATGCAGTATTAAGCGTAACGTTCTTCATTGGAATCGGCAAAGCTGTCTTTCCCATTTTCATGTGTATCCTGAAATTTTCTTTTACTACATGACTACACTAACTGGGTGTGTTTCTTTTGGTAACTAGATTCTTTATAGTGTTTTGGATTTCAGTTTAGGGGAGTATTGAGGTCCTAAGGTAAAAGGAGACACTATGATTGGAATGTGTTCTGTTTATTCTGACAAAGAAGGTTTTCTCTTGTGTGGCACTATTACAGGTTTAAAGAGGAGGAAGGGCTTTACTTTCACAATCTTTGCCTCCGTTCTGTGCAAGAGTAAAAAGCACACCAAAACCAGGCAGATATCCCAATAAAACTGCGCTGTCTACAAAGATCTTTGTGCTGCTGAAACGAAAGAAGCTCCTTATTTTCCTTACCACTGCCACAATCCAACCCCCTCAATTTCATCTTCCCTCAAATCCCACTGCACCAGTAGATTCTTATTAGAAATTGTAACAAAAGTGGATCGAAATGAGTTAGAGGTCAGTCTGAGTTTGAATGTTGAACTATTCAATTGACCAAGAAGTTCCCAGTAAGAATGAACACTATACAGCAAATAATCATAGATCAAATTGTGTTTTGTACAATTCCCTCATCCCCTTTGTAGCAAAAGCTGCCGCAAAGCTACCGCTCTTGACTGGGTAAAACATGCCCTTCTATGTAGACTCTTGTGATTGTGTCAAAGCAACTGGTTATTCACACACACACATACACATACTGTGATTTCAGTCTTACCTGTTAAAGCGCTTGCATTAAAAACTTTCTTTCTTTAAAAAGATTAAGTAAAAAGAGTAAGATATACAGTGTTACAAAAGACATCTCAGAGGAACTCACCAAGGAATTTAAGAAAAAAAAAATCTTCCTTACAATTTGGCAAATTCAAGATGCTTGCGGCTAACACTGAAATGACATTTTCTAATAACTCAGTTCCCAAGAGCAGGTCTTACATTATAGTCTAGTAAACAAACCAGAAGAAGTAAGAAAATTTGAGTTCCACTCTCAATTTCCTCCTTGCTAATGGGATCCCATACTCTCTCCTAAGTTGTGTATGTGGGCAATCTTCAAAAGTCTCTAGTCTCTCTGCAACACTATATATTACACAAAAAGAGATGTCAGTGTGTTTTCAGTGTGGCAACAGCACATAGACAAAATACACCTAAGATAGACAACAGAGTTGTCTATACCTCTCCCTCTCTAGTTCAGGGGCAAAGAATCCGCTTGCCAATGCAGGAGACATGAGTTCAACCCCTGGGTTGGGAAGCTCCCCTGGAAAATCCCACGCACAGAGGAGCCTGGTGGGCTACAGTCCATGGGGTCACAAAAAGTCAGATATGACCGAGCACTCAGTACATAAGAACCCCACCTCCAACTCTCATATGCCAGCACAGGACATACTTAATCAAAGTAGTACCAGAAAGTTCTAATACAAAAGTTTATTTGCATTTGTAACAGATTTTGGCCTCTGCTATGGACATACTTCACAGCACTATGTTTTATGATGCAACTTCCAATATTGGACCAGTGCAGTTCTTTGCTTGCATAGGCATGTTTCATGGGCATTAAAAACATAATATCAAATAATGCCTCCTCTTCCTATTTTTCAGTGCCTGAAATATTGTATGTATATATGTACATAGACATATATAACATGTACACCTATACATATACATGCATATACACACATACGTGTGCATGTATATATTGTCTCTCTATACAAAAGCCTTCAATGCTTTCTGGAGATATGCCTTTACAGAAGGTTAAGGCATGGGAGAAGTAAAATATTATCCAGCTTGCTTATTAGTTTGTCAACATTCACAGTCACTAATAAAAGATAGATTCCTAAGAGAAATAAAGAAGTAGTAAATCTGGGTGGGGGTTTCCCTGGTGGCTCAGATGGTAAAGAATCGGCCTCTAATACAGGAGGCCCAAATTTGACCTGTGGTTGTGAAGATCTCCTGGAGAAGAGAATGGCCACCCACTCCAGTATCCCATGGACAGAGGAGCCTGGTCGGCTATAGTCCATGGGGTTGCAAAGAGCTGGACGTGATGGAGCAACTAGCATACACACTTTATAAAGGTGAAGAGAGAGAAAAAGATCAGAACATGAACTTGAATTGATGGGCAGTGAAATTTGTAATCCTGGTCCACTGAAGGCAGAGACCAGTAAACAATGGGATGGTCCCACTTAAAAGAAGTAAGGATTGGGTAAGGGTATGAAAAATAACCCATATCATCATAAAAAATCTTGTTTATCTACTCTTTTTCAGATTCTTTTCCCTTGTAGGAATTACTAACTGCTGCTAAGTCACTTCAGTCGTGTCCAACTCCGTGCAACCCCATAGACGGCAGCCCACCTGGCTCCGCCATCCTTGGGATTCTCCAGGCACAATATTGTAAATCAACTATTTTAATAAAAAATGAATGATTTTTTTTTTAACCTGACAATCTTGTTTATCTAGCCCTGTGACTCTCATCAGGGCCAGACTGCCCCTAGAGAATATTTTGGGAAGGATTTGAGGTTTGTCACATCATTAATGGAGGAGAGTTCTGTTCATTCTTAGGGACTTTTTGATGAAGAATTTCCCCTAAATATCTCAAACAACAGGCTTCCCTGGTAGTTCAGCTGGTAAAGAATCCACCAGAACTGCAGAAACCCTGGTTCAATTCCTGGGTCAGGAAGTTCCAGTAGAGAAGGGATAGGCTACCCACTCCAGTATTCTTGGGTTTCCCTGGTGACTCAGATGGTAAAAAAAATCCATCTGCAATGCAGGAGACCTGGATTCGATCCCTGGGTTGAGAAGATCCCCTGGAGGAGGGCATGGCAACCCACTCCAGTATTCTTGCCTGGAGAATCCCCATGGACAGAGGATCCTGGAGGGCTACAGTCCACGGGGTCACAAAAAGCCAGACACGACTGAGCGACCAAGCACACAGCACATCTCAAACCACATGCAGTGTTGCTTCCCAGGTGCCTCAGTGATAAAGAATCCATCTGCCAAGCAGGAGACCTGGGTTCGAACCCTGGGTCAGGAAGAGCCCATGAAGAAGGAAATGGCAATCCTTCCAGTATTCCTGCCTGGGAAATTTCATGGACAGAGGAGCCTGACAAGCTACAGTCCATGGTGTTGCAAAGAGCTGGACACGACTTAGTGACAAGCAGTGTTCCCCTGAACTAAATTTGTAATGCCTATCAACTTGCAGAATCTGGTACATAATCATAACTAAGCATTTTAAAGGAATTTCCACCAAAACCCTGGTGGCTTACAGCAAGGCTGCTGTGAGTAATAATTCAATCATTTTGTATAATCTTTCTCCTAAATCTAGAATTAATCAACTACAATATTAATAGAAAATAAATTGAAAAGGGCAGCATCAGCACTGTCAATAATTTCCATTGTGGAAATATTGTATTTGTTTTTATTGATGATACGGTGGGTAATCTGCAGAGTCCCTTGACATAGAGTTCACATTAGTAACAAGGGGAAAATGCCACATAAAGCAGTGTGGGGATTTTGGTGGAACAGTATTAATAATATTTAGCCTCTCATTTGCAAAATATCACACTTCCACGTTTTCTCCATTCTGACTGTCTATAACTTGACTTGGCATATTTTTCTTACAACAATTACCATCATTTTCTTCTCTCTGTTATCATATACAAATGTCTGGCTTATAATCGTCCTAATGCTACTTTTAGTCTATTCTCCTTTCATTTTCCTGTCCTCCCTGTATGGAAGGTCTTCTGATGTTTTTATTTGTCTTAAATCCAAATGTATGCATTATATAAACATACAAGCAGGCCTCAGAGCTCTTTACTGTGTTCCAGTGAAGTCACCCTTAAACACTAGCACAGTGAAATGTACATTGTACAACAAATTATTTTTATTTTAATGCTCCTTTTCATGACAGATATATTCAGTGATCATATTATTGATGAATTACATTTCAAGACACCAAGGGGGTGACCCAAAATATCTGTTATTAAGAGGAAGACAGGGCTTCCCTCGTGGCTCACTGAATAATCTACCTGCCAATGCAGGAGACACAGGTTCCATCCCTGGTCTGGGAAGATCTCACATGCCTTGGAGCAACTAAGCCTGTGCACCACAACTACGAAGCCAGTACTTCAGAGCTCAGGAGCCATGAGGACTGATCCCACGTGTCGCAACTGCCAAAGCCCTCTCGCCCTAGAGCCTGCGCTCCACGACAAGAGAAGCCACTGCAATGAGAAGCCTGCACACTACAGCTAGAGTTGCCCCGACTTCCTGCAACTAGAGAAAAGCCCGTGAAGCAACGAAGACCCAGCACAGCCAAAAATAAATCAAATTTTTTTTTTTTTTTAAAGAAGAGGACAAGAGTCTAAGAGGGTTGAGGACTACAGTTTGGTCCACAGTGAATGACAGCGGATGATGGAAGACAGAAAACCTACAAGCCTCCTGTGTGTCCCTCTGTACCACTTCACTTCCTCTCGTGCACATCTGACACCCTGATGACCAGAAAGAGTTAACTTCCCCATCCAGCTACTAATCTTAAGTCAAGGGTGTTGGACGAGGAGTGAGTCCAGTTTCCAGTATCTGCTCTGCCACTAACCACCGGGGTGACCTTCAGCAGCTCACCAGGATCACTGCGGGCCCCCATCTTCTTAACTGTAACATAAGGGAATAAATTGCTCTTAAGGTCCTTTCCAGCTCTATCACAAAATGCATAATTTTGATTCTAAGACTTAGGCACTGCTCAGAAGAAACTGATTCCTTTAATAAATGTATATAAAATAAATCCTGTGGGTGTGAATTATCTTTCCAACCACAACGTATTTTTTCAAGTACTCAGTCAAGTCTTCTAAAAAATGTCATGTCTTATGAAAAACAAAAATGCCCTCTTAAAAAAGAAGCCCCTCTACACTTGATAGAGCCAGCACATTTATTAGGAGAACAGAATCACCAATCTGAAGGGGACAGCAACTTTTTCAATTCTATCCTGCTTACTGTTGTAAAAGTCAGTTTTATGTTTTGCTTTGAATTCTTGAAATAAAAATGATCTTATCTATCTGCCTAGCCAATCATATATTCTGGCAGCTTTAACCTTCTCCATAGAGGTTTTTTTAAATTGTAATAGTCCACAGAGATAACAATTCAACAAAATCTATACACAACTGAACACTGACCACAGAAGAGGTGTTTAAGAGCAAGTGCTATGGTGTGAATCAACTTCTTGTCCAAGTAACTATTTCATCTACAACCAATTTTGCCCTGGAGCTTTTGAAAAACACAATAGAAATCTGTTAAATTGGCAGTCTTGCTGAACTTCAACTACTTTTATCTAACCAGGTCCTCCATAACAATAGATATTCGAGAGCTTCTTTTTGATAAAATTTTGATTTGGAGCCTAGGTGCAGAGAGCAAATGGACCAAATTCCTTATTCTGATGACAACTTGCTATCTTTGCTTTTGAAACATATGCATAAAAATAAGGCATTGGAGTATTACCTTAACATATACACATGTGCATGCTTTAGGAAAATTCCAGGCTTAAAAAAATTCAGTTTGGTGAGATTTAAAAATTAGAATATTTCTAGTTGGTTTTCCAAAGCACCTATTATCTTCTGAAAACATAGTAATCACCTCTGTTACATACAAAGTGGGGATGAATTTCTCAAATTTTGATTGAAGGGCTTTTTCTAGGAACATATCTAATCCTTAACACAAATTAATTAAGTAGGTATGGAATCAAGCCTTGGTTACCTGTCTGAGAGTGGTATACAATTTACTGCAAAGTTTTCATACCAGCTTTGCGTATTTCTGTCACCCAGCTTGTTTCTGGGCAAGTTGCCCATGTGCCCCCCACCGCATAAATCAGTTTTTGTGTTTGAGATATGTAAGCTCATTTAAAAATTAACCTAAATCAAACAAAGTAATTAGAAAGGCAACTTGCCCATAGTAACTATGAATATCTTTTTTAAGTCAAACATACAATACATTCCAAAGACAAACACAAATGACTTTTTAAATAACAATGATTTTGGATTATCTTTGCCTCTATTCCTCTCATTAACATGAATAATTCAGAGTGCTTACTATCCATGATTAAGCCGTTTCCCCTCTATAATTCATTTTTAGTACATAGAAAAATAAGATGTAACACAGCCTTATGTTTTTCCAAAGGTCTAAATTAGACCATATTTTTTAAAAGCAACTTTACTTTCCAAATTATCTATAGTTTGGGTTCATTCTTTTCAAGGCTATCCTGGGAGCAAGTAAGGAGAGTTTTGTACTTTCAAGGCTGGGGCAGTACAGGGCAGTGTAGCAGGTAAGAGCACAGAAATCCCACCCTCCTTTGGTTTCTGATATTCTTCCAAGTATGCATCATTGCAAAACGTGAGCAAGACTGCCAGTATCTTTTTCCTTAAAAATATGAAAGTGCTTTGAGACATTACACCCAGATTTGAGTAAAAAGAAATTCCCAACATTTTGAACACACCGAAGGAACAATATTTTTATTATTATGCAACTTTGATTTTAACTAATAAAAATATCCTAACATTGCGGTTCCAGCTAAAGTAAACATCCCCCAATGGGAGAGCATTTCAGGACTGAGGGCAGAAGGACTCAAAAGATTGAGTCCTTCTCAAATCTTACTTTAATGAGGGCATGAACAAAACTAAGAGTGTGACTCTATATGCTGATTATATACAAACTCATCCAGATCCCCTAACACAACTCTAAAGAAAACTAATGTAGACATATTTTATTCATATCTGAAATAATACTCTACATTATGCATACCCAATATTTGTGCAGGAAATAATGTGTATATCCTAAGTCTACTCAATTTGGGGTTTGGAATATTACGTGAGCCTCCCATTTTGACAGTTCTTCCTAGGAAGATGTTACATCCTTCTGGAAATCACACTAACTTTCAGGAGTCATGGGGCTATTTAATGTACTGCTTGAGAGCCCCTATGCTACCCTTGTGACCAGGAAGAAAGGGAAAGAATGTCAGCAGGACAGACCTGCAGCTGGACTAATTCTCAGCCTCTAGGTGGTAACAAAAAGGTGGGAGGGTGGGGGAAGAGCAATGAGATTTCACTGGAGTATACACCAGCCTTGGCCAAAGGCTTTACAACTTTTTTGATTTCTTCTTTCATTGAAAATAAAATGAGAGGAGCTTACAGGGTAATCAGCCAAACACAACAGTTGCTGAACTTGGGTCAAGATCAGATACCATAGTAGCTTTAGGGATATTCATGGCAATGTATGAAATGAGGATGTATGTTTTGATACCTGTGAAAATAAACCACTGGGCTTTAAGTGAGTGGGAGAGAACAGATGGTTGGTAATGATTTAAAACATTTATGTTTTTGGACTGTCACCAAGCCTCTGTATTAAAAAATATGGTGTTTTAGTCAATACATACCAACAACTCTCTGCAAGGCTCATTTTCTGAAGGATGTTACTATAATAAAAGAGATAAAACCTATATGAGGCCAGAGGAAAATCCTCCTCGTTTTCTCAAGTCATTCAATGCATGTTACTTCTTACACAAGATATTTGATCAAAATGTTTCTTTGTGATGAGAGGACTTAAATTTTTCCTCAACAGTTGAGTCAACTACCAGTGCCCATGTATTATATTCTTTCTGGATGTGTGGGATAGAATTGTAATTTTGTTCTGTATATCTGATTCACGCTGATTTGAAGCCCTTAAAAAAAAAAAAAAAAACCCTCTGAGCAATCATAAAATCTGAGAGTCAAAGATACCCTTGCCGCTGAAAAACAGTAACAATCTCCTTATCCTCAATTTGGGAGCCAGGCATATGGTATTATAATTATGTTCTGGAACCTGCAGGTGCCAGGCCACGCAACTAGGAAGACATAAATATCAACTCACACTGTATTTTATTGTGTGTATATATATATGTCAGCATAAAAAAAGCCCACATCCTGTCCTTTAAACTCAATGGAATTGACAAACTCAGATAAAACTGTATACAGAGGGATTAACACAACGTTTGAGGTTAAACTAAAAAATAAATACTGCTAAATGATACTCTTAATTACTAGAAAAACTGCTACAGGAGAGTCCTATGAAAGCCCCACCGTGTTTGGATTTGGTCGTGAGAACAGAATGGGGGCAAAGTCACACCGGCGCAGGCTCCGTAGGATTTCCTCCGTAACCCTTTGAAGACCCCGGGAACTGTTCAGGACCGGCTTGCCGGTGGGAGGGAGTTGGGGGTGGGCCTGCAGGAAGGGCAGGAAGACCCGCGGCCGCTCCAGCAGGGCTCCTGTGAACTTAGAAATGACTCCTGACAGGTATCAAACACGACAACCTCGAGCCTCCTAACAGAAGCACGCGGATGGGCAGGATGTGGGGACCGGGCAGAAGAGAGAGCGGGGGACCGTGTGAAAGTGACAGCTGGGGCCACAAAGCCCCCGCGCAGTTCCTACTCCCCCCAGCCCACTTCGAGGCCCCTCCCCAGGGCGCCCCCAACCCCTTGGCCCGACCCGGCCCGATGGAGTCTGGGCTCCTACAAGGGCCGCAGCCTCAGCAGGAGTCTCTGCGTGGTCTCGGAGTTTGGGACAGATGCAGAAAGGGGGCACCCCAGCAGAGATGCTCTTCTTGGTGCCAAACACGCCGGAGGACCGGATAAACCCGCAGCAAACACTCGAGACCGCTCCTTCTGATGTCTTCTTTCCAGTCTCGTCCCGGAGCGGGGGCTCCACGCGAACCCCGGGTAGCAGGGTGCCCCGCGGAGCCCAGGAATCCAGCACAGGTAGCTCCCAAGTTTTCAGGCATCCTTCCTCCTCCTCCGGCCCTCCCCAAGTCCTCGCACCCCCTTCATCTCCCGGATCCCCCCTCCCCTCAGCACAGTCAATAAAGTGAGCGGGAGTGGGTTCAAATGGGGCGGGGGGCTTGGGGGATTAGAGATAGAAAAGATGCCTCCCGCTGAGGTGAAGCACCTGGAAAGGGGAGGATGCACTTCCCGCCCACCCAGACCTCTCTCCTCCGCAGGGAACTAGCGGCGCCCTGCGATCTCGGCCCCCGAAACCTCGGTACCCCCAATCCCGGACCCCGCTCCCCCACCCGCCGATCCCCCGTAGGTACCTCGC